>CALNHX010000467.1:0-333796 GCA_940337035.1 Agriotes lineatus
GATGTTCGTAGAATGATCGGGTAAGATCAAAGAATGATCCAACCTGGTCAGTTTGAATGTGCGCTGGTCCTCGCGGGACTATTACTAGAGCGTGTTCTCCGGGGTTAAGAGAGTTTTAGTAGTTTAAGAACAATCTTCGTATACTGAAAAAAACTCTTCGGAGGTTAAAAAAACGCGGCTTAAAGGTTTGCTACGATGATTGCCTTCAATACAAAAAATTACCAAACTTTGGTTAATAGAGTAAAATCTTTTTACTTACTTACTTATCCGTGACCTCTTCTAACTTTTGTAGGTAGGTTTCAATCTTGTTAATCTGATGCAATCCAGAAACTTTAAGAACATACACTGCTATAAAGAAGTGACATATCGTTTAACAAACTACTGGCATCAAGAAAACATTTTTCTAGTTCTCAGTGAAAAAATATATATGTAAATTATATTTTTAATGGCAACAGAAGCGAGTTAAATATCAACGAAAACAGTAATAAAGGACCTAAGATCCTAAAGCTAAAATGATATGCCTTATCGGTATCAAAATCTAGAAAAGTTATTGGACCGGATGAACGGAGAAGATGTAGATGTCACTACAAGATTATTTATTACCCCTTCCATTTGAAAAGAGTCTGGTCTCTGGCTGGTATGGTTTACACGTTGAGCTACCGTGCTCTTTTGTTTTTCCTCCTGATAAAGCCCCTTACGAAAGTGGGCGAGACGTCAAGTTATTCGACCTCAATAATGACACGGTCTAATTCCGGAAGTTGTTCTTTACATAGTGACAATGGCGTGAAAACTTCCGAAATCATCTTGATAACCTTGCTTAAAACTTCTAGATTTGTCAAACTTCGACATAACTCCTAAACTCCTTTGCACTTTAGCGTTTCTTTCCATCTGTCGTTACATCATATTTCAACCCACTTTTCTCAAAAAATCTTTCGTCCCGCTAGTCTTGCTTTACTTCGTGAACTTCAGACAAGGTACAATCTCAATACCGTTTCTAAACAATTGTTAGACCTTCATTTAGAATTATCCAATACACTTAGCTTTCTCTTTTCGATTCGATCATCTACACAGAGGCCCAGAAGACATTAGAAATGACCACTGCGACTCTTCTTAAGTGTCATTCTTTGATGTCATCGATTAAGGTCTCTACAGGTCGAAATTCTATACTTTCCAAAGGTTTCTTCGTTAGCTCCCAAAGCCATTCCTACGGAAGCGATTATCAGTTCGATAAAATGTTTTGTGAAAATGCTTCTTAAAGACGTTGCCGATATTTTCAGTTTTGAAATTGTTAGGTGATTACGATCATCTACACCTCCTAAACATGACAGACGACGAAAGGAATGCTCTCAATACCTTACGATTCAATTCCGATATCAATTTTGTTCCCCAATAAAGGTAATGCCCCATGTAAAATTTCAAAAACATGCAGCTACTTTTATGAAACCTTGATTATTAGAAGAATTTGCAAAAGTGCTTCATTTTATACACACTGTTTCATAAAAGTAGCCCAATATTTCTGAAATTTTGCAACGGGTTATAATTTTACATACTGAGGAACTTTTTCTAGTAACATTTATCTGTAATATGAACAGATAAGCTACTTCATTCCGATTCTTTCTAATAAACATGCAGTTTCTTCTTCTGTCGCTTCTAGGACACTACGGAACATTTCTGCCAAAAATCAGAACTACATTATTTTTTCTGAGATTTTTCTTAAAATTTGTCTAATATACTTAGACTTATAACTTCCGGACAGATACAATGATGAGCACTTTCAAGCAAATGCTCAGTGGCGTACGCTGAATATTTTTTGAGAAGACCAAAATTTAGTAAAGATTGTGGTCACTAGTGCTTGTAATGAATACATATGCCTTATTGTTTTATATCGAAAATGTTTGCAGTGATGTTTTAAAAATAGCTATTAAAATATCTCCAAGTTGCCTGTATGTAATAGTTAATAATGCATAAGTAATTTAATAATTAATCTACTCTCGGTGTACTTTAACTTATATTTATTTCTATTTCACATTTGTAAATCTGATATTAGACATTTGCCACCTACTGAGGATTCTTTTACAAACACATTTTCAGAGCTGCTTATCAAATAATTATTTGGAAAGTGCGACTACCATAAATCCAGAAATTCCCTATTCAATTAATTTTGGATGGGACTTAATAACTATAAGTATCGTCCTAAAGTAACTTACAAAAATTTATTTGGTAAGTGTAAATTCAGAAAATGTTCTGGGAGCTGTAGTTATGACAAAGTTGGATTGAAGTGTATAATAGGTAGCTTTTTTTATTTTATTTTATTTTGGGCAAATAACAGGTGTACATCAAAGACGGACACCCTATAACAATTTACCACTACAATATATAGCAGTCTGCGTTTATAAGCCGAACAAAAAATAACAAAGAAAATAAAATATGAGTGATAACAAAATGGCAAATGATTTAGAATTAAATAATGACTTAATTCCGCAATCTAAGAGTTATACTAGACATCTTATTTTTAAGTTCTCTAAAAGAACATACAAACATATCAGGACAGTTTTCACGAGCATTATAAAAATTGAAATTGACAGATAATCTGTAATTCATCAATTTAAATAGTGTACATATGTCCATTAGTTTTCGTCGGGATATTAACGTGTGCAAGTTATCGGAAAAATGCATAAATTTATGTTTAAGATGTTTAATAAATTTATTTTGAATTTGTTCGATTCTTGAAATGTAAATATTATACTGCGGGTTCCACACGGATACAGCAAATTCAAGTATACTTCTGACTAATGAATTGTACAATAAAATCATTGTGGTAGCGCTATTAAAAGGTTTACATGTTCTAATTATAAATCCTAATACTGTATAGACTTTCTGTGTAATTGAGTCAATGTGTTTGTCAAATCTCAGTTTGCTATCCAATATAACACCTAGGTCCTTGATGCTGAGCGTATTGTTTATATTTCCATTGTTAATTTGATAAGTATAATTTATTCCATTGCGATTTCTTGTAAACTGTATGCAATTACACTTATCAGGATTCAGTACTAAGCGGTTGTTAAAGCAATAGATGACAAATCTAATAATGTCAGGTTGCATTTTTTGAAAATCGTTTACTCTAGTGATCTTGGCATAAATTTTCAAATCTTCAGCGTACAATAAAAATTTTGAATATTGAAAACAGAGAGAAATGTCATTTAAAAACAGAATAAAAAACAAAGGTCCTAGATGCGATCCTTGGGGTACTCCAGATGTTATACTGGCAGTTACCGACACATAACCATTGACTGATACACACTGGCTTCTATTACTTAAATATGAAATAATCCACCTCAGAAGATCTCCATGTACACCGTTATCCAATAATTTTTTAATTAGTAGTGAACGATCAATTTTGTCAATCGCTTTACTGAAATCGGTGTACACAGAGTGGACTTCCGAAAGTTCATCCATAGATTTATTAATAAAGTTGGTATAAACAAGCAAGTTTGACACAACTGATCTCTTGGAGTAAAAACCATGTTGCTCCGGAATAATAATTTCTTTGTATGTATGAAATATTACGTTGTATATTAGTTTTTCCAATACTTTATTAAATACACAAAGTTTTGAAATTGGGCGATAGTTGTTTATTTCGCTTTTGCTGCCGGATTTATGTACAGGAGTTACAGGAGCCCTTTTCCACGCAGAAGGGCAGCATCCTTCAGATACAGATTTATTATAGATAATAGTTAACGGCTCAGATAATGATATATGATATATTGTGAAGGTCAATATATTAGATATTAATTTGCTTTAAAACGCATATTTGTGCATATAGTGCCTTTCTTGTAAGGCGACGTGTAACGGTTTACATGGCAAAGACTTTATCTTATTATGTTTTATTGTATTGAAAATTTTGAAATAATATTTCGTAACCTATTGGATTAGGCCTATATGGAAAATAAAACCGAATAATTATTCTTATGAAAATATAAACCATAAAAAATAGCCTGCAATAAAAAATGTATTATTTTTCAAGTACGTAGCATTAGCACAAGAATGATCAATAACATTTCTTGTGAACTGGTAGTTATAGCTTCAATTTTTATTTTTTTTTCTTGAATTTTCTTGTGCTTATAGCTGCTTTATGAGAAAATCACTGCATTATTTATATGTTTATATTGCACTAGCTACACTACAGCTGTGCCTTTAAATGTGCAGCACTTTCAAATATTGATTTTAATTTATAAATTGCCCTCTTTTGTATAATAATGTCAATAATTACTTTTTGAAACAGCTCCTGAAAACTTTACAGGGGTGGGTTCTTTTATCTAGTTACTTGTTTCTGAAAAATTGATTTTCTAATATTTCCAATGTGATTTGTCTCATAAGTCACAACTTATGTCAACCAAATGTCAAAACAGTTTTACAATTCTAATGACAAATGCCCAATCTTTTGAATGGCACACAATAATATTAAATAACACAGTAAGTTCTTGTCTCTTAAATAATTTCACCTTTTTAATGTCTTTATTTATTTTCTAGTTAGGATTTGATAAGAAATCACCCACATTGAATATCTTCCTCACACAACGTTTAAGACAGCAACCTATTTTTGATCTACAACTCGACCCTTTTAAGCAGCTTCCTACAATGCACTGCTCCCAGACAGACCACCAGTCCCAATCGTCGTCCAATATTAGCAAATTACCAATTCTTTACAGCAACCATCCAACAGAGCAAACCTGGACATCCACCTGCCACAGTAACTACTTCATGGAAAGCACCTTCTCTCTCCGATGACACCCTTTTGGAAGCTCCACTCAACAACAAATAAATTTACGTAATCCCATTTTGATTTATGTTATATGTCAAATGTATTCCAAATAAATCTGTCCCAATATGACTCCTTAATTATTCACTTGTATATAACAATTCTTCTATCCATTAGGTTTTACCACATACTAATTATCTACTTTAGTTAATTCTTCGCTTCTCTTAATTATTTGTTAATATATCATTTTTATTCACAACGTAGATTTAGATTTTACCCTTTTTATATTAGCCAAACATTTTCTCAATAAAACAGGGTTATATTCAATATTTTAATTAGACCAAAATCGTTTTTCTACATACTTTTTAGTTTGTTATTTTTCAATAATCGGAAAATTTTTCTAACTACTACATTTTCATTATTTATGCCTCTAGTCTTATCTATTCTGATTTAAACCTACTAAATATTATATTATTTTAAAATTAACATTGGTCATTGATTTTCAAACTGTATTTTATTAAATTTTATTTTAATTTCAATCCACCTGTAATTTTCAAATAGGTATGCTTCAAACACAAATCTATCTTATTCCCAAATACTTAAATCCGAACCAATTTCATTTCATTGTAATATCCCTATTTTAACAAATTTTAACTCAAACCATATTAAGCTTGTATCATAACAATATATTCGCATTTAAGCTATAATAAATAAATGGACAACATAAAGTACTTACTTTTAATGGTTTTGTTTTTGTTCGCATGTAAATTAATCCTTAAATTTGTTTTTTAGTGATTACAAATGACATTATTCACGTATAACCAATCAGCGTAACATAATTATGAGTAAGTATAATACATACAAATGATTTGCAAACACAGAATAATCCTATCGCGGTGCAAATCAGTGAACGGCAAAGAGTGTCGCGCGTGATACTCAAAATACGAAGCGGAAAATAAATCGTATTTTTTACAACAATAAAGCAATAGAGATAATTCTTCCACTAAAAAATTTTCCATGTATTTCTACACATTTCATATGCTAAAAGTATGCCTTTACGTGTAATAGTTTTCAAAATACCTGGATGCTGAAATTTATACCGCCCATTCTCTGTACGGTTTGCTTAAACATTTTCTGTAGCATTTGTTAAAAATAATTTCGTGATTAATTTGACATCTTCTGAATTCAAAAAGAATGAGCTTTCCATTGAGAAATATTTAAAAATGAGCTTGTAAATGCAATGTACGCATAAAATTAATCAAGATGTAATTAAAATAAATTTGGATTTTTTTCTGCTTTTTTGCAATCGCAAAAAGAATGGAAACATTTAGAACCGCAAGGTCATTCCAGATGGTGTACAGTTTAAAATATATATATATACATTCGAGTGCACACTGATCGAAGTTATGGTTCCTGACTATTCACTATGGCTATTTTTGTGGTATTTTAATTATTACCATAGCTGTATTTATTAATTAAGCGAATGAGCTGTAATATTTAAAATTTCATTTAAAAATGTTATTACAAAGACACATTTTCCTAGTGAAATGTCTCTACATTCTCCTAAACTGAATGCCGGGGTAGCTTGCTCGCGAAGAAAGATTATCGGTTCTATATTCTTTGTGGAAACGACAAACCGACATCGGGACAACTTTATAGACCATTTTCACGACGACTACTTTCAAGGAGGATATTTTTAGCAGAGGGTAATAATAGCTCATATTGCCCAAATTGCTTTGGAATAATATCTAACGCAATTTTTTAAGATCAAAATAATTGTTACAAATCTTTGGCAACCGAGATGGATCATATTCTTTTACACAACGTCTTGCTTGTCCCCCTGAAAAATTTAGTATTTAAAATTGTTGATCATTCCTTTCTTGAGCTATAAAAACGTAGTAGCAGGTAGTGCAATAACACCAGAATTGTTGCAAAAAGTTTTTAACGAGTTCTTGTAAGCGCACAAGAAGAAAATCTTTTATACATGTATTGAGTAACGCAGTTATTCAATATTGCTCAAAAATCTATAAATCTTTATTTAATACAACGTCAAACAACAAACAATTATATACCACTGTATACGGAAATGAGCACGAGAACTAATTTACATAAAGCCGTGTTCAACGGGAACCAATGAAACAACATCAAGTCGGTTCGGCTGACCTTACAAAATTCAAACTAAGCAACTACGGCCTTACAAGAGGTTAAGCTCATTTTACATCGACTTATTCAGACCTAGGAAGACTTTTGTTTAAGGCCAGGTACGGACCTGAATCCGCCCCACAAACAATGTTCAATATTTCAACTAATAAAACACTGCTGGAGCCTGTGGCTCGAAACTGATCACAAATCATTAAAAACCCCTAACCACACAAATATTTAACAATCACTAAATACGTATTTCGACAGCTAAGCTATCATTTTCAAAAGTCTTGGAGAAAAACTAAACACGACAAAGTTGGCTGAAGATACGTTCCTCACCAAACTAGCTGTGAAAGTCAGCACTCCGCTCATTCTAAAGCATTCTTAGGGGAGTCTTTTTCAATAAGATTGTTATTTTTGGTAAGCAAAACTACTTTGATAGAGTAGGTACATTGCTTATCAATGGACTTTACAAAGAATTGAAAAATACTCCCCTAAGAATCATGATTGTTAAAACACAGGATGTGATGAAATCCTGTCCCACACTTATTGCTCAAGCCCTTTGATATAAGCTGACGCTTTCTAATTCAGAAATCCCAAAAATGCATTGTTTGCCTAAGATACATAACCAGGTAAAACGGCGAGACCTATTGTTTCTGGTATTAACTCTCCGACTTACCTCTTATCTAAATGGCTAACAAATGAATTTAGAAACTTGTCAAAACCACAAAAATTTCTCAGTTGAAAACTTGTTGCAGTTTATAAATAGAATTAAAGATTTGGAACTTGGTAAAAGCGAGCTTCTAGTTTTATTTAATGTGTGTTCTTTGTTTCCAAGCGTACCAGTCCCACAAACCATGACATATCTGCGGGAATTATATACGGTTAAGAATTTGGATGCAAACAAAATTGACGAGTTTGTTAGATTAACTACCCATTACATCATTGCAGGTTCCATAATTGCTTTCAAATAGATGGAAAATTCTATGAACAGCACGAAGGAACAGCAATCGGAAACAGCCTTTCTCCTTTCGTTCCCAACCTTTGTATGTCAACATTCGAAACTGGATTTAAGAATAATGCAGGATTTGGTTGAGATATGTGGACGACATTTTTGCTGTGTTTGGTTTATCTAAAAGTAGTATTGATATATGTTTTATATCATCATATATTTAAACTCAAGAAAACAAACGGCGAAGAAACAACAAACAAGAAGGAAATTACTGAAATAGCAGAAAAATTCTACACCTCATTATATACTTCACAAATACATAAAGTAAACCATAAAGATAAGAAAGGCCGCAAAATAATAAACGCCGGATCCGAAGATATCCCAAACATTAAGAAGTTTGAGATTGAAAAAGCATTAGAGCAAATGAAGAACCGTAAAGCTCCAGGGGAAGATGGAATCATCAGCGAACAAATAAAAAATGCTGGAGAACCGTTATTAAACATATTAGAAATAGAGATCCCAGAGGCTTGGAATAATGTAGAAGTGATCCTGGTGCACAAGAAGGGAGACAAAAGTGACATAAAAAATTATAGACCAATTAGTCTCCTGTCACATCTCTATAAATTATTTGTGAGAGTCATAGCCAATAGGTTAAGTAAAAAACTGGACGCTTATCAGCCAGTCCAACAGGCGGGCTTTAGGAAAGCCTACGGAACAAACGAACATCTGCAAAGAATGAAACTCTTAATTCAGAAGTGTAATGAATATAACATAACATTAGCACTAGCTTTTGTAGACTACGAAAATGCTTTCGATACTATTGAAATGGAATACATATTAACAGCCTTAGACGATTGCCGTATCCATACAAGATATTCAACACTACTTAAAAATATAAATATATAAAAACGCCACCTCAGTTACAAAACTAGAGCATAAATCAGAAAAAATAAACATCAACAGAGGCGTAAGACAAGGAGATATATTATCACCGAAATTATTCATCCTGGGACATGAGAATATATTCAAACAAATAGACTGGACCGGTATGGGAATAAATGTAAACGGCACTGATTTTACTTATTTAAGATATGCTGACGATATACGACTAGTATTGATAGCGAAAGATGAAACAGAGTTAACAATTGTGCTGAAACAACTTCATCAAAAATCTAAGCAAATAGGACTACAAATGAATATGAATAAAACAAAAATTATGACAAACATTTTACAGCAAGCACAAATAACAATAAATGGACAACATATTGAAAAAGTAAATTTTTATATATACCTAGGACATACGCTTAAACTAGGAAAAGAAAATCAAGAAGCTGAGATAGACAAGAGAATAAGTCTTGGATGGAAAGCATTCGGAAAGCTGTCGAGCATTCTCAAATCAAAAGGTTTTCCAATTAAACTAAAAGCCAAAATTTTTTATAGATGCATATTGCCAGTCCTTACGTATGGAGTAGAAACTATGACATTCACAAACAGAATTATGGACAAACTATTGAAAACGCAAAGAGCAATGGAACGAAGGATGCTAAATATAACATTACGGGACAGAAAAAGAAATGAATGGGTTCGACACGTAACAAAAGTAACAGACATTGTAGAAAGAACAGCACGTCAAAAATGGAGCTGGGCTGGGCATATGACAAGAACAACAGATGAGAGATAGACAAACAGACTATTATATTGGATTCCACGTCTAGGTAAACGAAGTAGAGGACGGCCGATGAAGATATGGTCCGATGATATTGTAAATGTAGCAGGGAAGCACTGGATGAAACTAGCACGACATAGGAAAATATGGAAAAAGAAGGGGAAGGATTATATCCAAAAATGGAGAGAAGCAGTCTGAGGAGGAGGAAGAAGAAGAAGTATGGATAATTTCCTGAATCAGTTAAATGCTAAATTTCCTTACATAAAATTTACATATGAAGTGGAAAACGAAGGACATTTCCTTTTTCTGGATACCTTAGTAATAAGAGATAAAAATAAGTAGGAATTTTAGCGAATTCAAATTATTATTTTCAACATAAAATTGCTGCACTAAATTTCTTGGTGCATAGACTGCTAACATTTCCTTTAAACAAAGATCGGTATAACAGCGAACTTCAGGCTATAAAATTAGCCCTTCTAAGCTTATCGACAATTTTATTAGGAATTAAAAAACAGAACTGCGCGTTCAAAGTTCCACAACTGTGGTCAATCTTAAAAGTCAAGGACCCAACGGAAAGTACATCAAAATTCCGTTTTACCCGGCTACAAAGAGCCTATAGAAAATTTGTAAAAATTTAGGCTACAAAGTTGTTTATTCTTCAAACCACAATATTCGAAATTTATTGAGGAATCCAAAAGACAAACTTAAGACTTTACAGAAATCTGGAATTTACGAAATTAAATGTTCCCATTGTGATTCTAAATATATTGGGCAGATATAGCTCATTTTAAATTCAACAGATTCGAAAAATCTAGTATTGCGCAACATATTTACGAAACGGGTCATAGGTATTACGGAAACTGAACTAAAAATTGTAAAGGCGTTGGTTACAACAAAGCAGCTAAATTCTTTTGAAAGTTTAAACATTTTTAAGAATCAAGATAATGAACTTTTGAACAAAGAACCCATTCCCTACTCTGATCTGTACCCTCTATTGAAAGTTGAGACCTGATTGGCCGCTCAGAGCACGCCCTCCGGATCAGATAGTATAAATAGCTTTAGAATGAGCAGAAGTGTTACTGAGCTCTGTAGAGTAGTGGTTAGCACATCTGATTAGCATTCGGGAGGTCGCGGGTTTGATTCCCCTGGCCGTCTGCTCTGATTCAGGTTTTTAGGTGGTTTCCTGAGTCAACAGAGTACCTTCTCTGAGGAGAATGCCGGGGCAGTACTTCTCCACCTTTCCTGGCCTCTCTTCCATTCTCCACCTCTTCTTTCTCTCGGTTCTAGGTAAATTGCTCGAATGCAATTGCTCGAAATCAGTTGCTCGAAAGTCAATTGCTCGAATGTGACTTTGCTTGAACTGCAAGTTTCTCGAACAGCAATTTCTCGATTATCTGTTGTTCGAAAAAAATAAAGTTGTGAAATAGCCTTAACTCGAATCAGTTAATATCGAATATAAAAAAAACACAAATTAGAAATTATAACCTTTATTAATAAAAAATAGATATAGGTATGTATCGAGAGATAAAAAAAAACTGTTCCTCAGCGGGCTGTGGAAATTCAACGTATGAATAATGTTGGTGATACTGTACGTCAATGTCAAATTCGAGGTTGGCAGGTTAGGATTTGCGTCATTTTGTGTCATAACTGACGAAAAACCTAACCTGATAACCTTGAATTTGACATTGACGTACAGCGTCACCAACATATTATTCATACGTTGAATTTCCACAGCCCGCTGAGGAACAGTTTTCTTTTTGATCTCTCGATATTACATTCCGATGATAATCACTTTCGTGTCTTAAGAAAAACCTATTTAACATTATTTGTAATAACAACAAACCCATTATCCTGATTATGAATACCCGTAATTACATTCGAATGATAATCACTTTCCTGTTACAGGTACATAATACTGTCTTTGACCACTTACTACAAAAGATTTTGAAGATTTTAGTATTGACGCATTATTTAAGACCAAATAAATTCGAGCAAAACATTTTCGAGAAATTGCGGCTCGAGGAACTTGTATTTCGAGAAAAGTTACATTCGAGCAATTTGATTTTCGAGCAATTGATTTCAAGCAATTGATTTCGAGCAATTGATTTCGAGCAATTGCATTCGATGAATTTGCTGGAGACGGCTTAGATGCTTTCTCTCACCCATCCTATAATTCCCGCTCTTAGGAAGGCCCCTATAACAACCCACTTCCAGTTGGGGGAATTGAAATAATCCAGAACCTTTACCTTTACCTGCAGAAGTGCTGACTTTCACAGCTGATTTGGTGAAGGCAATGGAAAATTAGCTTAGCTCTCGAAATACGTATTTAGCAATTGTTAAATATTTGTGTGATTAGGGGTTTTTAACGGTTTGTGATAAGTATTTCAACTGCTAATTAATATTTACTTAAATTTGCCCGAGACAATTTCGTAGTGTCGACCAAATCGACTATACTAAAAGTTCTCAAGCTGCTGGAACCTTCTAGAGATTCTATCGCCATTTTGGATTTTATAGTTTTTAAAGGTTATTTCCTAGGTTTACAAAAATTTCACAAACAAATATGCACAGCATTAAGATTCGAATAAAATGGTGCATAACTATATTTTACACATGAGCCCTCTGAATACTGACTGGTTAGGATAATTACGTCATACTGGATTTAATAGACCAGGCGCAAAGTTAATGTCTGGCACCGAATTTCAAAGTTTCTGTTTGGCATTGACAGTTGTAATAATGGTTATTTCATTTTGATGATACAAGGTAAAATATTGTTTGCTCTACATACGAAGTGATTAGAGTAATCGGCAAGGAAATTGTAAATAGCATTTTATATTTTTATAAAATTTGTACATTAGTTGAATAGTTATTTTCCCGATAGAAGGCCTTATTAGGGTGATAAATTTCGCCCTATAAATAGGCTGTCAGTTATTAACGAAAGTTAGGTTATGCCCATTTTATACAAAATGATAATTTTATGTTAATGTACAAAACGTGGTTGCCAGATTTGGTTTTGGATTTTGTGCCACTTTTATTCTTAGTTAAGATAAATTTAATACAAGACAACTTGCTGATGCTGAATACTTTTCATACTTTATTGAGTAGGCATAATGGTATAATGAACGTCGTTCTTTTATGTAATTATAAATTGTATAAAAAATATTTAAATATTACAATTTACATATTTTATTTGTTCCTCACTTGTAAACATCAATTTATCAAGTCACTGTATTCACTTGAAAATGCTTCTTAACTGGCTAGCCAGTAAAATTTTACAAGCGTGCTTATAGATAAATGATAGCGTGCAACAGAGTTGTCTTCCTTAGTATGTGTCATATTGATGAATTAAGTTGCTTATTTACAAGTGAGGAACAAATAAAATATTCAACAATACACGCAAGGTAACAGGTTTTACTAGCTCAAGAAGGTGACTGGCTCGCTATCCTTCCATTCGCCAGTAAAAACCCTCTTACCAAGCTAGTAATGTTAAATACTATTTTCTATAGCACATGTTAAAGTGTGCTTTTATCAACTCAAAACAAAAGGTCAAGTTTACTTTAACAGCAAGGGTAGATAAAGTAGCACTTTAACATCAAGGATAGATATAGTTATTTATGCATCAAGGACGAAAAATTGGCTTTTTATGGACGATGCCTGCAATTGCTGGCCGAGGCGATAGCCGAGGCAATCAATCAGGCAAGGCCATAAAAAGCAGTTTTCGTCCGAGGTGCATATTAAATTTTTCCGTCTACCGTCATAATTTGAAAAAAAATTAAAGTGAAGTCCGAATTATAAGAATTGTTGAGGACGAAAAACGTTTGCGGACGAAAAGTGTTTGCGGACGAAAGTGTTTGCGGACGAAAAGTGTTTACGGACGAAAAGCGTTTGCGGCTGTAAAGTGCGGCCGTAAAGCATTTGCGTACGAAAAGTGTTTGCGGACGAAAAATTAATGGTTTCCAAAAAAGTGACATTTTTGGTACGTAAATGCGTCCGTAAAATCACATTTTATAGGGAGGTCGACGGAAAAGTAATTTAATTTCTAACTTTTGTTTAAATTAAATATGACAGCTTCGTATTATCGTAGCAGCCCAACTAGCTACTGACATTTTGAAATGTGATTGACTGTCCATATTTTCGTCTCGACGTTAAACGATTCACTCGTGGATAAAATTTAACTTTATCGTCTTGTATAATAAATTACTATTTTTCAGTATGCAGTTATACGAGTATAATAACTTATTTATAATTATACAGTACGAATGTAAAGTGTGGAACTATATAAATAGAACTTTTATCAAATGTTTTTGAAAGAAATCCTGAAACACGTCAATTTTTACTTCCTTTTACTATAAAGGAAGTATTGAATTCACTCCAAAAACTAAAAATTGAGTTTTCAACCGATCTTCGCGTTTTAGAGTCCCCTGATCCCATAAAACATTTTTTTTCATTGGTCTATCTATCTGTCTGTCTGTCTGTGTGTCTGTGTGTCTGTGAACAGAATATCTCAAAAATGGAAAGGGGTATGGCGTTGAACCTTCATATATAAGTTTTGTGTAGTATGTAGATGAGACAGCAAGCTTTTGAAGAAAATCGCATAACCGGAAGTAGATGTTTACTCTTGTGATTTTTCAGTTTTTTTCGATTTTTTCAAAAACGGCTGTAAATATTTTTTTCAAACTTTACATTTTTATTACATTTTTAATGTGTACTGATGTGAGCTAGGTGATTTTCCAGTTGAATACTTCTAAAGTGGGCTTCTTTTGTTTTTTTTTCTGTTTTTTTTATTAACTTCTATTTTAAATAGAACACCCGGTATATTATTACATTTTTGAATTCAGCTTAAAATTTTAGAGATAATTTGTCTCTTCAACTAACGCTCTATTTTGTACCGTTTTTATAGAATTTGTAATTTTTGAAAATTTTTGACAAATGCTTAGAAATTAAAAATGAAATTTTTGACTAATTATAAGATCACTGTAAAAGGAAGTTGTGTGAGTGTATCACACCAGATTTTTATTTTAAATAAGACATATTTTACAGTAATTGTCATGTTGAAGCTATCCATTTAAATTTTCGCACCTTTGTTGTATTAAAGAGTAGAGTGCTGTGTGGTAACTAATGTCAATATATATAAACAAATTGTGTATGTTAATAAAAAGGTCTCAGTTCTTAAAGGTGTTTCATATTGATAATAAAGCAATCATCAACATGGTAGCAGAGCGTGGTTCCTCATAAAGTGGACTTGTTTCGTTGCGGCAGTGAAAGCACGGGATTTGGCGTATCGCGGGTTGGTGTTGTTCACTGGATTTTTCGCACGGCATAAACATGGAATTCCACGGTATTGAAAAACTACGAGGTGCTGATAATTGGAACATCTGGAAATTCGCGGTGAGGAATTTGCTGCGTGGAACTGAGGGAGCATATGAGGTTTGCAATGGCGAATTAGAAAAGCCGGGGCCGGTGTCGGAAGATATGGACGTTGATACACTTGCCGCATATAGCGTGAGTTGGAAAGCCTGGGACAAGGCGGATCGTGCCGCGAGTCAAATCATCGTTAAAACTCTGGAGTCCAAGGTAATGGCCCTCCTGATAACGTGCGAGACAGCGAAAGATATGTGGCTCAAGTTGCATTCAGTTTATGAGCAACAAACAAAGCAAGCTGCCCACACTGTTCAGGCAGAATTTTTTAGTTTTAATAAAAATCCTGCTGATGATATTGTTACTCATATTGCAAAATTTGAAGGTCTTATTTTGCGTTTGCAACAACTTAATGTGAAACCGGATGAGTCATCGCTCATGGTTAAACTACTGGACTCGCTCCCGGATGACTACGAGAGCCTTCGGCAGGCGTGGTGGGCGAGACCTGATGAGCAACAAACAGTCGCGAACCTCGTGGGACTACTAACTTCTGACGAAAAACGTCGACAACAACGAGCTGAAAAGCAAGATGATTTGGTTGCACTAATGGCGAGCCAAGCCAAAATTCAAGGGAGAAGCGATCGTGGCAGTTTCAACAACAATAAAGATAACCAGTCAAAGAGAGCAACAGACCCTGGGGACAGAAATGACAAGGGCAAGCACGTGGTAAGGTGTTTCCGGTGTAAAGCCGTTGGCCATATTCGTCGAAATTGTAAAAGACAAAAGTCCAGTAACACGAGCACGTCGAAAGATAAACCAAAAGACGAGGCATTCGTTTGTGAAGTCCTCAACGCTGAAGAATATGACTCGTGGATCGCCGATTCTGGGGCAACGGATCATGTGTCTCATCATGGTGAATGGTTTTCGTCCTTTGAACAGTTCCGTAAGCCGGTCAAAGTATATATTGGTGATAAATCGACAATGGATGCTCTTGGTAGAGGTACGATTAAATTTGAGGCTCTTGTTGACCAGAAGTGGATGCCCTGTTACATGGAAAACGTGTTGTATGTACCAAATGCCCGAAGAAACTTATTTTCAGTAATCTCAGCCCTGGACAAAGGAATGCAGTTTACTTCTACACAAAGAGGATGCCAATTCGTGAAGAATGGAATTGTCAAGGCATGTGGTGTACGAGCTGGTCAACTGTTGAAGATGGCGATTCGAGTAAAACCTCCGGAAACTTCGTGCCTGGCTGAAGTACACTTGTCATCGAAGGATACGCTGCACATTTGGCACGAGAGGCTTGGACATCAAAACAAACGCCACGTAAAGCAAGTTCTGAAAGATCACAGAGTGGAATTTGTTGAGGATGACCAGTTTTGCGGAGCCTGCGTGGAGGGTAAACAGCATCGAAATAGTTATATCGAGCGTAGACAACGTGCCACTGAACCTGGTGAAATTATACATGCCGACTTGTGTGGTCCCATGGAATGCACATCGTTGAGTGGATCAAAGTATTTCGTGTGCTTTACATGTGATTTTTCAAAACTTCGCATTGTTTATTTTCTGAAAGAAAAGTCAGAAACTGCGGTGAAAATTACTGAAATGGTTCAAGTCGTCAGAAATCATCGTGGAAAACCGATGAAGATTTTCCAATGTGACGGAGGTACGGAGTTCGACAACACTGAAGTACGGAAAACCATAGCTTCCAATGGAGTAGCACTGGCGATTACCAATCCGTACACCCCACAACAAAATGGCTGTGCGGAGCGGACCAACAGAACTGTGGTGGACCTTGCCCGGACGATGCTCTTGGCGAAAAACTTGCCCAAGTTTTTGTGGGCGGAGGCAGTAAATGCTGCAGTATATATTTTAAACCGAAGTGGCCCGAGCAGTATTAAAGGAAAATCGCCATATGAACTGTTTACGGGAAAAAGTATCCGCTTGGAGAAATTTCATGTTTTTGGTACAGGATGTTATGTACACGTGCCAAAAGAAAAACGCAAGAAATGGGACGGAAAAGGCAAACGAGGCATATTCGTCGGTTATTCAGACAACGTGGACGGTTTTCGCGTTTGGTACAAGTCGGAAAATCGTATTGTTCGGAGTAAAGATGTCGTATTTGAGCCTGAAATCGCAGGAAAATTGTTAAGTTTGTTTCCTAGTGGAATTGACGATTGCTGGCAGCTCGAGGAACAAAAGGGGGTGTCTGATTTGTCTCGCTTGTCAACCGACTCATCATATGAATCGTCAAAATCAGAACTGGAGCATGATTTAGTTCAAAAGCAGGACTCGGAGAATCCAACGTCATCTATGAGGGGGCCGCAGTTACGAGATCGTTCTAATTTAAAAGGACCGCAGCGCTTCATAGAAATGATGATCTCCGAAGTCAATGTACCAAAGAATTATATTGAGGCGATGAATTCAGCGGAAAAGGTGCACTGGAGAGCAGCGATGGAAGAAGAAATGGCATCCCTGAAAGAAAACTCGACATGGGATTTGGTAAAATTACCAGCAGAACGTAAAGCTATTTCAAATCGCTGGATATTTCGTGTTAAACGCGACGCCGATGGTAAAATCAGTCGCTATAAAGCGCGATTGGTCGTCCGAGGATTTAGTCAACGAGAAGGGATTGACTATAACGAAACTTTCAGTCCTGTTGCACGTTTTGACACGATTCGGACAATGATAAGTATTGCTGCAAACGAGAAACTGGAGCTCGCTCAATTCGACGTCAAAACAGCATTTTTAAACGGCGTAATTGAGGAAGAAATTTATATGCAACAGCCCGAAGGTTACGACGATGGCAGCCAACGTGTGTGCAAACTTGAGAGAAGCTTGTACGGACTGAAACAGTCTCCACGGTGCTGGAATAAACGTTTCAGGGAAGTGTTAATTTCTTTTGAATTTCATGAGAGTGCAGCGGATCCATGTTTGTTCTATCGAATCTCGGATGAAGACAAGCTGATCGTGGTACTATACGTCGACGACGGATTAGTAATAGCAACTAAGAAAATCGCAATTCAAAAATTCCTGAGCCAACTCAAAGAGGAGTTCAAGATAACGACCGAGCCCGTTGGGTATTTTTTGAATGTGCTCATCGAACGTATTGATGACAATTCAATAGTTATAAGTCAGAAGAGATATACTGAGGACATTCTCCGGCGTTTCAACATGGAAAACGCGAATTCTGTTTCGACTCCAATCGTGAGATGCCAACTGACAGGGGAAGTGACGGATGGTGACATGACAAATGCTCCTTACCGAGAGGCCGTCGGGTCTTTGATGTATTTGGCGGTGGCAACACGGCCTGATATTGCCTTTGCTGTGAGCTACATGTCGCAGTTTCTTGAAAAACCCACTGAATGGCACTGGGCGATGGTCAAGCGGATCCTGAAGTACCTCAAGGGGACAACTGGGATGGGTATTCGATACAGCTCAGGCTCTGTAGCGAGAGAGCTGGAATCCTACAGCGATGCAGACTATGCAAGCAACGAAATAACGCGCCGTTCTGTCAGCGGCACAGTCTTTAAGTTCAGCGGTGGAGCTATCGTTTGGGCTAGTAAACGGCAGCAAAGTGTCTCACTGTCAACTATGGAAGCAGAATATGTAGCCGCCAGTGAAGCTGCCAAGGATGCGGTGTGGTTGGGACGTCTTTTCGACGAGATTTCACCGCTAAAATCAGTGCCCAAGCTCTTGATAGACAATGCAAGTGCGATTAAGCTTGCAAAAAAAAACCCGAGTTTTCATAAACGTTCAAAACATATTGATGTGCGTGCACATTTTGTTCGTGAACGGGTTCAGAATGGAGAGCTGGAAATAGAACATGTTTCGAGTGAGGACCAAATAGCCGATATTTTGACGAAGCCGATTCCACGAGTGAATTTCGAACAGCTTCGAAAAAAGCTAGGAATGATTGAACTCAAAACGTAGTTTTTTTTTAAATTTGTGGTTAAGCTCATTCCTTGTTTCCCTCATCTTCCTGTTTGCAAAAATTTAAAGTTTAAGGGGAAGTGTTGAAGCTATCCATTTAAATTTTCGCACCTTTGTTGTATTAAAGAGTAGAGTGCTGTGTGGTAACTAATGTCAATATATATAAACAAATTGTGTATGTTAATAAAAAGGTCTCAGTTCTTAAAGGTGTTTCATATTGATAATAAAGCAATCATCAACATGTCACTTTTAGGTTGTCTTTCGTTTTTGAGTTCTGACGCTCGCAATAATTTTTTTAAATTGAAACCCTAAATTTTTATGGTGAATTTGGACAGAGCATGAAATTCTAAGATCAAATACTCTAAAAAAGTATGATACTATACTGTATTTTGAAATTTTCATATATAATGCAACTAGTGGGTTCTTGATTATCAAATAACCATTTCTGTTTACACGAGATATATTGTTTGGCAATCGCGCGAGTCCGAAGGACGAGCGTGATTGCCTAAAACAATATATCGAGTGGAAAGAGAAATGATTTGATAATCAAGAAGACACGAGTTGCATTCGGCTAGATTATATCACGAGCCAATAAACAACGTTTGAATAGTGTATTTTAAATATTAAAAGTACAGTTAATGTGGTTGTTATGACAATTGTACTGACAGCAGGTAATGTGATGTTTGTGAAGGCGTCTGATTATCACCTATTAATCAGGAAGGTATGTGATTGTCAGTTGCTATGTACATTATCAAAAGTTAGTACATGCGTAACTATGCATTTTGCTGTTTTTCATTGGTGAATGTTAGAGGGAGTGGTATAATCGAGGAAATCGCTTCTAAAGTATTAAAAAAAAATCAAATAAAAATTTAGTAGCCATGAAACAATGAGTTAGCCCTAAAATTATGACAGTTCTTTATAGGTTTTTTATCTGTTTTCGTTGTGTGCTCTTAATCCATAAATGCACAGCGACGCCTATAATTGGCCTAACGGCTGTTGGATGAGTGCGAAATAAATTAAATGAAATGAAATAAATAAATAATGGTGCGATATTTGAGTGAAAAAGAACGAATTGATATTTTAGTATTGAAGGGATGTGGTAACCTTACAATGTTCTGGAAAATTGCAAAATACAGTATCATACTTTTTTTAGCGTATTTGGTCTTAGAATTTGATGCTCTGTCCAAATTCATCATAAAAATTTAGGGTTTCCAATAAAAAAAAGAATCGCTAACGTCATAACTTAAAAACAAAAGACAATCTAAAAGTGACAATTACAGTAAAATATGCATTTGTTAAAATAAAAATTGACGTGTCCGAGGATTTCTTTCAAAAACATTTGATAAAAGTTCTACTTCTAGTTCTTTGATATTAGACCTATAATGGTCGAATAGGAAAAACGAATTATAATGTTTTGCCGTTTCTAGGTTATACGCACCAATGGAAGAGCTTTCAAAAACAAAAGAGTTCCCAAGTCCCAAGTAGTTGCTTTACCCTCAAAAACCATCCCTAACACGCACTGCGGTGGTTTTTAGCGTTTTTCTCAGAAGCCATTGGTCACACAGAAAGTTCTCTACACTAGCGTACACGTCCTAATCGCAATGGACATTCGTGATACCACAGCAAAAATAATCGACATAACTTTGACTACTCATGGTATTATAAGTGATAATTTTGATGCGAAATAATGTTAAGCCTTCATTCCACTTCCGTCATTTCGTGATGAGAATCTACCCTCGAATTTGATTCACAGTCAGATTCCGCAAGCGAAATAATAAAAGGATGAATCTTTTCAAACGAAATGTTCCCCATAGGTTGTGTTCAGTAAGCCGAAATACATTTTTTTTACAATGATCACAGAAATGTTGCCACGTTTCGAATTAAAATTTTGACAAAGGCTCAAGCCACATTCTGGACACGATCTTTACATGGTGTTCTCGTTTCAAACTTCGATAGCTCAGTTCAATGGACAAAAGCGTTTTTCGACCGCTTGCCACTATTGCCTTTCACACCCGGCTCAGGCTTTTAGCAATCTAAAAGGCACAAACAGGCAACCTTCAAATTCTATTAGCACAGTACTAATAGATAACCATAAACAACGTTTTTGTGTTTTCCACAGCTTTAATTCATCATATAATTCGATTCTGATACAGCTCACTTGCAAATTCAATGTTACAATTACAATTTTTATTTTTGTTCTTTGACACTACACTTAAACTCACACTAGATTATTCTAAAACTATTTATTTAAAATAAAATCATGACCACAATGATTGTTCTCTTAGGCCACATTGGCATTCTTCCTCCTTGGGACGGCAGTCACACTATTAACATTGAGGCCAAGTGGGATAACTTTCACCGTTGGTCGGCGGTAAAAGGTGTATTCTAATTTTCTCGGGTCTACTACTGCTACTTTAACGTCCACGATACGAACCTGTCCATTCTCGGACGGATAGGTAGCAACAATAACACCTTTCTTCCAAACGCTTTGTTTGATTTGATCATCAATGACCAGGACTATATCTCCTTCAAGTTGTGTAGTTGGTGTCTGCCACTTTTCTCGTTTGATGAGTGACGGCAAATACTCCACAGTCCACTTCTTCCAAAATCCATCAGCCAGATATTGAATGTAGCGCCATCCTTTTCGGTAAGTGTCACGTACATTGTATTTTCCCGGTAAGGCAGGGCAGTCTAAACTCATCATTTTCAGGAAGTGATTGGGAGTAAGGCACTCTGGATCATCAGGATGAGGTGACACGTAGGTTAGAGGTAAGCTGTTCATGATTTCTGCTACTTCACAAAAAAGCGTTCTCATATAGCTTTCTCGTGGGGTCTTAGTCTTCAAGAAACGATCCAGAATCCTTTTTGTACTTCCAATAAAGCTCTCCCAGTACCCTCCCATGTGAGGAGCTACCGGAGGATTAAAGTGCCTATCGATTCCCTTACAACTCATGGCTGTAGCCACCTTCTCCGCGTCCAATTCTCGAAGAGACTTTCGAAGCTCCTTGTTCGCACGGACGTAGTTGCTTCCGTTGTCACTCCAGATCTCGGATTGTTTTGCACGAACGGCGATAAAACGGGATAAGGCACTAATCATTTCATTAGCATCCATACTGTCCATAGGTTCCAAATTTACGGCTCTTACTGTGAGGCACGTGAAGATTATGTCCCAGCGTTTCTGCTTCTTCCGATTAACCAAAACTTCAAAAGGGCCAAAACAGTCAGTTCCAGTGTGGTAGAAAACTTGGTGCTTTCCTCCGAGCCGTGCAGCAGGCAGTTGACCCATTTGCGGTTGGACAGGTTGAACCTTCCGCTTCTCTCAGTCAAAGCATTTGGCCCAACAACGACGAACAGCAGCTCTGCAATCAAGGATCCAAACACGCTGCCAAGCTCGTTTATTAACCTCTCTTGTCCGTAATGTCCGCTCGCTTTGTGAAACCATTCGATCATCAGCGATGCGTGGGATCCAAGAATGGGGGTCGCCGCACAGTCAGACTCACGTGATCGGCATTATCGATTCTTCCAGCGAGTACAATAATGCCATCTTCATTCAATTGTGGTGAAAGTAAACTCAGTTTACTTCTTTTTGGCAGTAGCTTTCTTTCCTCCGGTAGAAGATTCTTGTTAGTAGTAGAAGTACTTCTAGTTCCTCCGGAAAGCACTCAAACTGAGCTTGTCGAATATGCTTTCTCTGCCTTTTCTATGTCAGCCACCGTGATCCAAGTAGAGCCTTCTGGCGAAACCTTTAAACGGATGAAGTTGATCATGGTTGCTACTGCTCGAATCAATTGTATCCAGGATGAAGAACTTTCAAATGATACTAGGTTGAAAGTTATTTCTTTCTTCGTAGCGACAGCTATAGCATGACGTGCTTCAAGGTGTTCCTGGTTTACTTTGCCTTTTGTCTTCTTTCTATCTTCAATTGGCCACGAGTCTACGGGTTCGAGTAAGAATTCTGGTCCATTCAACCATCGTGCCGCGGAAGTGAAGGGAATTATCTTGGCTCTTGACGGAACCCATCTCCACTCAGTATTCGGTAGATGTTGTGTTGATTCGGAAATTTCTCCTACTCGGTTTCCAACAAATGTACTAAAACGTATGGTTTCGGACCTCAGCCAACATAATAGAGTGACGCTATCAGTCCAGAATATGCACCGCTTGGTGTTCATCGCATCTTGCAGAGCTTCGTACACACTCACGGCAAGTCTGGCTCCTGTCATTCCCCCTTGGAGTTCCATTTTTGGCACGGTGAGACCTTTTAGGGGGGCCACGCGACATTTACCATCAATGAATGCCAGATGAGTGCTCCCTCCCGTATCGAAACGTAAATAGACACGGCTGCAAATGCGGTTTCACTTCCGTCACAAGGCTCAAGCCATATTCTGGACACGATCTTTACATGGTGGCCTAGAAGTTATATGGCTATTACAGTAAGTCTTACAATATCTTCATGTCATTTCGATTGGTTCGTATTGACAGTGGTATGGTGGTAATCTAAGAACTTCATGCCCGTCCTTTCTCAAAATGTCATCAATTACGTATGTTTTTTCCATCTGATCGAAAAGGTTTCATTAAATCCCAGTTTCCTTTTTGTTAATTTTTGATTAAATTTCACATTGTGTTTAACCAACCAGTCCTACATTTCGCAATTCTTATATGGAAATGGGGGAATTGTGTCTAATTGCACAGAATGGTATCCAGAATTATTCCTAACAACCACACATTTCCCTGGACGGTTAGCTAAAGCATGAATAAGTTGATTAACCCCCCAGTTTTGAAAACTGTTACCATTCATTGTGGCATGGTAATCTCGGTCATTGTTAAAGATCGCACCCATCCAAAAACCCTCCCCTATATCTAGCATGTAAAATCGTAAAGCACTTATTTTTGAATTTAGCTGGATTACTTTTAATCCGATCCGTAAATGTTGAAACTGCAACTTAACAAAACGAAAGCATACCAGAAACATTTGGAATTAATTATAGTAATACATGGCGCGGCAACGATGTATATAAAAGTTGTAGATGCGAAGCTGGTGCAATTACTAAAATGGTTTTCATTATACAGGGTGGCTCAAAAAAAGTACGGCAAATAAAACGTATCACTTTAATGGCGTTTGTTTGTTATACCATGAAATAAATCATCTTAGGGGTCTTAAATTGTTTTATGTTCAAACACGCATATTTGAAACAGTTGAATTTAGGGTTATGAAGTAACATATAAAATATACAAGGCTTTCCCTTTGAAAAAAATCGAAGTTATAAATTTGCAAATGTTGAGCACCTTGTATACAATTAATACAGCCACTATTTTACACTTGAAAGGTAACTCAAGAAAAATAGAATTTTTTAGTAACGTTTTCTTTCATTTAATTGTTTTCTGTTACTACCAGCAGCCACCTGAAGTTCAGCTTTTTTGCATAAAATCGTTAATATCTCCAAAACAATTGACGTTAGCCCCATACAACTTAATATTAAAATTGTTAGTACTTCAATGCAAATCCTTTAAGATGCCTAAATGTAGGACATTCCATAAAAAAATAATTTGATTGGACAGTGCAAATATTGTATCTTTTTTTAATTCCAGAAAAGCGCAGGAATATTTACTAGAAAACTTGTTTTATGGAGCAAAGAGAGGCAAGTAACATGCTATTCAAAATCGATGTTATTTTGTCAATGAATGATTTTCTGTCAAAGATGCCATGGAATAACAATTAATGTCCAAATAACATTTAGAATTGGAGTTGTCGTCATCGACTAAATTTGTTTTTCTTATATTCACTAAGATACCATAAACGGAAAAATATTCTAACCATGTCTTGCGTTAATTGACGATTCATAATCTCCACAATCATTAACACGTTCGCTTACAAACTCGATAGCTAACAAACGCCATTAAAATTATAAGTTTGATTCGCCGCACTTTTTTCGGCCACCTGTATATGCAAAATTATTTTGTAATGTGCATCACCTTCACATCTACAACTTTTATATACATCATTTCCGGACCCTGTATTTATATTACTATAATCAATTCCACATGTTTCTGGATAAGGAAAGGCCATGCTTTCGTTTTGTTAAGTTGCAGTTTCAACATTAACATTTTTTTTTCAAAATTGTCACATCTGCTTCCTTATTTGAACAGTTTTACATGGTTAAACATTTTCTGTAAAGGTGTTTTAAAAATCAAAACTAGTTTTTGTGCAAACATAATAAGACAAGCCGAAAATTATACACAATTTAAAAAGTTAGAAATTCAGAAAACATACAAACATTTTAGGCGTATTAAGGTGGCAGATCAGTAGTCTTGAAAGTTTGGTCAAGCTATACTCGGAGACGACAAAAGATATGCTAGCGAAATTTGGCATACAGACATAAATCTATAATACCTTTAAAACGAGACATTAAAAAAGAACGCAAAAATAAAATTTAAACAAAAATTTAAAAAAAAATTATAAAAAAAAATATCGAAAACATAAAAAAATGTCATAATAAACTACAAGTAAAAATCAATATATAACCGTGAATGTTTATTATTATTTAAATTTTCTCTCCAATTGCAGCTTGACCAAAGATATTGCAGGATTTCAAATTTGCCGCGATTTATTTTATGCCTTAATTTAAAAAGCCGGTAATACAGATGTATTTTGTAGTTGAACGCTTCTCCCGTAGATGTAGCCACTAAAACTGCATAATCCGATAAACAAACCAGACAGAAAATTCTAGAAATGAGTAATTTTGTCACGACGGACGCAGGTAGACGAAAGACGATCGATATTTATTAGGGGTAGTGCAACGTGTAAAACGATGTTATGCATTATGAGCGGAAAGAGATACGAGTACTTTTGTGAGCGCTCAGCGCACACGTAAATTGCGGCGCGAGTCCGCCGGCTACAAGCGGAACTCGACAACGGCGGTAAACTTTTATAATATGCATTTTGTAGCACGCACGGGTTTAGGGTACGACGAGCGAAGCGTATTTTATCTACTTTGCCTTTTTTTAAACAAAAAATACTCTGTTTTTAGTATTTTTATTACAGTATCGCTCTCGATTACGATACGTAAACGAGTATCGTAATAGTATCAGTACGAACAAAGTAGATAATAGCTATTTATAAAATCACTTAGGAAATGGTACTAATAAAACGTTAAGTACCTATATAATTCAATTTTATTCAGTAAAATATATAAATGTTTCCTAATCAACTAATTTTTGCAAGTATTTTTATGCGTAGTATCATATTGTAGCAACAAAATATTAAAAGTGGTCAGTAAAACATGGACGGTGTATTATTATGTTTTGTACAGTTTAAAGCGCACATTAAAAAAAATTGCGGATGCACAGTAATGTTAATAATAACAATAATGTTTATTTCCAGAAAAAAAATTACATAATACACAAAAATAGGAACAATTCCCTTGGAAATTCGAGGGCAGTCAGATGACCTCCAAGAAACGGAGAACCCTGCTCTACCCTGCCACTGACAATATAATATAATAGTATATTTTATTTGAATTTGCACGGTACAAATCATAATTGTTGAGTAACATTTGATTTACCGAATGGCTATTTGGTGTTAGATTTTGTTATGTTTCTATTTGCACTACTGCTATTAGAAACATTATTTATATTTATATTTCCTTTTACAATAAAGGAAGTATTGGATTCACCCCAAAAATTCGAAATTGAGTTTCTAACAGATCTTCACGTTTTAGAGTCCCCTAAACTCAAAAACCATATTTTTGTTCATTGGTCTGTCTGTCTGTCTGTGAACAAAATATCTCAAAATCTAGAAGAGGTATAGAGTTGAAACTTCGTATATACGTTTTATGTACTACTAGCAAGATGCCCGTTCTTCGTACGGACTACAAATGTTTTCTTCTCTTCTAATTCTTAAATAAATCCTGGAGTGCCTCCCCGTCACACAATACGCTAAACTAAGGCCGCAAAACAATATTGTAGGATAAATGGAAACAGTATTCTTTAGAAAAAAGTTCTCCTAAACTCTTTTATGCTTCACGTACCCCCTGGAAATGTGTATGTAATTGTCGTTGGCCTTGTATAGATTGATAATATTATAGTTTTAGTATGATAATGAGATAAAATCAAAAGTATATGTACTTATAAAATGTTGTATTCATAAATTATAGCAGGATATCTGTTTTCACAACCTGGGGGTGGATTTTCAGAAATCCTTTTATTTTATTCTAAGACATTTTGAGAAATTCGTGAAAACACAGTTTGCCCCTTTTCACCCCCTAGGGGTGACATTTCGGAGAATTCGTTCAGACCGTTTTATCTTGAAATGAACCCAGAACGAAAAAAAAAATAACCTCCTACCCCTTTTGAGTTTTCCCTTTTTACCTATTTAGGAGTGGAAGTAAAAAAACCCTAAAACCCCTTTCTAAAGATTTGAAAAACACATCTATATGCTTAAAAAGAATGCTCTAACTCAACAAACACAAGAGATACAAGTGGTTCTATCATACACGCCGAATACAGATTCGCACCTTTAAGGGTTGATTAGGGCAAAATTATGAAATGTGTTTTTAGACATTTGATTTGGATACCTATGCATGCAAACACCTAGTCGATAGCTTACTGGGTTTAAGCAATATTGAGGAATTCGTGAAAATACACTTTACCACTTTTCACCCCCTTAGGGAAAATTTTTCAAAATCCCTGACACCACTTTTTAAATATTTTATAAAGACATCTACATGTCAAAAAACGCTCACTGACGTTAATTATAAATAATATACAGAATTTAGGTAAATTTAAATGAAGTACCTATGGAAATTATTACATAGCTAGGTACTTACTTTTAACTTTATCCATGATTGTTAATGTTTAAAAAATGTCACTTGATTTATCACTGTTACACGTGTGTGAACACAGAAATGCAATCGATTAATGAAGAACTAATGCCGACAAAACTTTTAACTTTTATGGTCGGCATTAAATCGTAGATTTTCTCAGAAAAGCAGGTGGTACAATAGCCAGAGAATTCAAACGGGTTTTTGCGCGGGCTTTGCGTCCCGAAGATTATGGAAACTAGAGTTCTGCGAGAAAGCAATAAAAAATGTAATTACAGTTGCCATTAATATGGTTTGCCACTTGACTAAAATTAACTTCGTAGCGATGCTGGCGCCGCGGACGCGAATAGTTTCTTACTCCTTCTGATCTAAAACCTTAATCCAATTCTAAAGCATCAAGACGTTATTATGAGTTTAATCGATATTTTTGTGGTATGTCTAGTATTTAAAATAGCTTATTTACTTAAT
This sequence comes from Agriotes lineatus, assembly GCA_940337035.1. Classification (NCBI taxonomy): domain Eukaryota; kingdom Metazoa; phylum Arthropoda; class Insecta; order Coleoptera; family Elateridae; genus Agriotes; species Agriotes lineatus. The sequence continues at coordinate 28,092 of CALNHX010000467.1, forward strand.
TAGACATAATTACGTTTCAAGTAGAGAGGTTTCATTAGAAATTATTTTACAAAGATCGGACGAATTGAAATTTTCTACTTCTGGCGAGCGATCTAAAAACAGTCTTTTCTAGAATCACCGGTTTAGAAAAGATATGCAACAGCTAATTTGGCAGTATAACTCTAGAAATCAGTATTTTACTTTGAGCGATCTTTTGGATGATATGAAAAAAAATTATGAGTTCAAGGGGGGTAGGAACACACTATATAGGGTTTTAAAAAAGTATAAGTTATAAATATAAATTAGTTAATGGCCGCAAAATTCTCTGTGAACAAGAACATATTCTTGCAGCTAACATTAATTTACTTAGAACATTTTTACAGTATTAAAATTCCAGTAAAGATATCCAACTCGTGTATGAAACGTATGAAACGTGGATATATCATAATGGACCCGTGGTTCGACACGGAGTGCACGAAATGGATATAAAAAGTGATACAGCCAAATTTAAAAATGAAGGCAAACGTTTCATCATTTTACATGCTGTATATAGGGCAGTATTTTTTGATGAGTGCGATTTTTAACAATGACCGAGATAAGATGCCACAATGGATCGTAACAGTTTTCAAAATTGGGTGGTTAATCAACTTCTTCCTGCTTTAGCTAAGCGTCCAGGACGAAATGCAGGACTGGTTGATTAAACGCAAGGCAAAATTTGATCAAAAATTAACAAAAAAGAAACTATGGGATTTAATTAAACCTTTTCGATCAGATCGAAAGCAATACATAATTGAACACATTTTGAGAAAGAACTTGCATGAAGTTCTTAGATTACCGCCATGCAACTGTCAATACAATCCAATTGAAATGACATGGAGGTTTTGTAAGACATTACAATAACCATATAACTTCTAGGCCACCATGTAAAGATCTTGCCCAGAATATGGCTTGAGTCTTGGGCTGACTGGACACAACATATGGGGAACCTTTCGTTTGAAAACATTAATCCTTTTATTATTTCGCTAGCGGCATCTGACTCTGAATCAAATTCAGACGAGGTAGATTTTCATCACGAAATGATGGAAGTGGAATGAGGGCTTAAGATTATTTGGCATCGAAATTATCGTGAGAATTTCATATAAACCTTCAAACAATTAACTCTCAAGAAGAAAAGAGCCCGACGAAGCTTACTGAACTCGTCCAAATGACAATGGTCAATGTGACTGGCCATGTAAAAATCCAGAATGATCTATCTGAAATCTGTCAAGGTACCAGAGGTCTACGACAGTGGAATGCCTTAACATGTTTAATTTACAATACTACAATGGAAAAAATAATACGGGAAGATTATTTCTAAAATAGAGGAACTCTTCTCTACAAATGAGCCCAAATGCTGGGATATGTCGACAACGTGGAAATAATCATCAGAACTCTACGAAGAAGTAAATGAGAGTTTACAGGTTTCACTGCTGCTGCAAGGAATATGGGCCTACATATCAACAATAATGAATGCAATGATATTATACAGTGAATTTATTATAACGCGCAATGTGGCATTCCCGTTTCCATAAGGACTTGATTGTTACTATTGGTTTCTAAGGATTTACAGATGGCGTGGCTTCCATCTGTAAATGCGTTTATTTTAAAATGCAATATATGAACCGTAATTTTATTGAAAAAGAAGCATCAGAAAGAACAACAGGGCATGTAATAACCCACATATTTGCTGCAAACTGAAGTCTTTATACTATTTGATCAACAGAATTCCTTCCCCCGTACAATATATTATGTTTTTACATACTCAGTAACGTTTCCATATTGCATTTTAAAATAAACGCATTTACACATATTGCGCGTTATAATAAACTCCCTTATTTATAAGATATATTGTAAATTTGTGATATACGTTGCTACTACAGTCTATTTTCCAAAAAAAAAGTAATACATCGTGTTAAGCTCAGAACTGCAGTAAAAAATGAATGAACGTGTTTGCAAATCCTTTTCATTTTGAAAATTCAATAAAAAGCAACAGTTTAAGACCATAATTAACAGAAATCATAACCTTAAAGGTATACAAACTGACAATGGCATTAACAAACCTAATTTACAAAATATCCAGCCACATTTGCAATACTTAAAAACTGCCAGTTTACCACGGCCAGGCTTTATCTAGAAACATTTGGAATTGATTATAGTTAGGCGGTCTATATAGACCACCTTGGTTAGAGTATATAAGATAAATTTATAATTATTGAAACAATTTTAAATATGCAGGATCAACAAAGTGTTTCGCATGTGACGCACGAAATCATCATTTAGTGTGTACTAAGTGTACTTCGAATATTTTAATATTTTTTAGGTATAACTTCTAAGTGGATATTATTATAAAATGAAATGCATATGTAGTTATACACACATTTTACTAGTGCTTGTTAAAAATGTTATTGAAGTCCAAATATTATATTGTTACCGTTTTAGTAACGTATGTTGTGCGTTTAAAATTTAAAATTTAGATTAACACAAAACAATAATTACATAACATCAATGCTGTGCAGAAATATAAATATTAGGGAGAAACACTTGCAAAAGAAAATGCACTTACCAATTTAATTGAATGGAGCAATGCACAAAAGAAAATGAATTGGGAAAGTCGACGATACATATTATGTAGTTTCAGTGGTACTCTGTAGCGCTCAATGTAAAAAAGCTCGTGTCACTGTCAGCCTTTGGTTTTATATGCCAATTAGCCCGTTAGGTGCCGTAAAAATATCATTAGTATCCTCATCTGAAGGCTAAGGTAATTAGCTGAAATTTTATAACTAATATTTATCTAAACATCTGGCCTAATATTAATGATAACCAAAAAAGTTTTACGTCGTTTATTATTCTAAAATTGCTGCATTAAATACATGCTAAATATAAACTTGAAAACTCACTGTGATCGTATTGTTTCGGTTACGTTGGTGTTTGCCTTGCTTTGTTTTTTTATAACATGTCATCCTTGCGGAAAAGTTTGATATCAAAACAACCATTTTTAGCACCAGGAGAAATGCTGCAATTATATTTTAAAAATTAAGCTACTAATTACCATAACTCTATAATTCACAATATACCACGGCTGATCTGTTAATCATTTGTTATAAGTTATAACTTTGTAAAGAAAATAACAGTTTTTAATAAATATTCCCCTTTAGCCATAATCCATTCCTTGCAATCATCAAACAGGCATAAACTCCGTTTATGGAAGGTTTTCCAACATCCGCTGAAATTCAGCAGCTGCCGCATTTGCGTTAGGAAATATCGTATAGTCGGTTCGGTTGACCCTGCAAAATTGCATCGGGCAACTTTTAAGTAAGTAGGGATTAAGAGTTAATATACTGAACATTTGTTGTGGGACGGATACAGGTCCGTACTTGGCCGTAAACAAAAGTCCTAGGTGTGAATAAGTCCATGTAAAATGAGCTTAATCTCTTTGTTCCGTCATCGCGTATTTTACCATGTAAAACCTTTTGCTTCTTGAGCTGATAGTTTGACGGTCACCTTAAGGAAAGCAAATATTTATATATATCTGAACAATAATCATGTGGTCCAGTTTTTGTTTTTTGTGACAGAAGAAAAATTGTTGATTTTGGTGTTTGTGCGTGAATTATCGCAGAACTTAAAAATAAACTTTTAGAAGAGAGAACTGTTAGATCTACTTGCCGATTCGAGATCGAGAATCCAAGGTGAGGATGGCTTGTTAATTTAGTAGACAGATAGAGCAAATTTTGGTCCTCGAGCCGGCATAGAACGGTCCTTTGGATTAAAAACTAATTACAGTTCACGAAGAAAATAACGTTTGCATAGAGTTATTTTACAATATTTTGGTATATCTAAATATTATTGTCTTGCATTTAGTGGTCAAGGTCGTTGCAACCTTACGTTTATTATTATTTTGCGTGCTCGATATTTTTTTTTGTATATTTTAATATGAATCGGTGAACAGATCAAATCAACAAAGGAAATCTGTGTCGCCAAGTAGAAGACGATGAAACAAAAAACAAACGCATCTGTTTACCGATACCCCACGATCCTACACAAATTTCAAATAAAAACCTCTGCAGAAATAAAACAATAAATTACGGCATGCCAGTTTAAAAGTACACAAATTTCCAAATAAAAACCTCTGCAGAAATAAAACAATAAATTGCAAACAGCATGCCAGTTTCTAAAGTGCAGCAAATCACCCCGCAATAAAACACCCGGGCAAGCCGACGAGCGGAGCCTCTAAAGCAGCCCAAACTCACGCCAAATTGAAATAAAATTTTAATTAACGACGGCACTCCTAATCAATAGTGCGCTCTATAGAAACCATACAGACATAGGAAAAATTAGCCGCTACCTAATAAAATTAAAACGATTTTTTCCCTCAGCCGACGAAAACATCGCGGCTCGCCGTGCTGGCGAAGTTTGCCCGGGCCCGGGGCAAAACAAAGACGCATTCTCTAACTGCTAAATCGGGACAAAGGCCAAAAACAAGGAGAACTTTTTAACACACTCAGTAACAATAATGCTTAAGTAATTTTATACGCAGAGCTCGAGGGAAACAAATCCTTATTTTAATTAAAGCCAAACGAAACATAGCAAATGTGGTATCAATAGAATCGGCATTTCAACGGCCAGCCATTGCGACACTCATCAAGGCGCTAATATGTCGCGCCGCGAAAAAAACCGCGGAATTATTAAATACGAGGAAAATAAGCAGTCATCCCTTCTCCTCGGACCAATGAGCGTCCAGGAAGCGCAAAACAAAGGACGGGGCTCCTTTAAATAGCGTTACCCAGGCCAGAAGAAATCACTCAACCCCGGAGAGTCCCAGCAGCATCCAGCCTTCCAACACTCAACCCCGGAGAGTCCCAGCAGCATCCAGCCTTCCAGCACCAACTAGCAGCTTTCTTCAGTGTCATCCAGCCACTTCATGACTTAGGACGAGAACCAGTTAACGCTCTTCCGGACTTTGTCATCAGGGCCATCCAGCCACTTCAGGACTTAGAACGAGAACCAGCCAGCGCTCTTCCGGACTTTGTCATCAGGCCCATCCAGCCACTTCAGAACTTAGGACGAGAACCAGCCAGCGTTCTTCTGGACTTTGTCATCAGGGCCATCTAGCCACTTCAGGACTTAGGACGAGAACCAGCCAGCGCTCTTCCGGACTTTGTCATCAGGGCCATCCAGCAGTCCTGCCCCGACAGCAGCCCACGTCGCGGCCCCCGCTGGCGACGGACCACCCGTCCCCGGACTCCCCTAGCGGAAGCCCGACCCCTTGCCCCAACAACGCCCCGCTCCAGCCTCCGTCCCCGAGAGGGTTACTCGCGCCGCCGACGCCCCAGGAGAACCTCGCAGCCCCGCTTGACGCCCCACCCAGAGCGCCCACAACGAGCCGTGCCCCGCCTCGATCCCCGGGAGGATCGCACGGTGTCCAGGCCGCGTTCCCCGCCTCCAACAACCGGGAAAGGCCGCCCCATCACCTCCCGCGCCACCGGCTCCCGAGTCTAGACGACTGTTTTGTACATATTTCTTTTCTTGTTTTTTTTTCCTCTCGTATATATATATAGTAGTAAGTTGGTTTTTGTTTGTATGTATCATCGGGTCATTAGCAATAAACGCATTAAAAGTTTACACCAATTATTTAGCAGCATAAATAAGGGTAACGCCTACACCCCTCCTTCCGCTGACGCCATTGTAGAACCTACCGCTGAGCATAGAACGAGGCGTGTTAATTTATTGCTGCTTTGTATTCTTTGAATTTGATTGAACAGTACAACTTGTACATTGTGTTGACAAATTTTGAGTAGGTACTATTGGTACCACAAAAAACTAGGACAACTTCTAAATCCATGAGCAATGCATTTTTATTGTTTTAGTTGATTAAATGACCTTAAAGAAACGGTCATATGACAGGTTAGAATTATTTATATGTCATAACATTTTAATATCAAAAGCTACAATATAAAATAGTTATAAAACTAAATCAACATGCAATTTGCTGAATAGTTACACCGTTTTCTACGCAAGCATTAATCCTAGCTTTTGAAACTGAACTTACTTTAGGCATGATTGACAGTGACGTTTTGAAATAATTTCAACATCCAGTTGCCAATTAAAAATTTAGATTCACACAGCTAAAAAAACGTTGTCCTAGTTTTTTTTTGGTAGCAATAGTACATTGTAAGCTAGAGTATAACTATCTATAATTATGCCTCGAAAGAAGCAAACATTTTTAGCTAGACAAATTGCAGTCTTGTAAATTGAGGAAATTTTTGAATTAGCAAGTGAAGGAAGTATTAACGAGAATTGGCGATTTTTATTTAAAGTAAAATATAGAACTTTAGAGACATTGAACATGTGAGCAAACGAAAATTAAATCAAGCTTTGCTTTGAAATATTTGTTTTATGAATAATATGTTGGTGGCACTGTAAGTCTATGTCAAATTTGAGGTTAGTAGGTTAGGTTTTGCGTCAGTCTGTGTCAAAACTGACGCAAAACATCTCGACTGTGACATAGACATACAGTGTCGCCAACATATTATTCATAAAACAAATATTTCAAAGCCAAGCTTGATTTCATTTTCATTTGCTCACATATTACAAAGAGTTTAAAGATTTGCATTTAAAAGTTATTACCCAGACCGATGACCGATTTTCTAGCACAAGAGATTAATCGGAAACATGTTGAAAATCAATATTTTGAATCATGTGTACATTTTGAATCACTTTTCCACCCAGTGTTAGAAGCATCTGTGCTTGAATCAAAGTCAACTGAGTTTGAAAAGTCTTGTTTAAATGTTAATCTACATAAATTAGAACTTTCTGGTGATTTCCTCTGGTGGAAATCATTGATGAGTCTTTATGACAGTTTAGTACACAACCAACCAGTTTTCGGAAATTGAGAAGTTTCAATATTTAATGCTTTGTCTAAAGGGAGAATTCCTTTCTTTAGTGAAGTCTATTCTTTTAACTCCGGAAAACTATCAGTTAGCTTATAAAACAGTCATAGAGAGATTTATTTATTTATTTATTTATTTTCGTACGCAGCCAACAGCCGTTAGACCAATTATAGGCGTCGCTGTACATTTTATGGGGACTTCCAACCCCACGAACGACTGTCATGATGTTATTATGACATCCGGGACCAAGTATTTCCGTGGCAGCCGTACCACGAGGCGCCGAGAAAAGCAGCCATGGAACTCCCATCCAAGTTCTGACCAGAAACAACATTGCTTAACTCTTCCAAGCGAACGTGGACGCTTGTTCAAGCTACACCACCCGGGACCTAATATCTAAATAAGCGTGTGTTAGCTAGTATTTACTGGCATATTTTGAAAAATTGTAGTCCTTTGATCTCCGAAAGAATTGCGTTGTCTTGTGGATAATTTTCTCAAAATTTAACAATTTTAGATACTTTGGGTTTTATATTAGCTTGGGATTGTATTGCTGTCGATTTGTTAAAGCACAAATTACCTCCTGCCATTCGTAGACGTTTCGAGCTACGTGGTGATGCAATGGAATATCCTAACTATTCACATTTGAAGGATTGCCTATTAAAACGGTGTGTTGCTCTAGAAACTATTGCTACCTCGAAGATATCAATTACATCAGGTTTCAAATCATCTCGTGTAGGAGACTCGATTGCTAAATCTCATTTCCCACAACGATCAAAGGGTTAATATTTTAAACCTAATTCGTTACTTGTACAAACTGCTTCCTCCTGTGATTTACAAAATTTAGTTTCGAGATCTCGTGTTGTGTGTAACATTTGTCAGGGAGATCATTTAGTGTTGCATTAGTCGCGCCTAATAAAGTATATAATAGTTTTTTAATAAAATAATTAATGGAAAGGGAGACTACACTTTATAAACAGTATTAGATTCAATTACGAACCGGCCTGTCAAACTCAGGGCAAATTAAAAGAGTGTAATAATAATTACGACAAATATATGGTTTATTGCCCTTTTATAATTTTATCTATTCGCAATAAATTCGAGCTTAGCTCTATCTATAGAACATGAGACAAACTTGGTTCAGGGTGCACGTTCATAAAAAGACGAAAAACTTTGTATGACAAATAACTCGTTGTATGCCAAATACTCTCAAATATTTCCGGAAAATGCACAATTTTAATCTGACGTCTAGATAACCTCTAAATTTGACTCAGTAAACACGATGATCTGCCAGTGCAAAAACAGCGTTAAATTGAATTTTAAAACACCAAAATGGCAAGGAAGCATCAGGTAAATATTAATACTGTGACGTAGTAACTGCTAAGCTCGTTTTGTTTCTAGTGTCACGTCGAAACCTAGGCGCGATCGTTTTTGTTCTATATCCGGTCAAAACTGAAAAATGCTGCGTGACCTTGCATTTTCAAATTACTCTAACTGATTTTCTCTAACCTGGACGGATCTGGACATCTGGAACCTGATGCTACACCCTGTAGACCGTTTTAACTTTACTCACCCCGGGAATTATGGGGCTGCAGCATAGGCTTCCTGTGGAATCCTACCTTAATCGGAGACCTCTCTGACGCTGGATTCCCTTCTCAATTACGCCACGGAAATTATGCACTTGGAAATGGCTTGTTGATTGAAATTCCTACACGTACGGGCTGCTGAAGGTCCTCTCTATACATAGCAGCCACTATTCTTACTCGGTGATGCTGCTTACATAAGAAAGTGGACCCCCGAAGTTACTCGCACTTGGACAAATCTTACTGCTGGTTAATCTGCTTCACTTGGACCTCTTAACACTTGGCAAACTATGCCCACAGATGCCCTGTACACTGGTCAATAAATTTATACATAAATGGTATTAAAAAGGACTTTTTATTTATAATTTTATGTGATAAATTGAGGAGCTCAATCCTGCCCTAACACAAATTTTACAAGCTTGTTCAGTTCTTCTCAAAAAAAGACTGTCATGTCACTTAGAAACTAGATTTTCAATTTTTATAAAAGAAATTAGGATTGATAACATGTTTAACCTTGAGGTCATGTCTTTGCCGTACTACTAAAATTGTATTTTTCTTGAAATAATTTCACTACACTTTGCTCTGCCTTTTAAATCACTTTTGTTTATAATGCACTGATACACTTGGAGTTCATTTCGAGTCTCACTAACTGTCTTTCGATCGGTTGTCTTCCATTTTTCATTGCTCTTTGCAATCATTATTTGGCTAGCACTGTTTCGTTTACCTTTCAGCTAATTTGCCGTTTGCTGGCTTACACTTTTAATACATAACGCTCATATTCTTTCTGTACTTAACAAATCATTCTGTAGCATTTTATTCACATAATGCCTGTCATTAATAAGCTCAAATCAGTCAGTTACAAATTAAATTGCATTGGCCCTTTCGAAATTCATCATATCTCAAAACTCTGAACGTATTTCTCCAGAAGAACAACAGGCGGAAATTTCTTTTCAGAAAACTTATTTTAGAACTCCCGAAGGTCGTTTCGGGGTCTCTCCCATTCAATCTGATGACCTATTTTTCACATATCTTTAGATATAGGTCAACGCAGGATTTTTTCTCTTGATCGTAATTTGATTTTGATCCTGTACTTCGAAAAGGAAATGTAGAATTTATGAAAGATTATTTAGATTTCGGTCACATGTCACTTCTTGATGTACTTCCTGAAGGTCTAAACTCTTATGTTATTTCTCATCATTGTGTTTTCAAAACTGAAAATAATGCTTAGAAAATATGTGTAGTTTTTAACGCGTAGGCCAAAGATGAGAATGGCATTTCTCTCAGATTCGCTGTTGATAGGCCCTAAGTTTCAGAATGATATTGCTGCCATTTTTCTAAAATTTCGTGTTTATTCATTCGTTTTTACTTGTGATATTCGCAAATGTATCGGCAGATTTTAATTGGCGAGGATCAAAGGTGTTATCAGTTAATATGTTGAAAATTTTCTCGTACACAACCTGTGCAAATTTATCAGCTTAACACAATGACGTAATGGGTTTTTTCTACTCCATTTCTCGCCATTCGTACCATGTTGCAACTGGCGGACGAAGGACGACGACTCTTTCCCTTGGTTTTTCAAGCATTGAAAATAATTTGTATGTAGATGATCTTGTTTGTGATGCTAATTCGATAGACGATGGAACAAAGACAAGTTTTAGAATTATGTAGTTTAGGATGTTTTGAACTACGCAAATGGTCAAGCAAACATTCTTCTCTCTTAGAAACTCACCCTGATGAATATTGTTCAAAACAGTTTATCTTTTGACCTTGAAAAATATACTTTTACTAATGTTCTTGGCCTTTATTGGCGATCCTTGATAGATTCGTTTTCCTTTGTTTCGAAATATCGTGAGTACTGTTGTACTAAGCGTTAGATTTTATCGGAAATAGCTTGTATTTACGACCCCCTGGGATTCCTGTGTCTCGTTATATTCTTTATGATACGTCTCATACAGATATTATGGATTTTAGGTGTTGGTGGGATGATGCTCTTCCCTCAGAAATTGTGAACAAGTGGCAGCACTATAAGGCTCAATTACCATGTATTGCTTCGATGCAAATTCCTCGAGCTGTAGTGCCAGATCACACGTCTGTGTTGTGTCAGCTTCATTCTTTTTGCGATGCCCAGAGCAAGGCTACGCCAGTGTGATGTACGAGGAAAGGGGAAACATTTTTGCCGTTCTTTGTCTTGGTGTGCCTTAAGAAACAACATTTTGATATCTGTCATTTTGTATATTGTTGTCTGTTAGTGCTGAACGTTTCATCCAGATTCACCACAAAACTTCAAATTTTATTCATTAAAGTGTGTTGCAGTAATTATTAGAAATGGAGAATATTGAACACTGGGAAGTGATTAAATTTTTGACTAGGGAGGGTGTTGGTTTTACTGAAATCACTTAAAGGTTAAAAACAGTTTACAAGGATGCTTCGCCGTCAGAATCACTGTTCGTCAATGGCAAATGAATTTAACCATGGCAGAGAAAGCCTAGAAGAAGATGTAAGAAGTGAAAGACCTGCAACGGCACAGAACGGTTGCCAAAGTGGAGAAGTTAGTTTTAGAAGATAGGCGCGTACTGTTAAAGGATATCCAAGATTGTGAAGATTGATGAGCTATCGGTTAGATCGATATTGCATGATATTTTGCATATGAATAAGGTTTCAGCTAGAGAGGTGCCACGAATGTCGACACCTTTGCACAAACAAGATCGAGTGAACATTTGTCGCGAGATTTTGGTACGTGTCAATGCTAATTCTGACAATTGTTTTGACCGTAGTGTCACTATGGATGAAAGTTGGATCCATCACTATGACCCTGTCACCAAATAAGCCAGAGTGGCGGCATTCCAACTCTGCTCCTCCAAAGAAGTTCAGGGTGAAACCTTCAGCAGGAAAAGTGATGCTTTCATTTTTCTGGCATTTTCGCGGCGTCTTGCTTATAGACTTTCTCAACAGTGATCGTACCATCAATGGGGAATATTACTGCAACCTTTTGACTAAATTCAGGGATGAAATCAAAATTAAACGCTGCGGACTACTGCGAAAGGGAGTCCTCTTACTGTGCGATAATGCGTCACCCCACAAATGCTCTGCAGCGACATCAAAAGTGAAGGAAATGGGCTTCAAAGTACTTCCATACCCAGCTTATTCGCCGGACCTGGCACCCTTTGATGTCTTCTTGTTCGGAAAATTGAAATCTCGCGTTCGTGGAATACATTTCTGAGTTGATGACCCCTTAGTTAGAGGGTCAAACTTCAGACTTCTATTAGGAGGGAATTATGAAGCAGAAACATCGATGGGCCAAGCGCGTTGATTTGTCAAGCGACTACATAAAGAAGTCCTAACATGTATTTAAAATTGCACAATTAAAGCATTAGTAGTTTATGAGAACGGAAGAATGTTTTCCCCTTTCCTCGTATCTTCGTTGTCCCTACCCAGACGGCAGAGTTATCGTTTCATTACTTTGTGTCAAATGAAAGACCTTTGAAGTCTTTGTCGAACCCTTGCCTTGAGTTATGTGCTGCGGTGTTGTTATTTTCTCTTGTGTCATGGGTGAGAAACACGTGTCAACACCTTATTACCATAGATAGTATTTTTGCTTGGTCTGATTCCACAATTGTTTTAAATTGGATTCGATCTTCTCCGTATCGGTGGAAAACCTTTGTGTCAAACAGGGTGAGCCTCGTTCAAAACCGGCTTCCACCGGAATGTTGGCATCATATACGTTCGTTTGAGAACCCCGCTGAAGCAGCATCCCAGAAGAATTTATGGCGTTTCTTTCATGGTGGGCGGGACTTGCGTGGTTTCGTTTATCTTCTACTGATTGGACTTTAGAGGATTCTGATCGAAGAGTATTGTTTGAAAGTAGTGACTTACAAGAAAGGAAAAGTGTTTTAATAGCTCAAATTGTTCTAATCGCTATTGATTTGTTGTTCACGCGTTTTTCATCTCTTCGGAAAATACAGGGTGTTATTGCTTATTGTTTGGGTTTTGTTAGAAATGCTAGATACTCTGACAAAATTTTGGAACCCTTGTCTCAAAAGGAACTTCATCAAGCTCTCTTATGTTGTTGCCGCTGGCGATTTCTAGAGTGTTAATCAAGATCAAATTGTCAGACTACGATGCCATGTTTGATCTTTCCAAAGAAACTTCCATCCAATTCTATTAACCCCAGGAATCTATTCACCCCATTCTACGCTCCCTTTATCTTTGTTTGTGGGAAAGTTATTATTTACTTTCAGTGTCAATTTTATTTGAATTGCATTGTGCCAAAATATAATTTATTTTAAATGTAGGTGTGCTAAGTAAATATGAATGCGAATTATTATATATTGAACTGGTAATATAATTGATAGAACTGTATGGCTAAATAAAAATGTTCTTTTAAAATGAATATAAAAATATATCAGTTATGCTACCTTTTAATAATTTAACTTATTAATCACACTACTTAAGTTTTTGCTCCAATTAGCCATTAGGTTTGCAAAACTCTAATCCCAGGATTGAGTTTCTACACAGTTGAACATTTACGCAATTGTATGATAATTGCACGAGTACTTAATAAAATTTTAACCTCAAACAATGGTAGCGAAATGACACCGAATATTGCGTTCAATTTTACTTTTAATCCTAGCAAGCTGTTGATAAATACGTCACAGGAAAATAACAATAAAAACAAATGCAACTGTGTAATTATACAAACCCGTTTGTCGATAACCAGGGACGCCGTTTGGTCCAACGCTGTCTCGATCCGTATTTTAAAAGGACGCCAACCTGCTTCAGAGCCTGGAAACTGTCCAAAATGCGTCCCTTTCTTCCACTTTGCCCGTCGTCTGTTTGCTGGAACCGCTTTGCTCCAAAATACTTTTAGCTACCTCGACTGCTACGTCAACTGCCTTTGCTGGTGCTCCCGATGTCGCTGCTATTCGTCGTATCTGCTCTCAGGCTTTGTTTGCTGCTCCAAATCGTCGCTGCGGTTCTCCAAATCGTGGCTGTGTGTCGGAGTCCGGAGTTTTGCTGCTCCAATCTTGATTATGAACTGATTACCGGAAACACCGCACATACACGAACTAGTTCCCGTCTGGATAACAATAATACAACCAGTTGGAACTCAAAAGGACTTTAATTACACGAAGATTTACAACAATTTTATTTGGAAGCCAGCATACAACCTTCTTCCTGCCTTCGATTGGGCGAGCTTCTTTTTTTCTTATTTACAAGCGTTGCTTACTAACCTACTGCATTCTCTTACTTATGAGTACACATACTTGCTCTTATAAATTAAATGTTTGTTTTGTGGAATTGTCAAATATTGTTGCACTAACCTTGCATTTGTTTTAATTCACATAATTTTCACTTTTCTGGTTTTATTAAGCACTCTCACTCTTAAATTGCTGACGTTACAGGTTGCTTTATACAAGTTGCTTTATGCGTTTAGGTACGTTGTATAATTTATTCAGTGTTATACAGCAACGCTTATAATTGGCCTAATTTCGCTCAGCCAACAGCCGAGTGCGAAATAAAGAAGTAAATCATTACCCGTAACGCATTGACCGCCAGCTTAGCATGTCGCTGTGAATACAAACTAACTGCACTTTTTCTCTGTGACGCTTCGCTACCCTTTTTACTAACACACTCTGGTTAGCATATCTTACGGTATTTCAAATATCTGAGCATTTACGACAATTATAGTAGCACTTATCATAATAAACCATAACATTGAATTAAGTTAAACGACACCTTGCCGATATAGTTTATGGAACCTATTTGCAATTCTTAGTCTAATTAAATTCTAAATTACTTATCAATTACGGTTTACAAATGTATTAAATATTAATTCTGATATTATTTCTATCTGTAGCGATTAATACAATACCAATTCTGTTCATGTTTGATTTCCATTTAATTAACATTTATTCAATAATAATACAGGTGCCAGAATTGCCATAGGTAGCACACCATGTCAATATAAATAAATTAAGGATTCTATTTTCGCCATTGAGATAGATTTAAGTCCATGTTATATGTGATTGCGAACCACTGGACTATATACTTGTCGTGTGTTGCTTCACATGACTCACACTTTTCGTTTTTTTTTCAATAACTAGGTATTTACCTGATATTATATTTTGTTTTCAAATCAGTGCTCTATTTCGCAAAGATAAGACGTTGAAAAAGTATACGAAAAACTCTTAACTTGAAGAAAAATCAAGAATATATCAAAATTCCATTTATTATTGTAAAATTGAGTTTTTATATCTTTAACTCAAATTTTAGATTGGTGTCATTACAATTTATATTTTTACACACTCTATTTTATTCTTGTTATTTTATAATTCCAACCAAAACGTTGGTTATCACATCATTTTGAATTTGATCTGAAAGTATTTTGTAACTGTGGTCTCATTGTGTATGAATTAGTCGGCCTATTTCCACAGTTTATATTATTAAATCGCGACGTTTCGGAAGCTAATTCTGCTTCCGTCATCAGGCGTAGTCTTGAGAATGACTGGTTTTTGCACTTGGAGTTAGTTTTTATCTGCACAAGTATTAACATAGTGTGTCAATACTTGTGCAGCTAAAAACTAACTCCAAGTGCAAAAACCAGTCATTCTCAAGACTACGCCTGATGACGGAAGCAGAATTAGCTTCCGAAACGTCGCGATTTAATAATATAAACTGTGGAAATAGGCCGACTAATTCATACACATCATTTTGAGATATCAAAATTACAAATTTCTACTTTTCAACCTTTATGACGTTTTTAATTTTGTAAGTCATATTTTTAGGTTAACAGTTCTTAAATGTGTCTACATCATTAACCCTTTTATACAATAAATATGTAAGAGATAAACGTATGGTTTATCTATTCTAATAATATTTACTTTTACAGATAAAATCTGTGTAACAGAACAATTCAATTCAAAAGTTAGTATCTTCAACCAATTTTAACTACAATTGCAAACACAAATATTTAAATAACTGGTATCGGTTATAATTGCACATATAGATTAAATTAATTACTATGATTTTTCTAACTTCTAACTCAAATTTCTGATGAACTGCAAATACCATTGTACGAAATAGAATTTTCGAATGATAAAACGGAGTTAATTAAAGTAATATTCTTTTTATTTGCTTTATAATTAAACTGCATGTCAATTATAATTTATTTAAAATGCTTTGTCATTTTAAGACTATATCGATACTTTTTCTCCTGTATTATTAAGCTTTATAATATTCTCAATTTGTTTGAATTTGGCTAAAACTTGGTTTCTAAGAGACATCATAAATTTGATATTATTAGTTAACCATGGAGCATTCGGATTTGTACTTTTAACAATTTAATGTGGCCATGAATATTAAACAGGTATGGAATCCTTTATCTAATATACTTGTCTGTCCGTCCGTCCGGGACGCTGTTTCAGCAGCCAAACCGTAAGAGATAGAGAAAAAAGTTAATTGTTTGGAATGGTCATGTCAGGTCAGCAACCGAATTTCAGTCACGTGGCACTTCTGGTTTGCGAGAAATCACAAAAAAGACCGTTTTTCAAATAGAACGCGTATTAAATAAAAATGTTTCAGCAGCCAAACGGAGCTGCGACCTTCTGCGCCTTAAAACCTCGATCGGTTAGGCAACCACTTTGACACCTTCCAGGTCTGGGTACAGTTGTTATTTAATACGCGTTCTATTTGAAAAACGGTCTTTTTTGTTTTTTTAAATGAGACATTTGTCTCACTGGATTGCTTGTATTATCTATTAAGTAATATACTTTATTTTTTACGTGACAATTCCATAACAATCTTCAAATTTGACATATGCATTGGAATTTTTCTAAGACATATACGTTTTTCAACATTTTCTATGCTAGCAAACGGTTTTAAAAACTGAGGTTAAACAACCAGTACCTACTTGAATCATGTAAAATATTACAACTCCTTAACAAAAGAGTTACATGTACAATTTGATGAAATGTCCTTACTTGAAAACTGCTTGACATTAGAAAATTATTTATTGATTGTACAGGGTCCGGCAGAATGATCGACCCTGTTTAAATTGTTAATAACTGTTTCAAATTTGAATTTTTTTTTCAAAAATGTAAAGTAAAAACTTGCCAATTTTAGTTACAATATAATTTATTTTTGTAATACATTTAACAGCCAGTCTTATAAAGGCCACTAAGCTGGCGTTAACTTTAATTCGCTGTTAAAATAAATAAAAGCGCATCAAAATTTGTTTACTAATGAATATTCTTCTTAGGGTGCCATCTCCGTCCGAAGGTTGGCTATCATTGTAGCTATTTGTATTTTATTTACAGCAGTTCTGAAAAGCTGGTTCGACCTGCAGTTATACCACTCTCTTAGGTTACGCAGCCATGATGTTCTTCTTCTTCCCACGCTGCGCTTCTCTTCTATCTTCCCTTGGATAATAAGTTGGAGTAATTAATATTTCTTGCCCTCATGATGTGACCCAGGTACTCAAGTTTTCTCTTTTTAATTGTGAATATCAACTCTGGTTGCTTTTCCATTCTGTTCAAAATGTTCTTATTGGTTTCCCTCTCTGTCCAAGAAACTTTCAGAATTTTTCTGTAGAGCCACAATTCAAATGATTGCAGTTTTTTAAGGTGTATCTTGTTATAGGTATGGGCTTCTGCTCCATACAGTACTATTGTAAAAACATAACATCTAAGTAATCTTATTTTTAATTGTAGGGTTAGGTCTTTACTACAAAATATCTTTTTCATTCGCATACATGCATTTCTTGCTATTTCTATTCGGCATTTAATTTCTTCCGTTGAGTCGTTGTTATCATTGACCCAAGTACCAAGGTGTTTATATTTATGGACTCTTTCTATTACTTTGCCTTGTATTCTTAATTCGGTATTAATGTTTGGGTTTTTTGTAATAATCATAAATTTAGTTTTCTTTATATTCATATGGAGGCCACTAATTTCACTTTCTTCTCGTACCCGTTCTACAATTCTCCGTAGGTCTTTTACATTTTCTGCCAACAAGACGGTGTCGTCCGCATATCTTAGGTTGTTTATTGGTCTCCCATTTATTATAATAACAACCGCTTCATCATGTAATGCTGTTTGTATTACTTCTTAGGAGTATATGTTAAATAATATACACAATAAAATACATTCTTGTCTAACTCCTCTTCTTATTTCAATCTCATCTGATGTTACGCTTTCTCTTTTTATCTCTGCTTTTTGGTTATAGTACAGATTTTGGTTTATTTGGATATCATTTTTATCAATTCCCTTGTTTTTTTTTAAATTCTCATCAATTGTTGGTGCATTACTTTGTCAAACACTTTCGCATAGTCTATAAAACATACACATATGTCTTTATTGACATCTAGGCAGCGCTGCAATATATTAAAGCTAAAGAGAGCTTCTAGTGTACCTAAACCGTTCCAGAAACCGAACTGGGTCTCACTCATTCCTTCTTCCAGTTTTGTGTTTGTATTATGAACTATTCTGAGAAGTATTTTTAATGTCTGGCTCATAATACTTATGGTTCTGTGGTCGTCACACTGTTGGGCGTTTTGTTTCTTAGGGATCATTACAAACGTTAATATAAGCCATTCTTTAGGAATTACTCTTGTTTTGTACACGGTGTTTATGAGATCTACTAATGCATCTATATTGTCTTCGTTTATTAACTTTAGGAGATCTGCTGGTATTTGGTCAGGACCTGTCGCTTTCCGAGTTTTGGCTTGTTTTATTGCTGCTATTACTTCTTCTTTGGTTATCTCAGGACTGTCGTTTTCTTCGGGTATGTGATTGAGTCTTACGGTGTCGTCGTGGAGCAGTTATTTTCTATATTCTTTCCATATTTCTAACCTAAGTTGTATGTCCATAATAATATTGCCTTTTTTACTTCCTTTTACAATAAAGGAAGTATTGGATTCACCCAAAAATTCGAAATTGAGTTTTCAACAGATCTTCAGGTTTCAGAGTCCCCTGAACCTAAAAACCATATTTTTTTCATTGGTCTGTGTGTGTGTGTGTGTCTTGTTACGGTATTAAAAGAACTTTACGACACCCACCCAAGGTGAGCATCGCACCACGGAATCAGTCCTGAAAAACTGGCACACTTGCCCTGAAATCGGTTCGAAATAGGCTAATAGGCCACGGCTGGAACGCTCAGGGAGTCGGGCGTGAGTCACACGATACGTTCTGGGCAAGCGTGTTTGCGGCATAATATAGGGTATGTCGAAATCATAAGGGCGCCACCAAGCCTGTCTTAACCCGGCTAACCGGGCCTGGACGGTTAGACGGAGCGAAGCACGCAAAATACTCCGCCGATAGGATTACTCAAGAATTGCAAGGCCAAATAACAATTTCGGGATTGCCTTATGCAAGGATTGTAATTAGGTGTCAATCCGACCGCGACTACGCAGCTGTCTCACCACCTGTACGCACAAAGCTCCCTCGTTGCGTCGCACAATAATCAGTACAATGAAGGGGGCGCTTATCTGAAACAGAACATGCACAAGTCGAAACAAACAATAGTTCCCTTAGCTAACAAATCATGTATGACTAACGGGTTACAATGGGGCAGCAGAAGTGCGTCGCCCTATATCTATAACTAGATTATAACTAAGAACACCAGCTGGCGCGCGCTTCAAACCTAGCGACAGATGTTGAACAGTAATGAACAAATTAGCACTCGCAACATGGACAGTCTGCAATTCTGAATGAATGCACAAATATGCTGGCGCGACGCCTTATGCAGCGAACGGCAAAGAACAAATTAGCACTCGCAACATGGACAGTCTGTAATTCTGAATGAGTGCACAAATATGCTGGCGCGACGCCTTATGCAGCGAACGGCAAAGAACAAATTAGCCCTCGCAACATGGACAAATATGACGACAGTGCCTGTAGGCACCAGAGATGTGACGGCTCGCTCGCGTTCACAGCGGTAATCAGTTCAAAGACACATACCTTAATATGTAGGCGGTTGGGGCGCCTGGTACAGTTGAGTTGCGACAGGCTGCAGTCTTAGGTGGCAGGTACCTTCGATGTTCGACGGCTATAGGGATGAGTGCACATCCGCCATAATGGCGACGTGAGACGCGTCGGGACGCGTACGACGGGACGACGAAAAACGGGCCACTTTCGTTCTGCGGGACAGATCCTCGTAGGTCGAGATGAAGGGGGCACGACCCCTTACTTACGGAAGCAGGAACTGGACTCAAAACACCCACGCTACGCCGAAGACAATTCGAAACTCACACTCACAACCACCACACGAGCGTTCTCTGCAACGGCTGCGGTCAACTGCCCAGAGGCGAAACCGTTTGTCACATAGTTGCTGAAGCAGCACTCGACGGAAAAAGGCTGACGCCCCCGCCAAGGGCGGAAGCGCCGCACGAACGCACACACTATCCGACCTCTTACTCGATCGACGGCTCTCGGCTGAATGCCCAGAAGGAAGCGCTGGCACAAGTCACCTTGGTCGCGTCCCCACGTGACTAAACCTCGGCAGCCAATCGCGGGGCGATAAAATGAAACAAATTAATGCCGGCACCAATGGTATCACGCCTCAACGGCGTGCTTTCTAGAAGATTCGGAATTCTTGCGGGCGATACGCTCGGCTGCCACAGCGCCATCAGAGGGAAGCTCCAACCGACGAGAAATGCTGCGTTTGGGGCCAAATATGTGCGAAATCATGATTCTGGAATTAGGCGATGGAGCCAAATAAAGAACTAAAAGGGTTTAGCATACGGGCACGCTGCCCTAAAGCCTAGGTGGCTATTTAAAATACCAAAATGACCTGAATCAAATGTGCGGAAGATAAGATTGTACTTGTGCGCAAAGATTGAAAATGGTTTTAACCTAGCAACAAATTGCCCTAAAGGCGTGAAATGCAATTAAGCATCTAAAACAGCAAAATGACTTAACACTCCCCTTACTTGAAAGAGAGTTCCCCGAAGTCTCTTATAAAACAACGAGGCATTTTGCGACAACGTAACGAGAACTCAAACGAAAACGCAACAACGAAAAACGAACAAAACAAAAAAATATTCGATACGATAGAGTGCACCCCCAAAGGGATTACGCACACTGGCCACGAGATAGGGTACGACAGGAGGGAAGAGAGAAGAGGAAGAAGAAAGACTGGATACGCCAGTAGAAAATACGTAAACTTTGTCGAAATCGGGTACAAAATATGGGTCTAAATGGGGTACAAATAAGTCTTACACCTGTGGACACTTTCGACCAACCGTTCCAAAAGAACACAGGGAGGGGGGGTATAGAAATGGAAGTCCAAAGTCCCACCCAAGGGTTACCTGAAGAGGGCACGCTGCGCGTCACGAGATCGGCGCATTGTGTCTATCCACAACTGGTATGAGTACCCAAGAGAAGAGGATGAACACCAAAAAAAAAGGGAAATGGTTGTGACAGAAACTGTCAAAAATAGTCATAATCAGTAATAGGAAAAACTCAGTCCACCGAAATCCTCAATCAATGCCGATGCCGGAGCCAAGTCGACTATTAAACCGCAAAGCGCGAGCTCGAAAGTGACTCCAACACCGAACACCAAAAGAAAATCCGGAAGAACCAAGTCTCCAAGGGTGTAGGCGTACGATGACGCATGCCAATAAATCCTTTTCAGAACTCCATGCGGCCCAAAGGGACTACCTTACGACGACAGGGTCCGCACGAAACAAAATGACCAGAAACACGCTCTCTTTATGTAATCCCACATAGGTGGTTGAAAATGGCGACGGCCAACGGTACGGTAAAAGAGCGCTAGGCCACGAAAACAACAGGGCATCACTACAAAAAAAAGTCAAAAACCTTTAAATACTTAATACTTGAATACCAACGGAACCTCGCGCGGACAGCATGCGCATTACTGCCACACAAAGCTCAGAAGCTTCAACGAAACTGTTCACAAAGAACACGATACTTGACAACATGACGTCATCAGACAAAAAGGGTACGGTAAATGACAACAAATTGTCAACAAATACGAATCATTCCGACCAGTTGCAAAAGCTCGTTAAATGCTAACGGAAAGTGTACAAAACACTACTATGACTGTTAGGGTGTCCACGAAGAAGTCGGTAAACCAGGTTGGGCGGTACATGATAATAATGAGTATGAGATAAAGGCCAACGAAAATAACTACACCAAACCAACTAAGAAGATGGCCTAAGGGACGTAATAACCGCACGAGCGAATCTCCCCAAGCACACAACAACAATTCACAACTGATCAACAAACCAAAATGCAGTGATGAAGCTGAAAATGAATTCCAACCTGCTCACCAAAAATCAACTCGGTACAACACCAAACGATAGCAAAAAAAAATTTGTCAAAATCGGTAATCATCAACGTCAAAATCGATAAACCTCGATAACGTGAACGTCAAAATCGATAAACGTCAGTTCGGTACAACAAAAGTGTCAACTTAGCCCAAGGCTAAACAATGTAAGCGACAGGGAATCGAAACTCCCAACTAAGCCTTCGAAAAGACTTAAAAAAACAAGGTCGGTACCTTCACTCAACAACATCTGGTACTAAATCCGACTAATACGGGATAAAATCTGCACTAAATGCAACAAGAGATCTCGGTAGTATGAACTGGCTAAGAAAACAAGAACGACGGTAAAAATAACGAAAAAGATACTCAAAATATGAAAAGACATGGAAAACACAAAAAGAAAACTCAAAAAGGCGATAAACAACAAGAAAACACAAAACTACAAATAGAAAATAAAAAAAGACAAGAAAAAACATAAAGAAAACAAGAAAAGAAACGTAAAGACAAATGACAACTAAGAAAAAACATATACACGGTCAAGAAAACTAATGAAAATAAACTAAGACCAGGAAAAGACACGAAAAGACATATAGAAAACAGAAGAAAACAGGAAAGACAAATAGAAAACAAGAAAAGAAGCTCGGTAAAATACTCTACTAAGAAAAAAAACGGTTTACCAGGCCATACCACTTCGAAATGACGAAAAAAAAAACATTTGTGACAACGCCCCAGAGGCGGGCGCCAAAATTAAGACACACAACGCAAAAAAAAAGAAAACCCCAAAATGAGGTCGGGCGTTGTCGTGCACCAATAGGCTCCAGGCGTCGGAGCACCAAAATTAGGCAGACAACGGGTGGCCTAATAAGAAAAACAAACATACAAGGCCCCAGATGTTGGGCTGCCAAAATTAAGACGCACAACGAAGGGGCTTAACGAGAAGACGAATATCAGAAAAAAAACAGGCCCACACGTTGGGATAGCCAAAATTAGCCTGTTACGGTATTAAAAGAACTTTACGACACCCACCCAAGGTGAGCATCGCACCACGGAATCAGTCCTGAAAAACTGGCACACTTGCCCTGAAATCGGTTCGAAATAGGCTAATAGGCCACGGCTGGAACGCTCAGGAAGTCGGGCGTGAGTCACACGATACGTTCTGGGCAAGCGTGTTGCGGCATAATATATATATAGGGTATGTCAAAATATGAGGGCGCCACCAAGCCTGTCTTAACCCGGCTAACCGGGCCTGGACGGTTAGACGGGAGCGAAGCACGCAAAATACTCCGCCGATAGGATTACTCAAGAATTGCAAGGTCAAATAACAATTTCGGGATTGCCTTATGCAAGGATTGTAATTAGGTGTCAATCCGACCGCGACTACGCAGCTGTCTCACCCACCTGTACGCTCAAAGCTCCCTCGTTCCGTCGCACAATAATCAGTACAATGAAGGGGACGCTTATCTGAAACAGAACATGCACAAGTCGGAACAAAACAATAGTTCCCTTAGCTAACAAATAATGTATTGACTAACGGGTTACAATGGGGCAGCAGAGTGCGTCGCCCTATTTCTATAACTAGATTATAACTAAGAACACCAGCTGGCGCGCGCTTTAAACCTAGCGACAGATGTTGAACAGTAATGAACAAATTAGCACTCGCAACATGGACAGTCTGCAATTCTGAATGAATGCACAAATATGCTGGCGCGACGCCTTATGCAGCGAACGGCAAAGAACAAATTAGCACTCGCAACATGGACAGTCTGTAATTCTGAATGAGTGCACAAATATGCTGGCGCGACGCCTTATGCAGCGAACGGCAAAGAACAAATTAGCCCTCGCAACATGGACAAATATGACGACAGTGCCTGTAGGCACCAGAGATGTGACGGCTCGCTCGCGTTCACAGCGGTAATCAGTTCAAAGACACATACCTTAATATGTAGGCGGTTGGGGCGCCTGGTACAGTTGAGTTGCGACAGGCTGCAGCCTTAGGTGGCAGGTACCTTCGATGTTCGACGGCTATAGGGATGAGTGCACATCCGCCATAATGGCGACGTGAGACGCGTCAGGACGTACGACGGGACGACGAAAAATGGGCCACTTTCGTTCTGCGGGACAGATCCTCGTAGGTCGAGATGAGGGGGCACGACCCCTTACTTACGGAAGCAGGAACTGGGCTCAAAAACACCCACGCTACGCGGAAGACAATTCGAAACTCACACTCACAACCACCACACGAGCGTTCTCTGCAACGGGCTGCGGTCAACTGCCCAGAGGCGAAACCGTTTGTCACATAGTTGCTGAAGCAGCACTCGACGGGAAAAAGGCTGACGCCCCCGCCAAGGGCGGAAGCGCCGCACGAACGCACACACTATCCGACCTGCTTAGCTCGATCGACGGCTCTCGGCTGAATGCCCAGAAGGAAGCGCTGGCACAGGTCACCTTGGTCGCGTCCCCACGTGACTAAACCTCGGCAGCCAATCGCGGGGCGATAAAATGAAACAAATTAATGCCGGCACCAATGGTATCACGCCTCAACGGCGTGCTTTCTAGAAGATTCGGAATTCTTGCGGGCGATACGCTCGGCTGCCACAGCGCCATCAGAGGGAGCTCCAACCGACGAGAAATGCTGCGTTTGGGGCCAAATATGTGCGAAAAATGATTCTGGAATTAGGCGATGGAGCCAAATAAAGAACTAAAAGGGTTTAGCATACGGGCACGCTGCCCTAAAGCCTAGGTGGCTATTTAAAATACCAAAATGACCTGAATCAAATGTGCGGAATAAGATTGTACTTGTGCGCAAAGATTGAAAATGGTTTTAACCTAGCAACAAATTGCCCTAAAGGCGTGAAATGCAATTAAGCATCTAAAACAGCAAAATGACTTAACAGTCTGTCTGTCTGTGGGTGTGTGTGTCTGTCTGTGAACAGAATATCTCAAAAACGAAAGGTGGTATGGGGTTGATACTTCATATATAAGTTTTGTGTACTATGTAGATGCGACAGAAAGCTTTTGAAGAAAATCGCATAACCGGAAGTAGGTGTTTACTCTCGTAATTTTTCAGTTTTTTTCGATTTTTTCAAAAACGGCTCTAACGATTTTTTTCAATCTTCTCATTTTTATTACATTTCTAATGTCTATTGATGTGAGATAGGTGATTTTCCAGTTACTTCTAAAATGGGTTTCTTTTGTTTTTTTTTTCAATTTTTTTTATTAACTCCTTTTTTAAATAGAACACCCGGTATATTATTACATTTTTGAATTCAGCTTACAATTCTAGAGCAAATTTGTCTCTTCACATAACGCTCTATTTTGCGCCGTTTTTGGAGAATTTGTAATTTTTGAAAATTTTTGTCAAATACTTAAAAATTTAAAATAAAATTTTTGGCCAATTATAAGATTACTGTAAAAGGAAGTTGTGTGCGTATATCACACCAGATTTTTGTCTTTGAGAATACTTGCTTGTTTTTTTCTGAATATTCCTGTAACTTCTTTCACTTTTTTGTAGACGTTGAAATCGTCATGTCTTTTTTGTAGTGTTTTTTCTTTACATTTTTCACTGAACAAATATTCTTTAGCTTTTCTGGTTTTTGATCTTATTGCTTTCTGTATTTTTTTGTATTTATCAATGTTGGTGGATTTAAACTTTCTTCTTTCTTGCATCATTTGTATTATTTCATCTGTTAACATTTTTTTTCCGTCTCCATCTTGTCAGGTTTTAGATATTTCTTGCTTGGTTCTAAAATAGCATGTTTTATGTTCCTCCATTTAACATTAATGTCAGTATTTGTCCTATTATTATCTTTAACTTCTTGTATATTATTGTAAAGTTTTTCTTTTAGTTGTGTTTTTATCGTATTGTCTTTTATTTTGCTGATTTTAATGTCTTTTTTGTAGCTCTTATGTTTAATTTTCTTTAATTTAATTTCTACGGCGGCTACGACCGGATTATGGTCGGAAGATACATCAACCTCTGGATTGGTTTTTGCTGATTTGACACTGTTTCTGTATCTTTTTCCTATCATTATATAGTCTATCTGTTTTCTGACTACTTTGTGTTTCTTATCTTGGGGTGATTTCCAAGTGTATAATCTCCTATTTGGTTGCTTAAACAACGTATTTGTTACTACTAGGTCTCTTTCTTGTACAAACTGTACTAATCTTTTTCCTCCTTCATTTCCTTTTCCAAGTCCATAATCACCTATTAGGTCTTTAATTTTTGCTTTACCTAATTTAGCATTTAGACCACCCATGACTATCAATATTTCATGTTTTTTAGTTGCTTTCAGAACCTCTTCTATGTCTTGGTAAAAGTTTTCTATTTCATGATCGTCTTTGTCTGCGGTTGGAGCATATACTTGCAGAATATTCATTTTGTCTAAAGAAGTTTTGAGTTGAACTAGTATAATTCGTTCCGAAAAAGAGATAAAGCTGGTAACTGATTCACTTAGTTTTGATTCCATTATTAGTGCTACACCATGACGGTGGTTAGGGTCGTTTTTGGTAATTCCAGAGTAGAACATCTTGTATTTTGTCTAATTCATACAGACTATTAACATTCCATGTGGCAATTTTAATTCTAAATTTCTTGAGGGGGAACAGTGATGAACGAGAAACTTTTAACTCCGGAATATTAATTAGTTTTGAACATCAGCATAATGATTTTGTACTAAGGAAATTCGTAGATCTTTAATGCAGTGGTTTCCTTTTGCCTTCTGCATCCTTATGCCGTTGACTGCTTAACAGTTCTTCCGCCTTAGAGATCAATTTCTTAATCTCAGGGCAAAAGAGTGCCCTTCGTCATTTAGTTCTTCCACTCGAAGCTGTTGGCCAGTTAGAGGTGGACCACTTATACCGGTGGTTGTTCGGTTGCTGGTTTTGGTTCGCCCCGGGTATTTGATTTCCCCGGTACCTACCATATCTGGTAGGCGATCTCCTATCCGACACCTGGGAAGGCGCCCGATGGGGGAGCAGCAACCCCTCATATGTCATAAGCACTAAGGTTTTGATGCGATTTTGTTTATTTAGTGTTCTTGGGCGATTCACATAAACTTTTGATTTTAGATACCCCCATAATAAGAAATCGCAGGGCTACAAGTCCGGCGACCGAGGAGGCCAGTTAATGTTTTCAAATCGAGAAATTAACCTATTAGGGAACATTAATCGTAAAATTTGTATAGATGCCCTAGCTGTATGAGCAGTGTCACCATCTTGTTGGAACCATATGTTATGGATATTACGATTCCTAAGCTCTGGACCAAGAAAGTTTTGCAGCATCACTATGCAACGTTATTCTTTATAACTAAATTATATTGTAACCAAAGTTGGCAAGTTTTTACTTTACATTTTTGAAAAAACAATTAACATATTTTAAAATTTAAAAAGGTTTTAACAGTTTAAATATGGTCGTTTATGCTACCGCACCCAATATGAAACCAACTTAGACATGACTTACACTTTCCATGATGTACTTGATTTGAACTAATACTATCATACAACATACAACGTTTTATTTCGTTTTGGTTATCAAAATGGGCAAAACTCAAGGATTAAGTATTTTGGCTATAGATTACTGCGTTATCGTTATGCTGGCCCTGTGAATTTTTTGGTGTGCTATGGTTTCTGTTCAGATTGTTGGTGTTGCTACACTACATTCTTGGTGCATGTTATACTGCTTAGCAACTTTATAGCCCCTAGGGCCATAAAATATATTTTACGCTCGCTATCGATGCCCAATAAACAGGATTACAGTTCCAAAATGAAATAAAATATTATTATGTGCTGTATTGTAATTAAATATAGTACAGTACAGTATAATAATAGTATTATTTTATTGAGATTATATTTTATTACATTATATTACACTTTATCATATTATAGTATACTAGCTGACCCGGCAAACGTTGTTCTGCCCAAAAATAATTTGTCTGTGAAAGCCCGTTTCACCACTATAGGGTTTTAATTTTATGTCATGTCCACCGTCTTGGACTTAAATACAAATGCCATTTTTGGAATCAACGCCCCAAAAAAACCTCAATAACGACACCCATGTTGATTTTTAGGCTTATTTACCACATTTCGCCCCCTAATTGGTTGATTTTCGGAAAATCACGAAATATATGTTTGCTTATTTGTTTTTAGGAGTACTCCTACGAAGTTTCAAGTCGAAATGTCTATTTAATATTATTTTTCCATACAAAATTGGAACCCCCATTTTAACCCCTTAGGGTTGAATTTCGAAATATCCTTCCTTATTCCTTAGATACATCATAAAGGGAACCTCTGTACAAAATTTCAGCTTTCTAAGTCCAAGGGTTTGGGCTGGGCGTTGATGAGTCAGTGAGTCAGGACAGCCAATACCCTTTGAGTACAAGACAGATTCGCTAATTTGAAATTCAAAACGGGCGCTAAAATTAAAATTAAAACTGGCAGCCGAGAGAAGTTCGCGCGCAGAAAACCAAGATGGCCGACCCGGAAAGTTTAAATTCAAAAATGGAACTGAAAAATCTGAAAAATTTCAAATTCAAATATTCGCGCGAAAATTGAAATTAAAAATGGCCACCGCGTAATTCCGGAAGCAAATTAAAAATGGCCGCCGCGTAATTTAATCAGTAGCACATATCAAAATTAATTAGAGCAATCCGCGAAATTAATTGGGTCAAACCGCGGAATTAATTATGTCAAACCGTGGATAATTCGCGGAATTAATCGTTTGATTGACAGGTGCTCTAGTTTAGTCGTCCGACTACTACTTACAAATAATAGTCAGAAAGTCCGTTCATGTTAATTACTTCACATGTAAGAACGTTTTATTTTCATTTGTAAATATGTGATTATTATTTTTTGTTAATATATGTGTTTTAACAACTAAATAATAATATTAAAAGATAGGGACGGCCCATTACATTTGCTACACATGGGAATTTATTTGCACGTAAAAACAAAAATTATAAATACTTTACAGCAGGGTGGTACAGGAATCGTCTAGTCGTGTAGCAAACGTTTGCCAAGCTAGGTCCTGAGCAGGATGGGGTGGGTTGTCCGGAAGCGCCACTGGTTTGAGACGGTCCAAACCAGAAAACCTACAGGTGGCCGTGTAAATTCCTAAACCACTAGCTGTTTCACAAAAACAAATAATAAAAGACAGAAAACACCAAGACTCGAAATAACCTAGTTATTTATTTACAGTTTGTACACCTTCGAAATTCTGTGTCATACTTGGGAAAAGGCAACACAATTCTGTGATTAAATGGAATAGTTTGTAAATGTAATCTTAGTGGTATGCAATGTACAAGATTTTATATGAATAAAGTCGAAAATGTAACTACGATAATCGCAATTCGTTCGAGTACCCGTGTATCAACTACGATAGTGACTTAAATATAATTAAAAACAGCGATACCGGAATGCGGGAGAATAGTAAGTTCTAAATCGCTTGATCAATTAGGTAAATACTCTATCTAGTCTCGAACCTCTTCGAATTGGTACCATTTCGCCTAGGGGAGTGCTAATACACATAACATGGTGTATTTACGGTGCTCATATTATGTTAAATGTTAAATTGATGCTCCCGGAGACCCTCGCCAATAATGGTTTAAATTTTGAAACACTGACAAGTACTTGAAAACTTGAATGCAACCAAAGCAGTACTACCAAACCTAAAGATATTAAATGCATAAAATGACATTATCCTATTACACCAAAGTAATTGCACGTGATGTACAACGAAGCTATACAATATTTCGCATGTAAAACGACATGAATTTCGCTAGCATATACCTAGGTAAGTACAATACATAAAGTAAAGATCATAGTGCCATAACGAACGATAGTTTCAGTTCAATAAGCACCAAAAGGTATATAACACTAGGTGTTGTAGATACCTGGATCGTGCACAGAAGGATCGCTACATCAACAGCTATGGGGGATAGCTATTAAGATGTCCACCAGCTTGAGTAACCTCCAAAGAGTCAGGGCTTCATCTAACTTTGCAGGTGAGAAACGTAGTCGAGTGCAGTCACCATGGGGAGAAGCCTTGCATGCGAACTATCACATGTGCTGAGGGGCTCGGATTGGAACGGAATTGTTGCTCCAGGTGCCTTAGCCAAGTAACAACAATGCCACAGGCATAATAGATCCCGAAAAATCGGAGAACGATACAGCAAACTAGGACGAGGAGGCCAAACTAGGACGAGGAGGCCTAAATACAAGACGTTATCGAAAAATATTCTACGGCAATCATAAATTAACATACCAGAGTTGTAATGTGGCCTCGAGTAAGTAAATTGTAGAGATATATATTTATCCCAATACAATCGGATTCATTTTAGCAATATAACACCCATTTCCTATTTCTGGATGGCAGATTCCTCAAAGAAACATGGAAACTATGTAATCCACTTAAGTGAAAATTTCCAAAGATCACATGCAGCTCCAAAAAGGAAAACTTAAAAATGGTCGCCGGAAATCGCACTATCAAAACAATTTTCAAAATTGTTACTCAAAATTCCCTAAAAATCAAGGATTTTGCAAAAATGAGTATGCAACCAAAGCTACACCTAACGTATGCAGGTGAATCTAACTATGAATGTATTTAAGCTAATAAATTATCCAAGCAATCCTTAACTGTATCTAAATGTAAAATTACACGTAACAGACTCTCCCCTCACTTAAAAATAGGTAAATTCACTGAATTTACCGACGTAGAACCTATGCCTGCACCATAATGAAGCTTCGAAATTTTACAGGTATCACGATGATATTCAACCAACCCCAAACACAAAAGAAAGATCACCACGTACAACTACGGTAGTACCAAATAATTTAGAAAAGGATAAGCAGCCTAAAAGAATCGCAAAATAGAAGTCGAAAGGAAAAAGGGAAATTACAAGGGAATGTTAAAGATAGAATTCAGAAAAAGGACCGTGGTTTAGCAAAAGAGTCGGCTCATGAATCCAACAAAAGTTGACACTACAAAAGCGCAAAAGAAACCGTCCTCAATCACCAATCACGTCCAAAAGAAAACAAAATGTAAACCAGGAATGAGATTCGCTTGTGAAACAAGAATCCGCATGCGCGAAAGGATACCACAACATAAATAAACACAAAACGTACAGCTGAAGGCAACCCGACAACATCAGCTACACATCGAAAACCTCAAAGGGGTATCCAAAATAAATTTCAACAACCTAAGCTCGAACCCACACAAATAAAAAGAACAACAGCAAAACCAAAGAACAGAAGGAAGGGATAAATAGCTCTTACAATGAATGCCGCTCCGAAAAGGACATCAGAACATCCGTCGCTGCTGGGTGTAAAAGGCGCGCCGGTGGATGAACTGATCCAAGCCCAATTCGAGACAACGTCCACTGGAAAAACTATCTAACAAGAAGAAGAAAAACGAAACAGAATAGCAGGAAAGGGGAATGGGATCAAAAGCTCCAGAAAAGAATTGGGGACAACACAGAAGAAGGATGAGAAAGGATTAGTCCGATGTCACGTCAGTCAGTCGACGTAGGGTGGTATAAAGAAAAGCTAACTGAAAATTTCTAAGTGGGAAATAGCCGAAAAATTTTGAAGTCACCACAGAATACAGGTACCAGGCTCGGGACCCCGTAGAATACACCGCGATCATAGGTAACCATACTCCATGAAGACAGAATAAAAACCCTACACCCTACTAGTCAAGGAAAGTGTGCAGCCCAGGATCGACTACACACTGAAACACCATCCACAGTGACCAGATGGCAGAACACCGGAAATGAGACTGCAAAAATGTCTCACTCCTGTATGATGGAACGTCACTGTCCCACAAGGAGGGGGAAAGAACGAGATGACAAAGTTCCCCAACAGCGAGTCCTCCCTTCAAGCAGCCCAACCATCCACCCAAAGGTTCAACAAAAAACCCTTGGTCCCTAAAGCCTAACCTAACATTCAAAATCCTAATGCCAAACTCGAATGCAAAGTCCAATACTAAGTTTGTCTTCGTTACGACAATCCAACAGAATCTAGTTTTCTTCATCTGGCGGGTGTTGCTTTATGTCTTTGACATGCCATGTGCCGCGAAATGTCCCATCTTCATCTTGAAGCTCGTACGTAACAGGTGATAATTTCCTTCGTACAATCAAAGGCCCAATAAATTTTGGAGCGAGCTTTGCGGTGAAGTGTTTGGTGGCGTCGGACAACACAAAATTGCGTCGGTAAACTCTGTCGCCCACATTATATGTCACTTCTCTGCGTCGTAGGTCATATCGTTGTTTAGATCTGGCATGAGCATTCAAAAGTCTCTTATGTATATCTTTATGTAGCTTGTCTAACTCTTTAAGTTTATCAGATGTCTCACATTTATCTGTTTCAGCCTTTACACCTGATTTAAAATAATCACCCCTAGGAACATGTTCACGTGCAAAGTTGGCAAAGAATGGAGTCACTTTAGTGACTTCATGAACCGAGCTCCTGATAGCGCAGCCCACTTTAGGCAAAAGTTGTTCCCATTTCTTGTGGTTATCTGCAACATATGAAGCCAACATAGTTTTGATGACACGATTAACTCTTTCTACGAAGTTAGCTTGAGGATGATACGCAGGAGTGAAAATAATTTTCACATGGTAGCTGTCACATAACTGCATAAATTCTCGTGAACGGAACTGCACACCATTATTGCATACTAAGTACTGAGGACATCCAAAGAATAGAAAAACATTTTCCTCAACTAATCTGGTTACAGCGGCAGCTGTAGCTTGACGGAGTGGAAACAGTAGCACAAACTTGGTAAGTTGGTCTGAAATAACCAAAATGTAACTGTAGCCTCTGGATGATCTAGGTAAGGGACCACAGATATCTACTGCAATCATCTGCCAAGGTTTTGTGACATTCGGGCGCTGTCCCATAAGACCAGCTGGACGATTCTGTTCAGGTTTCATGGCAGCGCAGATCTTACACCTTCGAATGTAGTTGACTACATCGGATCGCATTTTCGGCCAGTAGAAGCGATTCTTCAGGCGTTCGTAGGTTTTGAAGATGCCTGCATGGCATGCCGTTAATGCGTCATGATGTTCATGGATGAGTTCCTGGCGTTTTTCTTTCGGCACAACTTCTTTCCATGTTTCGTTATTGTCTCTCAATCGCGGGTAGGTACACTTGAGATATTTATAGATTTTATTATCTTCGACTCGCCACTGTGGAAATTGCAATGGTTTTGACATAATTTTTGTTCTCAGATTCCGATACCAATGATCTCGAATGGGTGCTGGTTCTTCGATGGTTAACACCACATAATCCGATCTGGAAACAGGCTTTGACGGCAAAAATTGCTTGAAATTATTGACCGCCTTCTTCCTTGTTTTAGAGCACCGGGTCCGGTCGCCTACCGTGCTCCTCGCTCGTTTCCCGAGCATCTCTTGCAAGTGCGGCTGGTTACTCCTACTTGCCCGCAGCCATAACAGTACATCCGTTTAGGAGCAGTACACTGCATGGCTCGATGTCCTGACTTGGAACAATTCCAACAAGTAAGTGATGCAATAGCAGTTGGGGCTTCTGTAATTTTATTACTAGTCTTCTCTCTGGCTAGGTGGTTCTGGGAAGTGTTTGTTGGAAGCTCCATTTCGCTGAAGTCAATCAGAGGCTTTTCTTCGACTGCACAAATCGGTGGCTTTCCCGCACGCTTGCAGTAAGCTAACTCTGGTTCAAGTAAGTATGAGTTAGGCGTAGGAGGTGCTTTAAAATTAGTCGAAGCTATTTTGGCATCTTCTAAAGCCATACAAGTTTGAGTAAGTTCAGTGATAGTATAAACCGGGTGTAATGCTAATTGCATAGCATAATACGGCTGTAAGTTCTTCTTAATTATTGCCAATCTTGTAGTTTCAGATGGAAGTTGAGGTAGCCTGCTGAATAAGTTGTCCATGGTTGCTATATAAACGACCACTTTTTCGGATGGGTGTTGGGTGCGGCTTCGAATTTCGTCCCAAAGGCGGATCTCGTAATCGTGAGGGAGAAAGTTTGCTTTCAACTTGCTGATCAAGTCGTCCCAATCGATGATAGTACGCTTCACTGCTCGGTACCATATCAGTGCGTCTCCAGTGAAAATTTCTACTGCTGACTGAAGCAATTGAGCTTTTGGAATTCCACGTGCTTCTCTTAGCTCTTCTACACGCACTAAGAAGCTTGTTAAACTGGACGATTCACCATCATAATGAATGTTCCACTTGCTGATGGGAATAAAGTTGCTGTACACAGGTCGAGAACACTCTGGATATATCTTACTTTCAGCGGTAGGTATGTGTAAGTTTCCAGCTTGTCTATCTAAGCTTGTTGTAGGTCTTACAATCTCGTTCAGTTCCATGGACTTCAGTTTTTGCTGTAAGTTGCTGTCGTGATGGGAAACTTCAGCGTTACGCTCTGGCGTTGACTCATGGAAGCTCACTCGACGTTTCGATGGTTCAAATTGTGTTGGGAATATCGACATCTCATGATCAATGAGTTGCCCGATGGCAGTTGCATTTTCTTCTGCACCTGTAGTTGCCAAGGATGTGGTAACTGGAAGTAGTAAATTAGGCTCATCTAGAATAGATTGTTGTTGAGACTGAACTGTTGCTTGCTCATGTATAGTTTGTTCGTGGTAACCTGAACAAGCTTGATCGATAGCTATAGATAACTGACCTATTTTGGTAAACAGTGTTTGCTGATGCTGTTGTTGCATGTTGTTTTCGACATTAAGTCGACGTAAGCGACCTAAAACATGGTAAATTCTTGCCCTAATGCGTTGTACTTCATTATCTTTGTTATTGACATCAAAATGTTCTAATGCCTCTTGCAGTTCGTGAAGTTTTGTAGCACAAATCTTCAGTTCTTCATCAGGCTTGAAATAAATTCCTGTTGTCACGTCTAGCGTTCCTAACTGCTGTCTATGCATAGCGTCTCGCAAAATTGATCTCTTCTCGGTTACGTTCGAACCCACTGGACATCCACGAATTAGCAATTCATACGTTAGCTCGTCCGCCAATAATCTTCCAACATCTATTGTAATTGTCGTAACTAAACAATCCTATACCTATACTAAAAATACTAAACCTTACTAATAAGAGCACAAAAGAAAAACAAAAATAGCCCTTCAGTACTAATAATACTAATACCTACTAATATGCCCAAAAATTGTACCCAATCTAAACACACATTCCTAAATTCTAACAAAATTCTTCAAGATATGCAACAAAATGGCTATAATCCGATAATTACCGATACGACAAGGAACCAATCGATACTAATCAAATACTCTATACTGCACTAAATGCCAAACTACTTAACCAAAGGCCCCACGTCAGAGGCGCCAAATTTATTACATTTGCTACACATGGGAATTTATTTGCACGTAAAAACAAAAATTATAAATACTTCACAGCAGGGTGGTACAGGAATCGTCTAGTCGTGTAGCAAACGTTTGCCAAGCTAGGTCCTGAGCAGGATGGGGTGGGTTGTCCGGAAGCGCCACTGGTTTGAGACGGTCCAAACCAGAAAACCTACAGGTGGCCGTGTAAATTCCTAAACCACTAGCTGTTTCACAAAAACAAATAATAAAAGACAGAAAACACCAAGACTCGAAATAACCTAGTTATTTATTTACAGTTTGTACACCTTCGAAATTCTGTGTCATACTTGGGAAAAGGCAACACAATTCTGTGATTAAATGGAATAGTTTGTAAATGTAATCTTAGTGGTATGCAATGTACAAGATTTTATATGAATAAAGTCGAAAATGTAACTACGATAATCGCAATTCGTTCGAGTACCCGTGTATCAACTACGATAGTGACTTAAATATAATTAAAAACAGCGATACCGGAATGCGGGAGAATAGTAAGTTCTAAATCGCTTGATCAATTAGGTAAATACTCTATCTAGTCTCGAACCTCTTCGAATTGGTACCATTTCGCCTAGGGGAGTGCTAATACACATAACATGGTGTATTTACGGTGCTCATATTATGTTAAATGTTAAATTGATGCTCCCGGAGACCCTCGCCAATAATGGTTTAAATTTTGAAACACTGACAAGTACTTGAAAACTTGAATGCAACCAAAGCAGTACTACCAAACCTAAAGATATTAAATGCATAAAATGACATTATCCTATTACACCAAAGTAATTGCACGTGATGTACAACGAAGCTATACAATATTTCGCATGTAAAACGACATGAATTTCGCTAGCATATACCTAGGTAAGTACAATACATAAAGTAAAGATCATAGTGCCATAACGAACGATAGTTTCAGTTCAATAAGCACCAAAAGGTATATAACACTAGGTGTTGTAGATACCTGGATCGTGCACAGAAGGATCGCTACATCAACAGCTATGGGGGATAGCTATTAAGATGTCCACCAGCTTGAGTAACCTCCAAAGAGTCAGGGCTTCATCTAAGTTTGCAGGTGAGAAACGTAGTCGAGTGCAGTCACCATGGGGAGAAGCCTTGCATGCGAACTATCACATGTGCTGAGGGGCTCGGATTGGAACGGAATTGTTGCTCCAGGTGCCTTAGCCAAGTAACAACAATGCCACAGGCATAATAGATCCCGAAAAATCGGAGAACGATACAGCAAACTAGGACGAGGAGGCCAAACTAGGACGAGGAGGCCTAAATACAAGACGTTATCGAAAAATATTCTACGGCAATCATAAATTAACATACCAGAGTTGTAATGTGGCCTCGAGTAAGTAAATTGCAGAAATATATATTTATCCCAATACAATCGGATTCATTTTAGCAATATAACACCCATTTCCTATTTCTGGATGGCAGATTCCTCAAAGAAACATGGAAACTATGTAATCCACTTAAGTGAAAATTTCCAAAGATCACATGCAGCTCCAAAAAGGAAAACTTAAAAATGGTCGCCGGAAATCGCACTATCAAAACAATTTTCAAAATTGTTACTCAAAATTCCCTAAAAATCAAGGATTTTGCAAAAATGAGTATGCAACCAAAGCTACACCTAACGTATGCAGGTGAATCTAACTATGAATGTATTTAAGCTAATAAATTATCCAAACAATCCTTAACTGTATCTAAATGTAAAATTACACGTAACAACGCTTATTGAGATTTTCTGGTTCCATAATAATACAATTTTATTAAAGTGATATTATTTGGATTATAACTAATAAATAAAACACTGGAAACCTTAACTAAGAATGGGATTCAAACTACACAGTTTCTTTTCATTGGGAAGTAACAATGAGTCGCTTTACTTTCTGTCCGTTCTCATAATGGTAGGTTGTTCAATGAAGCAGCAAATGTATACGACTAGCTGAATGACCTACAATTAAAGAACATGAATAGTGTACAAGAAAAGTAATAAAGGAAAATGTTAAAGGGGAATTTAACTGGACAAAGTAGTAACGAAAATGAAAAGAAGTGCATATTTAACATATGGACTTTTAATGTGCAGATGTGAACGAGAATGTGTGAAATTGCGAGTATTATTGGAAGATATTACGTTTGGAGTTGGGATTGATGAATGGACATACTATAAACTGAGAATGGAAGTTGCAGTTATTTATGAGGATTTATATTATAATGTTTAATAAGATACAATAATGTGAATTTCATTTAATAAAGTGAACATTTTAACAATATCTAAAAATATTATTGACACTAAGCGATGATAGATATATACTTAGAAATAATAACTGTGCAATTTTCCATAAGATAAAATACACAACATTTTGAAATGTTAAAATAAATTAGATTGTATTCAACTGTAAAAGAGTGAATAACTTCCCTATTAAAGTAATAATTTAAAATATAATATATTGTTAATTGGCACCAGGACCGCGCCAGCATCAATGGCCGCCTGTGTGCAGACCCAAATTTGCCGGCCCAAAATTTACATTTTTGTTGTAAAATATAAATTTTATGTAGTACATGCCTAGTTTAACTGTAACAAATCAAATTAATTTAAGTGAAAAACAGAAATTTAAAAAAAGTTTTATTAACAATAAAATTTACAAAAAAAATAGTGGAATAAAATTAATAAAAAAACAAAAAAATTTTAGAAAATTATAAAAAAGCAACTTTCCCAGCTTTTATCCGCAAATTCTTTAATTACTAATTCTAAATCGATGGAATCTATCGTGTCGCTTTCTATTGCTATTATAGACAGATTATTTAATCTGTTTTGTGACATTGTGGATCGCATATAATTTTTAATAATTTTTAGTTTGGAGAAAGATTTCTCACCAGACGCAACCGAAACTGGTAACGTGAGTAATATTCTAAGAGCTATTGAAATATTTGGAAATGATGCTATGAGCTGATTTTCAAAAATATATTCAAGAATGGACTGGGGCTCTAACTGATGCTTTTCAGCTGAAGTAGGTTTAAGATGTAATTTTAAAGATTTTATCTCTTCAAATAATTCTATTCCATCTACATCTGATTCCTGTCTAGAATCATCAGTTAGATGAAGATGTAAATCTTTACAACATTGTAATAGCTCGTTTTCCGTTAAATCAAACATATTATAGAGAAATCCAAACATAGTATTATATCTTGTTATTCCCTCAAATCTGTCTCTTAAAGACGATAAAGTTTGATCTAATATATTAAAATAAACGTTAACTTTATAATAATTTTTTGGATCAATAATTGGTTCATCACTGTGTTTATAATCAAATTGTCTGGGTTTTCTTCGTGGTCTAACAGACTGAACAGCACTGAAATTAG
This sequence comes from Agriotes lineatus, assembly GCA_940337035.1. Taxonomy (NCBI): domain Eukaryota; kingdom Metazoa; phylum Arthropoda; class Insecta; order Coleoptera; family Elateridae; genus Agriotes; species Agriotes lineatus. The sequence continues at coordinate 66,584 of CALNHX010000467.1, forward strand.
GTTCAATACCGAGTTCATCCGCAAGTGTATTAGCGTCAGTAAGAACATTATTGAATTCTTCATCTGATCGAAGAGCTAAGAAAAAATCTAACAAATTTTTAAAATGCTCTAAGGAAGTTTTTATATTTATAGTAGGATTTTGCATCATCGTGCTCAAAACATTAATTTTGATTAAAATATTGTACCAAATAATTGTTGAGCACAAAACTTTATAACTCTGAATTTTTAATGCCAAAGATTAGGCTTGATGTGAAGCACTGTGGTCTTGTACGGATAAACGATCTTCAATTACTTCCACCATTGCATCATATATTTGCCCAATTTGGTAACGCAGGGGCTTCACAGCGTCTATTCTACTAGACCACCGTGTAGCACTAAATGGTTTTAAATTTAAATTTGTTGTGTGTTTTTTCAGAATTGACCATCTTCTTACCGACGCAGAAAAAAAAAACAAATAATTCTTGAACTATATCAAAATAACCAGAAGTCTCAAAAGAAAGTTTAGCAGCATCGTTCACTACTAAATTTAATGTATGGGCTGTGCACGGCACAAAAAATGCTCGCGGATTTATTTCTAAAATCTTTTTTTGCAAACCGTTATGTTTGCCGCGCATATTTGCCCCATTATCGTACCCTTGGCCACGCATGTCGTAACTATTTAAATTTATCTTTGAAAGTAAATTCATTAAAAATTCACTTAAACCCACTCCAGTTGAATCATTAATAGGACAAAATTCTATAAAATGCTCGCGTATTTCAATTTTTTTTGAGAACTTATTCAACATTGTAAATCTAAAAATTATAGTCATTTGTTCGATATGACTAATAGCCGGTGTTCAGTCAAGAATGATAGAATAGTATTTACATTTTCTAATTAAATCCAAAATATTATTTCTAATTTTGTTACCAATGACATATATTATTTCATTCTGAATTTCGTCCCCTAAATAATTTACCATTCGTGTTTCATCTTTTTGTGACTTTTGAGTCCGAAGCACATGTTCTGACATAACAGAATCAAATTTTGAGATCATCTCAACAGCTTTTAAAAAATTACCGTTATTGCATTCAAATAATTTATTAGATTGTCCGCGTAAAGCAAGACACTGTCGTGACAAATATTGTTTTATTAAAATTATTCTCTCAATCACAGCATGCCAGTGCTTTGCTTCTGCATTCAACAAACGTAGTTGCGTCTGGTTTACAGTTTGTTCTTTTGCTAACAATTTTATAAGTTCTAACTGATTGTTAACATTTGCATTGTGAGTATCACTTTTTTCGTACCTTGAAATCAATAGTGACAAATGCTGCCAGTCAGAAACACCTTCCTTTTGCCAAAAATTGTTTTTAATTTTGCCAAATATTGTACAACAAAAGCAATAAACTGCATTATTTTTTATTGAATAAACTAACCACGGTCTATTAATTTCTTCTCCATTTGGAAGAGAACGGTAGATTCGGAATCTTCCCTCATAATTTCCATTTCGACTTCTTGGACGCACGGCAAATTAAGTGGCCCGGAAAGAGAACTAGAGCTTAATTCTAATGCTTCCGCTGACACATTATCTGGATTCAAATATTTTTCTAAAGTATTGGCCAGTTTTTTCTTTTCTTCTTTTTTTTGTAGACTTTGATTTCGATACTGAAAACCCGACAGCCTTTTCGTTTTTCTGTTCTAGAAAAATTATAACAATTTTATTACTTAATACAATTTAAGAATATGTAGGTAACTATCTGTGTATTGATTGATATATGATTGATATGTATGTAGGTACTTACCATATTTATAACTTTCCTTCAACTTTCTTCAAAACGCAATCACTAACAAAATTAATTTTCTCTACTCGATCTTCTCTGCAGCCAATTCAAAAATTAAATGACCAAATAATTATCATTGCACCCATATTACCACAGCATTAATGTAAGCATCATATCATATAAATAAAGGAGAACGATCCAAACGTGTGTGTCACGACAATTGCAGACACGATGTCCCCCATTCGCGTTTACATGCATTTCACCGTCGCCTCGATTTCGCGACCGGAGATCGAGTGTCCCCCTGGAGAGGAGCGGAGCCCCCAGGACCCCTTGGAAAGGAGCGGAGCCCCGATGGCTCCCTTGGAGAAGGGCGAAGTCCCGGGGGCCCCCTTGGAGAGGTGCCGAGCGCCAAGGGCCCCCTTGGAGAGGGGCGGAGTCCCAAGGGCCCCCTTGGAGAGGGGCGAAGTCCCGAGGGCCCCCTTGGAGAGGGGCAAAGTCCCGAAGGCCCCCTTGAAGAGAAGCGGAATCCCAAGGGCCCCTTGGAGAGGGGCGGAGCCCCGATGGCTCCCTTGAAGAAGGGCGAAGTCCCGGGGCCCCCTTGGAGAGGGGCAAAGCCCCGAGCGCCCCCTTGAAGACGGGCCAAATCCCGAGGGCCCCCTTTGAGAGGGGCGGAGTCCCAAGGGCCCCCTTGAAAAGGGGCGAAGTCCCGAGGGCCCCCTTGAAGAGAAGCGGAGTCCCAAGGGCCCCTTTGGAGAGGGGCGGAGTCCTCGAAACCCCGAAGGCCCCCTTAGAGAGGGGCGAAACTCCTGGAGCCCCGAGGGCCCCTTTAGAGAAGAGCGAAACCCCTGGAGCCGTGAGGGCCCCCTTGGAGAGGGACGGACCACCTAGGGGCCCTTGGAGAGGGGCGGAGCCCAGTGAACCCTCTTGGAATGGCCCAACGTAATAAGCCTAAAAATGGTGGTAAATTGAATAGAATAGACCGCGCAATAGCGCGCGCAGCCCCGTTTATAATATAATATTTCTTAAAATCAGCTTTAAACAATTAGGTACTTACTGACAAAAGAGATCGCCGACACCCCGATCAAAAATAATATAAATACCTACTTCATAAATACGATATTTTTCACAGTCAATAAATGCCGCCAGCCGCCAGTTTTCTGAAAAGTCACGTTTTGTTGCTTCTGATAAATACCCGGCTTTTTTGTAATCATTGCATAAAGATGCATGGAAAGCTTTCCTTCAAGTTGGCGTCGTTTAACAATTAGCCGCCACGGAATAAAACTAACTTCGAGAATTTACATAAACAATAATCCATGTAACCATATTATCAGGTGTTCATTTACACAATAAACATTTTTTATACCTATATAGGTACATATTTTTGAACTTCTAAAATTTGTAAAAAAAATTGTACATTTTTTATTTTTTTTTGTAATTTGTATATAATTTTTAAACCTTTTTGGCCGCCCCTGAATTTGGCCGCCCGTGTGCGGTGCACACATTGCACACTGGCTTGGCGCGGCCCTGATAAAGAGGTGCTACGATGATTGGGGCTTTAGCATAAGTTTAGCTAAAACGGAGTATTTAGTAATCAACTCGTAAGCACAATATGAAGTCTTAATAAATGAAGATGTCGCAGTAAGACAAGTAGAAAGGTTTAAATACCTCGGTGCTACAATACAATTGATGAAAAAGGTTTGGGAACAGAAGAGATCAGAACTCGAATAGTACAAAGTAAGAAGATAGTGGGATGCTTGAAATCAATTTGATGGGACAATACTATCTCTAACAAAAGAATAAGTGAAGTAATGGTAGAATCGGTGCTATGTTATGGCAGTGAGGGATGGACTGTAACAGCGGAAATGAAACGAAGACTAAACACAGTTCAAATGGACAAAAAAGCGCAAAGGTATCGAGACGAGATAGAGTGGCAAACGAGGAAATAAGACGCAGAATGGAGGCACCAGAAGCAGTTGAGGACATAATTGAACGGAAAGCGTTAAAATGGTTTCAGTTATGGTAGTTTACAATACAGCTAAATGCCGTCTTCCTGTTTCCTGTCTCCAAACCTCCCTGTCCTGTGCTTGGTCTTCTTCCAGGTTCTTCTCCTCCATGGCTCTCCGAATACCCTCATTTCATGGTTTGCGTGATCTACCTCTTTTTATCTTACCCGGCGGCGACCATTTAAAGATCTTCATAGGCCACGTCGTCTCCTCCATTCTCATCAGATGACTAAACCAGTTTAACGCTTTCCGTTCAGTTCTGTCCACAACTGATTCTGGTGCCTCCATTCTGCGTCTTATTTCCTCGTTTGCCACTCTATCTCGTCTCGATACCTTTGCGCTTTTTTGTCCATTTGAACTGTGTTTAGTCTTCGTTTCATTTCCGCTGTTACAGTCCATCCCTCACTGCCATAACATAGCACCGATTCTACCATTACTTCACTTATTCTTTTGTTAGAGATAGTATTGTCCCATCAAATTGATTTCAAGCATCCCACTATCTTCTTACTTTGTACTATTCGTGTTCTGGTCTCTTCTGTTCCCAAACCTTTTTCATCAATTGTATTGTAGCACCGAGGTATTTAAACCTTTCTACTTGTCTTACTGCGACATCTTCATTTATTAAGACTTCATATTGTGCTTACGAGTTGATTACTAAATACTCCGTTTTCGCTAAACTTATGCTAAAGCCCCAATCATCGTAGCACCGATGTAATCTCTTTATCATACATTCCAAGTCGAACGCATCTTGCACTATTACAACAATAGCACAATTACCTATTCTAAATTGTCACATTTAAATACTGTGTAGGTTTCTAAGGTGTTCTGAAAGTTGCGTTTATATTGGAAAAAGATAGACGTACCCAATTTTTTGGTGACAACCGTACATTACATTCTAGGATACTGACACTCCATTATTAGGAATGTGCCAATCAGGGCCGCGCCAAGCCAGTATGCAATGTGTGCACCGCACACGGGCGGCCAAATTTAGGGGCGGCCAAAAAGGTTTAAAAATTATATATAAATTACAAAAAAAAAATAAAAAATGTACAATTTTTTTACTTTACAAATTATAGAAGTTCAAAAATATGTACCTATATAGGTATAAAAAATGTTTATTGTGTAAAAGAAAAAACTGGCCAATACTTTAGAAAAATATTTGAAGCCAGAAAATGTGTCAGCGGAAGCATTAGAATTAAGCTCTAGTTCTCTTTCCGGGCCACTTAATGAGCCGTGCTTCCAAGAAGTCGAAATGGAAATTATGAGGGAAGATTCCGAATCTGGGGAAAAGAAGGTGACTTCATCTGACTCGGAGTCTCCAAAACCAGAGAGAAGAGAAGTTGGTGACGCTGACGAAGCCAGCACGTCATCCTCATCAAGGCTTTCTGAACTAAAGAAATTTGGCTGCTCATCAGATTCACAGCAGTCGCAGCAGGACACAGCAACCTCAGATGATCCTGGAGATAATATCAACAAAATTAACAAAAATTTTAGTAGAAAGAGGGCCTGTTCAGGTAACGCAATTTAATTTCCCAATTAATGAAAATGGTCGAAGGTTTTCCAAAAAATATTTCTACCGTTCTCTTCCAAATGGAGAAGAAATTAATAGACCGTGGTTAGTTTATTCAATAAAAAATAATGCAGTTTATTGCTTTTGTTGTACAATATTTGGCAAAATTAAAAACAATTTTTCGCAAAAGAAAGGTGTTTCTGACTGGCAGCATTTGTCACTATTGATTTCAAGGCACGAAAAAAGTGATACTCACAATGCAAATGTTAAAAATCAGTTATAACTTATAAAATTGTTATCAAAAGCACAAACTGTAAACCAGACGCAACTACGTTTGTTGAATGCAGAAGCAAAGCACTGGTATGCTGTGATTGAGAGAATAATTTTAATAATACAATATTTGTCACGACAGTGTCTTGCTTTACGCGGGCAATCTAATAAATTATTTGAACGCAATAACGGTAATTTTTTAAAAGCTGTTGAGATGATCTCAAAATTTGATTCTGTTATGTCAGAACATGTGCTTCGGACTCAAAAGTCACAAAAAGATGAAACACGAATAGTAAATTATTTAGGGGACAAAATTCAGAATGAAATAATAGATGTCATTGGTAACAAAATTAGAAATAATATTTTGGATTTAATTAGAAAATGTAAATACTATTCTATCATTCTTGACTGTACACCGGATATTAGTCATATCGAACAAATGACTATAATTTTTAGATTTACAATGTTGAATGAGTCCTCAAAAAAAAATTGAAATACGCGAGCATTTTATAGAATTTTGTCCTATTAATGATTCAACTGGAGTGGGTTTAAGTGCATTTTTAATGAATTTACTTTCAAAGTTGAATTTAAATATTTACGACATGTGTGGCCAAGGGTACGATAATGGGGCAAATATGCGCGGCAAACATAATGGTTTGCAAAAAAAAATTTTAGAAATAAATCTGCGAGCATTTTTTGTGCCGTGCACAGCCCATACATTAAATTTAGTAGTGAACGATGCTGCTAAACTTTCTTTTGAGACTTCTGGTTATTTTGATATAGTTCAAGAATTATTTGCTTTTTTTCTGCGTCGGTAAAAAGATGGTCAATTCTGAAAAAACACACAACAAATTTAAATTTAAAACCACTTAGTGATACACGGTGGTCTAGTAGAATAGACGCTGTGAAGCCCCTGCGTTACCAAATTGGGCAAATATATGATGCATTGGTAGAAGTAATTGAAGATCGTTTATCCGTACAAGACCACAGTGCTTCACATCAAGCCAAATCTTTGGCATTAAAAATTCAGAGTTATAAATTTTTGTGCTCAACAATTATTTGGTACAATATTTTAATCAAAATTAATGTTTTGAGCACGATGATGCAAAATCCTACTATAAATATAAAAACTTGCTTAGAGCATTTTAAAAATTTGTTAGAATTTTTCTTAGCTCTTCGATCAGATGAAGAATTCAATAATGTTCTTACTGACGCTAATACACTTGCGGATGAACTCGGTATTGAATCTAATTTCCCTTCTGTTCAGTCTGTTAGACCACGAAGAAAACCCAGACAATTTGATTATAAACACAGTGATGAACCAATTATTGATCCAAAAAATTATTATAAAGTTAACGTTTATTTTAATATATTAGATCAAACTTTATCGTCTTTAAGAGACAGATTTGAGGGAATAACAAGATATTATACTATGTTTGGATTTTTCTATAATATGTTTGATTTAACGGAAAACGAGCTATTACAATGTTGTAAGCTGCACACCAAATTTAGTTTAATTATCTCACCTGGTTCGGATACTGTAAAAAGAAAATGATATTTTTTCGAAAATTTGAACGCCCTGTATCTTTAAAACGAAGAGTTTTAAGGCCTATGTTCATATGAAATTTTCGCCTTGAAATAAGTTTTTCTATCTACTATTAAAGTCTTGCTACAAAAAAGTGGACCACCCTGTATAGCCACTGTACTGAGTTTCAGAGCCAGTAGATATAGAGAGTACCGCCACGTCCGCCATGTTTATTCCTCTGACATATGCGTCACTTTGAGGTTTGTAACACAATTCCGTCAACGTGACGTTTGTTGCATCAGTTTTGACACAAACTGGAGCAAAACATAACCTGCTAACATCGAATTTGACATAGACTTACAGTCTTGCCAATTTCAAGTAAAATTTTAGACATACCTCAATCAGTCATTGCTGGTGGGAACAAAAATGGCGGCGATAGCGGCATTTTCACGGATCAAAGAATGGCGGTACTCTCTATATCTACTGGCTCTGCTGAGTTTTAGTTGAGAGCGTCATCTACTGCGTTCTTATTTGAAATTTAGTATAGGTATCTGTAATTTAAGAACTTTAAAATGTAAAAATGTTGACACTATATCTATTTAGGTGTACCCGATTTTATTGGCTACAACTGTACATTTGCTGTACATCACAGCCCAAGAAAGAATAGGGTGAAAGAAGTCGCTGTGAACTTGTAGGGGTTCATCAATTAGCTGTAACGGAGAAATTCTAAATACTAGAGAACGTCCTAAAAAGGTTAGATTAACATTTTAATGGAAGTTTAGATGAAAATGCTTCTGGAAGACAAGATTTAAGATAAATAAACTAAACCGTGTAATTGTAACAACCCGCAATAACTTGCGTTTATAATAAATCATATAGATCTTAAATTCTCTAAGTTGTTAGGAAAGAAAGAATAAGCTAGAAGCCAACATGCATAATTGACATTATTACAAACGCACGACATTGCTGCAATCGTGAATATTGAATTGCATCCGGGAAGTCAAAAGAAACTATCTTAAATTACTTGCAAATATTTCAAGAATCGGGCTGCGACAACAAGCTTGAAATTTATGTGTTGTGAGAAACGTCAAAGCAGCTTTCTTCTATGCACATCAAAAATGCAATTTTGCGAAACGATAAATTACGACTCCGCGGCGGCTAGATACGAAGGGGCTGGAAAAAAGCTTCCTCGATGGGCCGCGGCAAGCGAGAAGTCAGTTTTCCACTGGGGTCCGCGAGATAATAAACTAACTACCGGCGAAAGCCGCTTTCGGGCGTACCGCGTCTCGGCGCCATGCCGCGAGCCGAGCGAAATAACCTAAGTTAAAATTGAAAGTTCTATTTAAAATCTATGTGAGCCAGTGTTGTGACAAGCCACTCAACATTAAAGGAATACCAATGAAGCCAGGGGCATTCAAGTAACATCCTAACACTTTTCGAAATCCATAACACTTTCGGGCGTACCGAGTAAATCAAAATTAACATTCACCCTCCAAGTTCTAGCAACGGCATCTGGACGAAGGTTAGTCATTTATGGTATTTATTTAACCAACTAAAAGCAGGGATGCTATGTTTCTTCTTCTCTTCCAAAGTAAATTGATGTCATAAAAATTAAGCATAATTTTGATTAACCTTTTTACAAAGCTACAGTTAATTAACCATTGATCAGATAGAGTAAAATTCATGTGTACTTCTTTTAATATAAGTTATTTATTCTTTTGTGGGTGTTTTATTTAACCATACTCAACAGTACAACCCCTACGATTACTAACAGTGGTCAGCAGATGGGTTACAATCCCCTACTTGCAAATAGTGATTTACGGGTTCAAACCAACCCCTATATCACACCATCGTGGCAGCAACGTTACAATGGTGGCAGCGGAAAACTACCCTTAACTACAGCCCTTAAAAGCAACCCTCAAAGGAAATTTACGGAAACATGTTTATTTCGGTTTTTTAAATTTAAACATTTAGTTCAATGAACTTCTGCTAACCATAGAACAAATGGTGGCAGCGGTCTAACCCAACTCCGAATTAAAAGTTTCAACCCCTAAATAGTTCTAAACTTCCAAAAATTTGGTTTTTGTTTTTTTAATTTAAACACCTACATTAATTAACATCTGCCAACTCTCACACGGACGGCAGCGAACAAGAGTTACCCTCTGATTTTAACCCCTAACAGAAACTAGGCCTTACAACCCCTAAATTAAGTTACAGTGATTAACAGATGAGTTCAGCTCCTTAGATGCAAATTAGTGGTCTAAGAAGGAAAACCACCCCTAAGACCACTGACAGGGTTGCAGCCCTTTACACAAGGGTTGCAGCACGGTACACTGATGGAATAGGGTTAAAACTACCCCCTATAACTTGATTTTTCATCCCTTAAAGGGTACGAAAATTCCAAAAATTTGTTTTTTGTTTTTTCTTAAATTTAAACACCAAATTAACATCAGCTAACCATAATACAAAGGGTAGGAAACCCCTATCGATAATTTTCAGCCCTAAGGTATTTTTACAAGAAACTCTTTCGGTGTTTTTGTGGTAATACGCACATTAGTCAGGTTGTTCATTTAAAGGGAATTATAGGTTGCAAAGGGAAGCAAACCAGCTTGCTAAAAGAATTGCTACAACCCCCAAAAAATGTATTGTTCATTAAAGGTTAGTTAAATGGCATTCTGGAAGGATTACAGCGAAGGCCCGCAAATTAATAGGTGCTTTTAACAATCATTTACGCTTGCAGGAAATGTAAATAATTTTATTTTTGTGCGATTTTGTGTGCTTTTTTTACGTTTTTCCTCTAGGGACAACAAATTTTGGTAGGTTTCTGTGTACAATAAGACAGCAACAATAAGGTGGAATTCAACGGTGTTACTATTATTTAAAACAATTCGAACGCTCTAAACTTTGCACTAAATTCTACCCCCGACACTGTGAAAGCGGCACAAAGGGGCTAAAAGTTGGTAGGCAAATAAAACAATTATAAGAAGCATAAACAATTTTTCTCGCTAATAAACGGGGACAATTAGGGGAAACATTCATAATAAATACACTTTCCAGCATACATTTTGCGAATTAAAATCTTTTAAAGCAATTTTAAGGGTTGCACATATAGGTATTTCATAAATAAAATTAAATAAAACTTGTACATTTTATGGGTGCCAGTACAAGACAAAAGTAATAACTTAGGGATTCATAAGGCAATTATTTTATACGTTTAAGCAAATAATAGGGCCACAGGTTACAGCATTGAAAGGTTTTACGCATAGGTGCACATATATACGGATTTTTAAATAATCGTGGGCAGTTAACTAAAACGTTCACAGATCAAAAACTAAATAGCGTAGAAGGGCTATATTTTCAAAACAATAATCCAGTGTTCACAGTTCGCACAACACAAAATACAGTTTGTTGCAATTGTGGACGCAACAATCACATTGCGAAATAGTGTTTCTTTAAATTAAACTCGGAAACGAAAGCAACAGCTACTGGTTTACCATTTGAAAAGGCGTACAACACAAAATAAAGCTTGTTTTAATTGCGGTAGTAATAATCATGTAGCACAAAACTGTTTTTTGAAGTTTAGGTAACATCCACAAGCAGAAAACAACAATTTCAGATGTAGCGCGGATTGGAACAACTAGCAAAGTGGCTACAGGTCACGAAATAATTCAAATAGTGTTAGGTCACAAAAATTGTATAAGCATCAGGAAAATTTTAGAAATGCTAGGGCACACAATTTTTATAAGCCGCATGGCGAATTTAATCAAAATAATCCAATGACAGGGCGGCAGTCGCCCAATTACAACAATTACACGGGAAATAATGCAAGAAAAAACTCACAACACTAGAATAAATTTCAAAATTATAGAGGTACGCACAGTTAGAAAAAAATCAATTAGGTACAATAGTAGGCAATATACAACAAAATTTTAAGGTAATAACGCTAACAATAATAGAAACTTTAATGCGAAAGTAAACTCAAGAAACTACGATGGAAATCTTAAAAAGCGGAACCAGGGAAAAACTCACAATAAGGTAAATAAAAATTTCCAGGTTATGATAATGGTAATTAATAATAAAGCGGTGATAAACTTTTCCACCTGCACCCTAACAATTTGGGACAGGGAATTAACAATTTTGAGCCAATCCAAAATAAGGATTAGCAATTTTAAAATGCGGTACAATTAAATTAATAATGAAATATGTACAGAGGAGGTATTAAATTAACAACAATAGCGATACACAAGAAGATTATAATAAAGATATTTTAGAAGAAAGAAAAATAAGAAAATATAGCTGTCAGGTACAAACATTAGGAGATTTCAGGGATTCCAGTCACCCCAGGTAGGAGGGAAACACGGCGGAATACCCATAAAAATTGAAGTGGGAATTGAGGGTCTCGATCACCGTCAGGTTCGAGACGGAGGTTGCACTCAGCAACATTACTCGCTCTTGCATTCGGCAGGAGGTGGAGTGACACAATTCGAAGATTCTTAAGAAAAAGCTCAAAGGAACCGAAAACAGGATCCGCAGCTAGAGAATCAGTAGGAAAGAAGAAGGCAAATAAAACTAATAAAAAGAGGGACGACATACAGGCTGATCTCCTAGACCCAATCTTAAACTCTTTAGTGCGCAAAGAGGATATTGGAAACAGTGCCGAAAAAGTCACGGGAAAAGTGACGAGAAACTTAGGAAAACGTTCAATAAGGAAACAATGGTTCACAAAGGTAAAAATGCTAGGAGAAAACATATAAATGAAAATGCCAATGAAGTAGGCAATATTTTTATAAACAGTGTTGGAGAACTAAGCGAAGAAGAAAAAATCCTGCAGCAAGAATATGAAAATAAAGTAAAGGAAGAAAAATTACGTAGGGATTCAAAAGAAGAATCTTCAGAAAAATAAGGAAAAAAAATTACGTATGGATTCGAAAGAAGAATCTAAGAAAATAAAGGAAGAAAATTTAAAATGCGTAAATAAAAAGGTACCGAATTAGTAAGAAGTGTTCCAAGGAAGTAATAGAAAGGAACAGGTAAATATGTTAAGTGAAAAAGAAGGAAGAAGATTTAAAATGGGCAAGTAAAAAGGTACCGAATTATTAAGAAGTGTTCCAAGGAAGTAATAAAAAGGAACAGGTAAATATTGTAAGTGAAAAACTCGTGTATCGAAGAAACAAAACTTAGGCGAAGAAAACAAGGAAGACGAATTCCAGAAATTAGACTTAATACTACCTCCCCGTACCAAAATAAATCATGAAGCTAAAAATATAAATTTCACCAAAATAAATTGAGAAGCTAAAAATATAAATTTCACCGAAATAAATTGCGAAGCCAAAAATATCAAGTTAAAAATAAGCAATAAATAAAAAACTAAATAATTATTAAAAAATAAACAAAATATATAAATAATACAAAAATAAACAATACAATATTTATTTCGCACATTAACAGTATTAGCCACACACAAGGTTAAGCAAGGCGTAAGATAAGTATGTTAAAAATAAAGATTAGTAATTATAAAAATAAAAATAAAATAAAAAGCACATATCACAATTTTACGAATATTCAGGTAAAAATAACAACGAAAAATTATTATACAATAAGTTCTGTTAGTAAAGCGTAACAATCCAAGGACTATTCCACAATCCATTTTGTTTTAAAATTGCGTTTATAGATTTCTAAATTATTTGATAATTTAATATGAGTTGGTATACTAGTAAATTTTTTTTAACACAAATAACAGGTATGTTTTTGAGAAGTTGCTTTATTATAAAATACAAATAAACAATAAACATCATTAAGGCAACAATAAATAATAAAGGTAAATAATGAAACATTAAGAAATAAATAAAAGAAATATAAGAAGGAAAAGAAAAGCAATATCACAGCAAAATTTTATTCCCTGTGTGGGAAAGTGGTAGAATATTTCCACCGCCCAGGAGTCTGGCGTGTCTTAAAAGGCGACTAAAAGACATCCCAGTTTTTATTCCCACTTAAGGAAAATTCATTTTCATTCCAGATTGATCATTTTCAATCCAAATTCATAATTTTCATTCCAGATTCATAATCTCTTGAAGAATGAAAGTAAATATAAAAGACTAAAAGTCACCCCAAATTTTATTCCCTTTGTGGAAAAAGGGGTTTAGAATATTTCCACCGCCTAGAAGTCTAGCGGGTCGTAAAAGGCGACCAATAGACGTCCAAAAACAGGAACGAATAAGAAAAAGCATAAAGTAATAAATAAATATAAAGTACGATGTTAGTACTTCAGATCTTTAGTAATGATGGAATAAAAATAAATAAACACTGTCTATGGTAATATGTTCAAGGTCAAACTCAGTAAAAAGCACAATACGAAGATGTTAAAAGAATTTTCTTATTCGGTACCAAAACAATTAATAACTACTAACAAAATTTTTAAAAGTAAATATCAGGGTACAGTTACGTAAGGAAAATAAGTAATGGGAATTAATATTAAGTAAGAATAATAATATTTTAAAGCTTACTAACGTAGTAGGAATAACAAGGAAATAGAATAATGGGAATTATCACCAATTTAAAACATTTTAAACGTATAATTATTTGATTACTAATAATGAACAGACGAAGCTAAAAAGAGAAACAGTTATTTTATCAAATATAAATAAAGTTAACTTTCAATACAATAATATATGATTATTTTTTAAAATTTTATTAAAGATTAAAAACTTGTTTTGTTTCTCATTTGAGTTTCTGTGGGAATGGTTTAAATAAAAAAAATGTTTTTAACTAAGAATTATGAAATTTATAATTAAGTGATAATCTTTGCAAATTAATCTGTTTGCACTAATAATATGACTACGAAGCTAAAAAGAAAAATGGTTGCTTAGACAAATAGAAGCCAATAAGTAATTTTTTAAAATTTTATTTTTCAATGATTATCAACTTGTTTTATGTTTCTCATTAGAGTTTCAACATTAATGGTTAAACCAAATATTTGATTTTAACTAATAAGATTTAATTTGGTAATTAGAAACATTACTTATTCAAAATTCATATTACGGTCAGGTTAAAAAAAATGCTCATACCGGTGTTAACACCAATACCAAGTAAATAGTGCGCGTACAAGTTCGCGATTATAACGTACAAAGGAACAAACCCAACAACATTACATCAGTATCCAGCCAGGACACAGCCGATTGCCCAAATCCACAGCAGGACTACAAGGAAAAATCATACAAAGGAATGAATTTAAGCAATATAAAGTTTGAGCATTTTTGGTAGAGGTTACATGAAATATAACCCAGTATAGGATGCATTAAATTTCCTTAAAGGTAGCCGAAGGTCAGAGAACCGCTATTAAGGCACCAGGAAAATACCCCAATGTGGGATGCATTTAAGGTCCTCAAGGGTAGCCGAAGGTCAAAGAACCGTTATTAAGGCACCAGGACGAGAAGAATGACGAAGCGTACATAGATACGAAAATATAAGAATTTATAATGAAGTTATAAGAAAAATAATAACGGTACCACTGCAGCAATAGGAAGCGTAGTAGGTGAAGTAACCGAAGACGCCAAATGCTAATGAGGATCGCACAATGAAGACGATCAATCTTAGTCAAAAGTTATAGTGACTGCAGCAATAAAAAGGAATACAAAGAAATATTATGCTACAGTAAAATGGGAAGAAAAGTAAATTAGCTTAAATTCAAAAGTTTCATGCGAATATACAACAGCCATTGTGTAAATTCTGGTTATGAAGGAATGGTATGGGATTACTACAAGACAGCACCTATGACTAAGGGCTCAGATAATGTACCATGAGAAAGTAGAAGTAATATCACAAATAAATAAAATAACGACTCAAACCTTGGTAATTGAAAAAGGAAGATTACATTTTCACCTCATCATTAAATAAAATCAACCACCTTATACAGTTTTCCACCTTTAATTATCCTTTACTCTGGAGGCCTTCAAGCCTGCAACAATAGCCTCTGTTGCACCTTCCTTTTCCTTTATCATTGGAATAAGTTCCAAACACAACCATTAATAACTAATAAATAATTAATAATAAAATCACAAATAAATATGACGAAGAAGATAGACGAATAATAAAATAATAATTAATAAATATTAAATACAAATTAATAACAAATATTTTTAATAAAATAATTAATAATACAATCATAGATAAATACGAAGATGAAGATATACGAATAATAATATAATATTAATAAATAGTTAATACAAATAAATAATAAATATTAATAATGAAGCCCTAAATAAATACAAAGAAGAAGAAATGCGAATAAGAAAATAAAAATTATAAAGGCGACAACACGAATGAAGAAGGGTAGAAAAATAGGATAATGCAGAGGACGAAGTAAACAAATTATCTGAAGGAAGAAGACCGAGCCGAACAACAGCAGCCTGCAGCCGAAGGATGACACCCCATGTCAACATAGTAGCGAAACGCGAAGTGCGGGAGTGTTTCAAAAGCAGAGTATTAAAACAAAATCAGTGGACAAATCATAATAAGAATGAGTGTAGTGCGAAGTCAACTGCGTCACAGAGCAGAGCAATAAAAACAAGTGAGCGCAAAAACACAGTATGAGGCATAAAGACACTGTAGGGCAATAAATTAAGAAAAATGGGTCAATATAATCAGCAGTAATAGTTAATTGCACATAGAAGTCAAGGTTTTTCTTTTGTTAGAAAAGCAGACATGTCCATAAGGACATGCCTACTTTTAAAAAGCGGGGAGTATTGTAACATCCCGCAATAACTTGCGTTTATAATAAATCATATAGATTTTAAATTATCTACGTTGTTAGGAAAGAAAAACTAAGCTAGCAGTCAACATGCATAATTGACATTATTACAAACGCACGACATTGCTGCAATCGTAAATATTGAATTGCATCCGGGAAGTCAAAAGAAACTATCTTTAATTACTTGCAAATATTTCAAGAATCGGGCTGCGACAACAAGCTTGAAATTTATGTGTTGTGAGAAACGTCAAAGCAACTTTCTTCTAGGCACATCAAAAATGCAATTTTGCGAAACGATAAATTACGACTCCGCGGCGGCTAGATACGAGGGGGCTGGAAAAAAGCTTCCTCGATGGGCCCCGGCGAGCGAGGAGTCAGTCTTCCCCCGGGGTCCGCGAGATAATAAACTAATTACCGGCGAAAGCCGCTTTCGGGCGTACCGAGTCTCGGCGCCATGCCGCGAGCCGAGCAAAATAACATAAGTTAAAATTGAAAGTTAAAGGAATACCAATGAAGCCAGGGGCATTCAAGTAACATCTTAACACTTTTCGAAATTCATAACACTTTCGGGCGTACCGAGTAAATCAAAATTAACATTCACCCTCCAAGTTCTAGCAACGGCATCTGGACGAAGGTTAGTCATTTATGGTATTTATTTCTCTTCCAAAGTAAATTGATGTCATAAAAATTAAGCATAATTTTGATCAACCCTTTTACAAAGCTACAGTTAATTTACTATTGATCAGATAGAGTAAAATTCATGTCTACTTGATCCAAATTTTTAAGTTCTTTTAATATAAGTTATTTATTTTTTTGTGAGTGTTTTATTTAACCATACTCAACAGTACAACCCCTACGATTACTAATAGTGGTCAGCAGATGAGTTACAATCCCCTACTTGCAAATAGTGATCTACGGGTTCAAACCAATCCCTATATCACACCATCGTGCAGCAACGTTACATAATGCTTAATTAATAATTACCTAAAATAGGCTGAGCAGTGATAATCACAAGAGCTGTTCAGTTGAAAGGTTGAGTGACCTGTCAACATACACTTCATATTTAAAAAAATCTTCATAACCTATATTGATTTTGAACCGAAAAGGTTGTTATAAAATTAGAAAAATTATAAATACATGTCCAAACCTGAGTAAAAAAAAAATTTGGTGATGTAGTATAAAATTAACTTAACAGAACATAATTGGCGCACCAGGTAAATTAAAAAATTGAAGAAGTTGAACAGAATTGCCTGAGAGGCTGCTTCAGGATTCCGTTACTTTGCGCTGATTCTATCCCTAATTTTAAGCGCGTAAACGAGACTACATTTACGCTTTAAGCCAGCTTAGTCAATGGCACTTAAAGGGACGACAGTAAAACCACTCCTGAGATGCAGCCTCACAGCTCGACAGTATTATGGCTTGGTATAGGAGTGGCGACGTAGTGAATGAATCAAACATTAAATGCAGATTGTTTTATTATAAAAATAAACTGGTATTTATACAAAACTAAAATGCTTAACGAAGTAACAATATCAAAGTTCATATGTACCGTTTACTGGCGAAGAGTGTTTAAATTACAAAACAGCAGTGTAGCAATTCTGCAGTTTTTATTTCCTGCTAGAGCGAAGGTCGCCCGTTGAACTTGCTACTGTAGGTCGGTATTGTGCATGAAGTGCAGATTTGCATTTAGGTATAGGTATGATTTAACTCGTCTGATTGCGTAATAACACTGGCTTTTAAATTATGAATAATGTTCCGTAAATTTGGACTGAAATATATATTTTTAGTCTAATTTAAAGTAATTATGAGGCAAAGACTGGTGATTGCAACATTAAAATTTTCTTGCTAATAAATGGGAATTGCATTTAAAAACGTGCGACTGGATTTCGTAAATTTTAGAAAATAAAATTTATGTGTGTTTAAATCAAGTTTAAACATATTGCCAATTTTAGGCTGAAGAAAAAGAAAAGGAAAACTATATTGTTTCTTCCACATTAAGGGTTTTTAGAGGATATTCTTCTACGGCTGACTGGCGTTGTTTGGATTGATGCTTCCTTCGGTTGATCCTTTTCCGAATGTAGTAGAAGGCTCCTATTAGAATAGCCCCTCCCAATAGGCTGCCTGTGATCCCGCTGGATAGATAGGAGTGGTGGCGGATGGTTTTCCAAGTTATGTCCTTTAGGTGCTGCTGGAATTCCAACTGCGAAGTTTGTAGATCCTCGAAGTGGTCTGACTGTTTTAGTACTGGCTCCTCTGCAATTTCTGAAAAGGAGTTGGGTGTTATTGTGTTGGTAAAGTTGATGCTGACGGCCTTGGAATATCCTGCGAGGATCTTGAATTTCTTGCTATGCCTGGGGGTTAACGTATTCTTTGTAGTTTGTATGATGCAGTCTGACGAGATCTGAATCACACCTGTAGTGTTGACAGTGACTTCTTCCCTATTGCCACTACAAGTGATAGCTATTCGGGTTGGCTTGTTGACTACGAACATCCAGGTGTTTTCCATGTATAGTTGTTTCCAAATAATGGACTGGATCTGATGTCTTCGTAGGCTGCACTGACTAATTTCTGTTCGATGATATATATCATCAATGATGCAATTTGGGTTATTTTCAATTCCTTTCACGATTGTTGGACTGCAGATATACGTGTTTGGAGTAATTTGGAGATTTTCTTGGAATTCCTCATCTGTCTCTTGAAAGTACATTTGTAAGTTGTAATCCACAGCGAAGATCCTTTTTGGTACGTCGATCACCCAGTAGGACCCATTGTTAATTCGGAGAGGAATTGGTGTCACCTTGATTAAGGTATATTCGGTTTTTTCTACTATGATGAAGTATCCTTGGACGTTGATGTAGATGTCATCATGTTCGATGTCGACCTTCAGGATTGGGGTTGGTAAAATTTCTAAGTTTGGCGAGAGTTTACTGGTTGCATTTGCGAGGATTTGCTTGATTTGGGCAGGTGTGATTAACTCGTAAAAATTACCTTGTTGGAAATGAACGTTCAAAATGTTTGTATGGTAATTGCACAGTTCACTAATAACATTTGTGGCGACTTGATAGACACTGATGATGTGGATATTTAATCGGTTGGAGTCGGTTGCTTTATACCACTTGTCCATGTTGTTGATTGCCCTGATTCCTTGGTTCAGCTTCTCTTGAAAATGTTCCAGTTTCTGATCGATTTGTTCTTCGGTCTCATTAAATCTTGAAAGTGCTGACAGCAAGAATTTGGATTGTTGACTTTCCATTTTTATTAATTCCTGTTGATTTTTGTCGAGTCTATCAATATCTTGATAGACTTCGTCATTTACTCCGAAAATTGACGTAAGTACAGTCCCAAGCACTCCTCGTTTCTCTCGTCTTGCTATGATATCTTCCATGCCAGTTTTAATCCATTCCATATGCCTTTTTTGTTCCCGAAGATGATGCACCAATGTCTTGCATAACGTGTCTTCGGACAGTTCTTTCGCAGAGTTGCAGAGGTCGTCGAATTTGTCCACCATGTCGGTAACTGTTTCGAAGTCTTCTTCGATCTTCTCTCTCTCGAACTGAATTTCGATCCTGAATGTTCCTCGTTCAATCTTCCCGTGTCCAATATGCTCTACATAGTACCCGCTGTCTGGTTTTTGTATGTTGAATTCTGCCTTACTCAATGTATTTGTGGTAAGGAGAGTAAATATGAGTAGAAGCATTTTCCATTTGGACGGGATAGTTTTCTTTGGTACTGGGAATGATTGTGTGTGGGTGCTGTTGGCCGAAATTTTCTCTTCAGGCTCTGATTCCTGCGATTCTTCGTTAGTTGGTAATGGAATGATACTGCCTATGGAACGTTTTAATTGATGTCCTCCTGATTTCTGGATGGTTACTACTCGTACTGATCCATCGGTTGCAGGATGAATGTCGGTAACTCTCGCTAAGGGCCATTTACTAGGATTAATGTTTTCTTCTTTGATTAGCACTAGGTCATCAACTTTGATATTCTCCACCGGTTTCTTCCATTTGTTTCTTTGCTGTAATCCATGAAGGTAGTCTGAGCTCCATGATTTCCAAAAATCTTGCTTGATTTTTTGGATCAATCTCCAGCGATTTGACAAATTTGTTGATATTGGTGTGCTGATTGGGTCCGGTGGTGAGATTATCTCTCTTTCTATCAGAAAATGGCCTGGTGTCAATGCAGTGGTGTCTTCAATATTGTTGCCTTGTGGGCACAGAGGACGTGAGTTTAAGCAGGCTTCTATTTGGCAAAGCAGAGTTGTTAATTCTTCAAATGTTAGAGTAGCGTTGCCAATGGTTCTCTTCAGATGATGCTTTATTGACTTTACTCCTGCTTCCCAGATTTCTCCGAAGTGTGGAGCTACTGGAGGGATGAAGTGCCATTGGGTACCAATGGTGGATAAATTTTCTTAGATAACTGGGCCTTCCATTGCTTGACGGATTTCCTTGTCCAAGACCTTTCTTGCTCCAACGAAATTCGTTCCGTTGTCGCTATAAAGATGTGCACAGCGTCCTCTTCGGGCGATGAACCTCCTGAAGACTGCTAGGAAGCTGTTAGTTGTCATGTCGCTGACGGCTTCTAAGTGTATTGCCTTGGTTGATAGACAGACAAAAACAGCAATGTATCCCTTGGATGAAGAATGCCCTCTTCCTTTGAATGTTCGGATTTGTATTGGACCGGCATAGTCCACTCCTGAATGGAAGAATGGCGGGGTTGAATTGACTCTGGTTGGTGGAAGATTTCCCATTAATTGCTGGGCTGCCTCTGCCTTGAATCGGATGCATCGAAAGCATTTCTTGATGCTGGAGCTGACGGCTTTCTTTGCGTTGATGATCCAATATTTTCTTCGGACATAGGACAGTGTGAGTTGAGTGCCACCGTGTAAGGTGCGTAAATGTGCCTCATGGATTATTAATTTGGAAACATGATTGGAATAAGGAAGGATAATTGGGTGTTTTTCGTGGTAGGATAAGTTGGAATTTTCTAGTCTTCCTCCAACACGGATGATTCCGTGTTGATCGATGAATGGATTGAGATTTGCGAGTTTGTTGTTGGAGTCCACACATTTTCTCTTTTGGATTTGAGATCCTGTTGCCTTCAAAATAGGATCACTTCCTTGGACGACCTTGATGAGTGTGAAGATGGTGTCTTCCATGTCTTTAACTGATAGACATCCTGGTTGAATGGGAAGACGCCTACACTTGTTGATGAATCTTCGGCAGTAGGACACGACTCGTACCATTCTTGTCAGAGACGAGAAGCGATGAATAATCTCGTTCTCGTCTTGATGAACTGTAGCTTGATGCACAGTGTAACTCTTTGCTTCTTTATTGGTTGTGGCGGTGTCTGGTTGACACGGCCATAACTCTTTGTTAATTAACCAGCTTGGTCCAGCCTATCATAGTGTATGTTCCTTTAATTTTCCTGGACTAGTACCTCTGGAGATGACGTCTGCAGGATTTTCTTCTGACTTGACGTGGTTCCAATGTTGAGCCGGAATCAGGTGGTTGATTTCGGCTACGCGGTTTGCGACGAATGTCTTCCATCTTACTGAATCTCCCTTTATCCATCCTAGTGTGACCATGGAATCGGTCCAGGCAAAGATAGATACCTTAGGAATGTCCAGTGCCGTGATTACCCGTTGTAGTAGATTAGAAAGTAGTACTGCTGCGCAGAGTTCCAGTCTGGGTAGGGTTGCCTTTGCTCGAGCTGGTGCCACCTTGGATTTGGCTATTAATAATGATACCTTGGATTGGCCTGATGACGTGATGACTCTGGTGTAGACCACGGCTCCAATAGCTCTTTCGGAGGCGTCACAGAATCCATGCAGTTCCATTTGGGCTTCCTTTTTGGTAAAAAGCCACCTTGGTAAAGTAATTTCTTCTACTGATTTGAGTTGAGATTTAAATGTTTCCCATTTGCCTTGGATACTTTCTGAAACTGGGTCGTCCCACTTGACATTTTCGAGCCATAGCTCTTGGATGAGCAGTTTAGCAGTGATGATGATGGGTGCTAACCAACCCAAAGGGTCGAAAATTTTAGCGACTTCGGATAATATGGTGCGTTTTGTGGATCCCTTTTGCTTCACATCCACTTTGAAGCAAAACACTTCTTCATATGGAGACCAATGAACGCCTAATGACTTCTTTACGCCGTCCTCACTTATTTCGAGGTAGGTTTGCTCCTTCAATTCTTCGGGTAGTTCTTGTATGATGGCTAATTCATTACTGCACCATTTATGTAGGGTAAAACCTCCACGTTTTAATAAGGAAATTAACTGACCTTGCTGCTTGATTGCTTCTTCTAAAGTGTCGGCTCCGGAGAGTACATCGTCCACATAGAAATCTCTCTTCACAACTTCCGCTGCTAATGGAAAGGAAGATTTTTCGTCCTCTGCTAATTGGTGCAAGGTTGGGATGGCCAGATAGGGAGCTGATGCGGTTCCATAAGTGACGGTGCATAACCTGTATTCCCTGATTGCCTGTGATTGATCGAATCACCATAAGATTCGTTGATACTCCTGGTCTTGGCTGTCCATCTTGATTTGTCGGTACATTTTCTCAATGTCCGCAGAGAAGACGACCTTGTGAGTTCTCCATCGGGGTAGAATGTCGACCAGCTCTTGCTGAAGTTTCGGTCCAGCATACATAACTTCGTTTAAGGATTTTCCATAAGATGCCTTGTTCGAAGCGTCGAAGACGACACGGAGCTTCGTTGATGAACTTGCTTCTCGAATTACGCCGTGGTGTGGGATGTAATACTTGCCATTGTTTTCTTGTTTCTTTTCTACTCTTTCCATATGTCCTAGATCCAAATATTCTTGCATGAATTTCTTGTATTGGATTTCTAGATCTTGGTCTTGTCTCAGCTTCTTTTCCAGATGTAGTAATCTTGCCAATGCCGAGGGTTTGGATTTTTCCATGCTCACTGGAGTTTGCTTAAATGGAATCTTGACTATGTATCTTCCATCCTGGTCTCGCTGCACTGTGTCTGTGAATTTATTCTCACATACTTGGTCGTCTGGGGAAATTTTTCGTTGAGTGGGGACTTCTTCTATGTTCCAGAATTTTTGTAACTGCTCATCTTCTTCGATTTTGGCAACCATGGTGTTGACTTTAATGATGTCGTTGTGTTGTCTTCCAATGGTTCCAGATAAAATCCAGCCCAGCTCGGTATTTTGTCCTAAGATGCCATCCTTTGTTTTAGTGATTCCTTCTAGAATTATTTTTGAATATTCTTCGGCGCCTAGAATTATGTCTATGGGGCCAGGTTGGTTGAAGGTTGGATCGGCGATGAAAATATTGCTCCAGGAATTGATATTTATGTTTGGGATGGGGGATGAAGGCATGGCTTTGGTAAGTTTAGGAAGTATTAATAAATTGACAGGTAGGGAAAAGTTACTTGAAAATCTAGGTGTGATCAAACCTGGGATTTTCCATTTGGCAATTTTTGGCTCGCTGTTCCCGATTCCTGTGATTTCAGCTCGAACTTTGGTCCTGGGTAACCCCAATAATTCGGCTGATGCTTCCGTGATAAACGACCCCTGAGACCCGGGATCTATTAATACTCGTAATAGATGAGTCATCCCGGATGCTGCTTTTACTTGAACCATTGCTGTGGCAAGTAGAACTTGGCTCTCCTGTGCGCCTAAATTGGCGGTGATGATGTCCGACTTCGGCTTCTTTTCTGGAGCGTTGGAAGTCTTCATAGCTGCTGCATGAGCTGACGTTCTCATCCTTTGAGCAGGGAGCGGCCTTGATGGTGGCTGCGCTTTATGAAGCAGTGTATGATGCGGGAAGCGACAGATCCTACAATTAAAATAGGCACGACATGGTATATTTGAATCGTGCCGCAAGCATCGATAGCACAATCGATTGGTTTTTACTGCTTCTAGTTTTTCATGGGTAGGTAGCCTCTGGAATTGACTACAGTTGTCGATGTAATGATCTCAATGGCACAGCTTGCAATTTAGGGATGCGGAAGCGTAATTCTTCTGTGGTCTTTCCTGCGTGGGCTTTCGAGCTCCATCTATGGATTCTAGGGATTGGAACCGCACTTGCAGGAAAGCCATTAAATTTTGGTGATCCTGGACTTCATTTGGACATTGAAGCGACTGTTCATATAATTTGTTGGTTTCAGGATCCCATTTTCGAGCGATAGCTCTGTTAATCCACGGACCCCAACTGTCCATGAAGATGCCTAAATTTTTGATTGCCTCCACACATTCCTTGATGGAGTCGTGCAATCTTTTTCACCCTTGGGCTGACTCTTTGAAGAGGACCGGCAGATCGAATATGGTATCTAGCAATTTAGTTAAAATAAGGCGGTTATTTTGATACCTTTGTTGCAGCAGATTTCAGGCGGTGTTGTAGTTTGCTTGGCTCTTCCTTAACATGCGTCTTTAAATATTGCATCTTGATGACATCGTCCATACTCTGGTTGTCATCTACTAATTTGGTGAACAGGTCCTTGAAAGTGGCCCATTCCTCATAATTGCCCTCGTATATGGGAATTTTGACTTGAGGAAGCGAGATGGCTGCTGCTTGCTCGTTCCTTGTTGGTGCTTGCAATAAAATAATTAAATTTCTATACCTGTCTTCCAACGTAGTATATTCAGGACTGAAGTGCATTTGTTCTGAAGCCATGTCGTTTGACATAACTTCTTCGTCCATCTCGACCACACGATCCCATTTTTCTCTTAATTCCCTTGTCGTGATGGCGGGCCTCCCTAATTCTTGTGTTAGTTCGGCGTCGTCCATCGCTTGCTTGAAATTCTGAATCCGAATCTGCAGTTTTCGGATACGAACCTTTTGCTCGGGGTTGGCCACCATTTCCTCTTGAGTTCTGCTTACGGAGGGGTTGGAACTTTCCGTTGATTTTGAACAGCTCTGCAAGTAACTTTTTGCTTCGCCGTATATGGCTTTAATTTGGTCGTAATACCCTGTTATAAAATAATTATGAGTTGGAATACTTAGCTGCCCCATTTCGGCATGATTTTTAGTTGGTGTTCCAAAGTTCGTCCAGCGTTTTGTTGCGACTGGCGATGTAGGCTTCATTTTTTCGGCTGGCAGTGTCCTTTTTGCTGTTGGATAATATTTGCTTTATCTTCTGCGCGAGCTCTTCTTGGGCGACAGCTAATTTGTTGAATTTCTCCATGTTGTTGGCCATTTTCTGGGAACTGGGTGGTTGGCAGATGTTTTCTTCTTCTCGGGATGTGTTTTTTCGTTAGTTGGAGACAGATCCGGCTCGAAGGACCATGAACAGAATTGCCTGAGAGGCTGCTTCAGGATTCCGTTACTTTGCGCTGATTCTATCCCTAATTTTAGGCGCGTAAACGAGACTGCATTTACGCTTTAAGCCAGCTTAGTCAATGGCACTTAAAGGGACGACAGTAAAACCACTCCTGAGATGCAGCCTCACATCTCGACAGTATTATGGCTTGGTATAGGAGTGGCGACGTAGTGAATGAATCAAACATTAAATGCAGATTGTTTTATTATAAAAATAAACTGGTATTTATACAAAACTAAAATGCTTAACGAAGTAACAATATCAAAGTTCATATGTACAGTTTACTGGCGAAGAGTGTTTAAATTACAAAACAGCAGTGTAGCAATTCTGCAGTTTTTATTTCCTGCTAGAGCGAAGGTCGCCCGTTGAACTTGCTACTGTAGGTCGGTATTGTGCATGAAGTGCAGATTTGCATTTAGGTATAGGTATGATTTAACTCGTCTGATTGCGTAATAACACTGGCTTTTAAATTATGAATAATGTTCCGTAAATTTGGACTGAAATATATATTTTTAGTCTAATTTAAAGTAATTATGAGGCAAAGACTGGTGATTGCAACATTAAAATTTTCTTGCTAATAAATGGGAATTGCATTTAAAAACGTGCGACTGGATTTCGTAAATTTTAGAAAATAAAATTTATGTGTGTTTAAATCAAGTTTAAACAAAGTACATTACTATTTTAGGGTAGGTCAATCTGACATTTAAAAGACTAAAGATTTGAGCAAACTTATGTAGAAAGTAGTTTTGATAACAAGCAAAAGTAAAGTAGAGAATATATAATTATGTATCCACAGAAAGATCATTGCAACATCTAGGTTTCTTAACAACTTGTTGGTATATCAATGTACACAATATTTAGGATAATCTCGATGTAGGTAAAGCTTCAAAATTAGGCACGTCAATGTCACACTCCCCCACATATACTAGTACTTTATCCGCCACTGGTGTAACATCAATGAAAGAACTTTCCAAGGCATATACAGGTTCAAAATATTCATACTCCCTTTGTTGTGCTACGCCAGACATTACTGTTATTTTTTTAAAGCTCAACTTAACCCATAGTTTCTCAAGGCAACAGCATTACTTAATGCAAGGATTACACTACAGTAGTCAGTTAACATTATGTTTTACATAAATACCTACTGCTCCTCCTTTAGTAGTTCTGCCTTTGCGACACAGCTAGTATCATTGTACACTTTAGGCATCGCCAAGGATATTATCAGACAACTAGGTCTCTATTATGTCAATCAGATCATAAGTAGATAACAGCATAGCTTCTTTAATTTCCGTAAATGGTCTAAAATCGATTTGGAATTGTTCTACTTTAACCATACCATTATCCGTCAGTCATTATGACAAAATAAAAGATACTAGAAGAAAATAATAAATAATGATACTCATATTAGAAGAACATTTGCTTCGTATACTTACTATTTAACTTTTGCGTTGTAACTTTTACACAAAAATACAGATAGAACCAATAAATTAATAGAAACTATATTTCCCCATAATAAAGCAATAAAAAATAGAAATTCGTGTAAAATAGCTCAAGTAGTAGCTGTAATACGTACTACATAATGTAGAACTTTATTGGACGAACCAATCAGGTCTCATTATATACGAGTAGCATACAAAACTTTAGTTTATTTGTCGTTTATTATCTGTTAGAAAACATATTAGCATCAAAATGATTCGCCGGCTAATTCCCTCAAAACAAAAGCAAACTTTCTAACTACTTGGATATAGTTGCCGGCCAGGTAGTCAGGACGGTGTGCAGCTCTTTAAGTACTCACAAATAATTAAAGCCAAAAGGGCGCCAACGGATCTTTACCAATTAACGTGTATCCAGGCATTCAACTGAGAATCTTTAAACTCAAGTAGCACATAATTTCCTGAAAGACAAGCTCAAATCATGCACAGGCAGCAGTAACCAAAACAAAATCCACAAAGCTGGTATCACAGTACAATTAAACACAAATTCAATACTATATGATACAAAATACAGCTGATAATTCGCAGGTAAATATAGGGCGAAAAAACACATACATTTAAGACTTACAAAATTTACAGTACAGCGACTTCATTTATTGCACACTGTTACGTGTCAAAAGCATTTGATATTAATACTAGTGTTGAATGAGGAATCTAGTGAGAGTGACGCGATAAAATTAATATCAGATTGGCTTTGTTCGTTGCTAGGGAAGATATAATCACAACGTTTGTTTGTTTGAGAAAAAATTTTTATATCAGCTTTTAAAAAAGGCAAGAGTTTTCGTGGGGTGTAAATGACAATCTCGCCATTTAATATGGTTTGGTGATAGTAAAGAATTGGGTTACTGGCCAGCCGTTCCTGTAAGGGAGAGCATTAAGCGGATGTCATTTTTCAATGAATTTTTATATTCAAGCTGTGAAGCGATTTGGGAAACACGAATTCAACGATTGCGAAGTTTATTGCCTGTGAACAGGGTATGTAGTTTAATGTGGCATTTGCCTTTTGTTACCTGGAAATTCGATTTATAGCAACAACTATTAGGCGGAAAATCTTGGAAAGATAATCTACGGAGAATCAACCGCAGTTTTGAGGGTCGATGTGTAGCGAATGACAGCCGAGGTTGGGACCTGTCAAGCTGACATGTGATAGGAGTAACGGGACGTATTAAATGTCTGCGAGTATATCGGCACAAAGATAAGTGTTTTAGCTAGAATCTGATGATATTTTTGCATATAAAAACTGTGTAACCATTAAACTTACGAGCGGTTTAAGTTAAGCTATTTGGAGTACCCTGCTAATTGTCTGATCGATGGTAATAATGTTCTAGTAGTAATAAAACTAGCTACAAGTATTGCTTTCTTTCATTTTGATAGGGAATTCAATAATCGTATTGTTATTAGTTGATAGAAAGTGAAGTTACAAGTTTCTTGGCTTATATCAGTATATTTGAGTTTAACTTGTTGGCGCCATTATCAACATCATAAACTAGAATCCGCGACGTCTTCACTGATGCTAGAGACGGGCCTCAAATATACTCTTATAGTGATCGATTGTTGACTAAGAGATATAGCGATGACCTAAAGGTAGGTAAAGGAAAATATAGATAAATATAGCTAACAACACATTAAAATAAGACACAAAGTTACAAGGCAATATGGCTAGTGGTGTCTGCTCCATGGATGGGCAGGAATCGTTTGATGTCTTCGGGTACAAAGTTTGCGGGACGAACTGTATATTCCGAGCTTACGTCGGAATTCCAGACAGTATATGCATGAGTGCAGCTTGCAGCGTCCGATCACTGGTCGCCAGTAAATGTTACATAAAGAGAAAATGTAACCTGTATGTGTGTTTCTTATCGGGCCCCTTTCTGTGGGCTATGAAATTCACGTAGCTGATGTTGAAGGGTGCCCCGGTTGAAAGATGCTCTCAGCGCGAGTATCTAGGGTGAAGATGATGCTCTGGATATTTACACTACTAAATTCAAGGAGCCGGAATGGAGCTTCACACTTGCGGCTACAAAATGAAAACCCCATAGTAAAAAAACGGAAAATTTGGATACAGCCCGATGAAAGCTTCAGTCAACCTACCCCAAGGTGATTTTGGGTACATGCAAAAATAGGTCAGCTAGCGTTGGATCGACCGATATGGCGATATGTGATATGCCGATATGGTTAAAAGCACTTCGCTTCGCATCGTGCTCTTAAACTCGTCGCACGTGCTTTAAAGGCGTACTTATACACTAGTATCATAATATACTATTTCAAGGCGTATCAAATGTTACAGGTTTTCAGGAAGATTTGCCAGTCGCTCACAAAAACAATGCAGAATATTTGAAAACATTAAGCTTCGTTCTTCAAATATTGTGAAAAGTACGTTTAAATATAAATAAGTATAAGATAGTGCGTTATGATCCTGCAGTACCTGTAGTTCTCACAAATAATGCATAAACGGATTTGACAGAATGATAAGTCGTGCGTTTAGAACTTTAACAAAAGCTGAACAGTTTTATTCCAGTTCTGCTGTTCATTCTATTTAACAAAGGGTTTATGCTTCACCTTGTCGATACCGAGCGCTCTGCATTAATAAAATTCTTTTAGCTCCGTATACCATGCGTTTGTTTGACTTCTGTGTTGGTTTTAATGGTGGTAATTGTGAACTAAGCCAGTCAGTGTATTTTAGTTGCATTCCTCGTGTATTCTTCTTCAGTTGACTTTTCTATGTATATCAGGTGTGTAACTCACTGAACCTGAAACTCTAAACTTGCGTTACTAATTATTTTTAAGCAATTTTATTATATTATTTTGTCCGTCGTTTCTCTCCGACTCTTTGTTAATTGAAAATAAATAGATCTGTGGAAGCTATTGTATTTGTGTAAGTATTTAATACTAAGCACTGCTTATTACATTATATATATTTATTATATATGTAAAGATGTACATATTTCGTGAAGTAATCATTATTACACAAAGTTTTAACGTATTGAACGAAAAGTAACAGTACAAGTGTGTTAATTAATACATATTCGACATATACATTAGTAATCTTCTAAATCTACTATAAATCATATTACACCCGTAATTAGTTAAAGTACAAATTGCGCATTTAGTATCAACTGAAGTCTCTCCATTAGTCAAGCAGATATTGAACTATCTCTATAAGCAAGAGGCTGATCCAGTGAGGGATATTATTTTACCAAAGTATAGATAATGAATTCGATAATTTGACATTATCGCTGAGTTATTTTGTCAAGATACGCTATTAAAATGTCTTTAAAGTGGTGCAGCACAATACAAACTCATAATAACAAAGAAAACAGTTGAGATCTCTATTGTGGTAAAACAAGATACTTTCAAATCAATCCTATATCTTCCAGGCTGATTTAGTTTTGCTGCCATTTCTTGGTAACACTGGAAACTGAGGCGTAAAAGTGCATATTTATGAAAACAATATCCTTGTCGAGTAGTTGTACTTCTGCTTTGTATCGACCTTCTGGTATAAATGGAGGAAATTTTGAGAAATCAAGCTTACAGTTTCGCATTGTATAGAAGCCCTGCAAAAGAGAACTACAGTATACAGATATTACTCGGTTTAAAGAAAATATATGATTGGCTTTCGCATGAGAACTAGAGTGATCATTGCTATGGATTACATTACTAGTAAGCTAATGACTAATAAGGGATTCAATCCATGCCACCTAAAGAAAATTATAGTATGTAATGCAGCATACCATAGGTATGATACATTTAATTTAAATAATTATATCCAGATATCTAATGTATATCATGTGATATAACAGTTGTATGTTTTAACTGGTGGGGTAGTAACCGCAACCAGAGGGTTGTTTATATTTTGTGAGTAACAAAATAACTTGAATTTATAAGCTACGAGAAATAGTCACGTTAAGGGTTAATATTTGACACGTAGTTGTAATAAATTCTCTACGATCAAATTTGACTCCAAGTCACAAATATTATTCAAATATAAAATTCAAGATTGTTCGATTCCTTTTAACGTGGTATATCACTACGAAGCCAGTAAAACCAGTAAAAGTGAGTGTTGTGGTATGTTGTTGAACAGTCTATTCAAGTAATAGAGTTTTCAAAGAGCTACAACGAGCTTTGCTTTGGTCGGGAAGAACCAGGAGGTATTTGCTGACTAAAATTTATCCAGTTAGGAGCCGAGGTAGAGCATTCAGGTACTACAAGACATTAACGTTTAGAAGGTTAGTGACCATTTCTTACAAAATAATAAGAAATTATAAAAGCAAGTTTGGTGCGGCAAATCTTTAAGCTATTATAATTATATTTAGAAGTTAATTTTAAAAGAATTATTTTTCTAAATTCAATAGTGATTTGAGTACTCAACGTTTTTGACAATTATATTTTGAAATTTGAATATTTTGGAATTAGATTATATTTAGAATTTTCATTTTTTAATCAAGTTTGGATACATTTAACATTTGATTAAATAATTTTTTGACAGTCTGTATTTATTTTGTAATGTCAGATCAAACTTCAATGTGCTACTAACAAACTGAACATACAAATTTAACTTTATGAAGTACCTGAAACTTGTATTTGATTCTTAAAATCACTAGTCATTATAATTTAAAAGGAATTCAGTCTCAATAGAGGAAGTTGTTAGTTAAAAAGTAACCCATTCAGCTGAGGAGTACCCCTGCTTATAAAACTGACTAGTCGTGGCTTAAACAATAATAATTACATGACATAATTTTAAATGTCAAATTGATTCAGGAGTTACGTCAATTCCTACTTATCATATTAAGAAGTAAGGTAAGTACACAAGTGTACACAGTATATTTAATTTGATACTACAAAGTGTAGCTTAGATATATTTCAATTGGCAACTCAAGTAGGATCCAAAGGCGGTGCTATTACATTTTGGCTCACAAAGTGTAGCTAGACATTAATCCAAATAACACTGTGAGAAGGAGTGTTATATTTCAGGCATTATAGGTTTTATCACAGTGATACATATAAAATATCCAAAACACTTACTTTTAGTGAAATTATTAGCTCTTAAATACGTAACCTTCTGATTATTAATGTGGATAGGAAAACGTAGAGGAGGTGTTTCTGATATTTGCGGGATACGCAACTCTCTTCTATGGCTCCGTGTGTCACATTCCGGTAAACTGCATTGACCCATCGGCTACTCTAGATGAGGCTAACCAGATATGGTGAAAAACGAGTATTAGAAGCAGGACAAGGTGGTTGAAAGATAAAATATAAAATTAATAAATTTGGAAGATTACTACAATTAAATCTTGAAGTGTTGGATAGAATTGGGTGTTAATTTTGAAATGAATAATGAAATTTAATTGTGACAATGAGTGAGATAATTTGATAATGAAATAACATTTGAATACAAATTTGATGGTTGAGTTTAATTTTAATAAAGTTCAAGCCAAGGTTACAATTGACAAATGTGTTTGTTAGAATGATAGGAATTAATAGCATGTAATAATAGGATATTTAAAATTTATAAGTGTGCAATAAGAATTGTATCTAACAGGAATGAAAATTTTGTTTAATTAGTTACTGAAACAACTCATGAAAAATGTACATGTATTTTTGAAATAACGAATTTTGGTAAATAAAAAAATGGGAAATTAATGCCTTAATTTGTATTATTGTCTGGTAAATGCAAATTAAAAGGGGCTATAAACAAATCTACGTGGTGTAATAGGTGAGAATAACTTGGTTGTAATAAAGATATACAATCGGTGAAGAGATTGTACCATATAGTGAATCGGAAATAAATAACACAGAAGATTATATTATTTGAATGGGATTTGGATTAATTGATACATACAAGACATAATAAGGATTCATTGGTGACATTGGTGGTTGCATGGAAGAGAAGTCAAGCATTTGAAAGGAGGTTGTCATAATTAACTGATTGATTTGCATAATTTTATTGGGTGTTGCTGGAGACATAGGACTATCTGCAGAATAAACAAGGTTAGATTTGGATCAGAAATAATACTGAAACTTACCTGGAGTCGATTTGAGTGACGGTGACGTTTAAAAGGGAGCAGGACTGGATTCTAAGAACAGTAGGAGTTATTGACAGGATAGATGCAGTTCAAGGATTGACAAACCATCATAGTTGTTACTGTTTGGGGAGTAAGCGGTAGGCGTTGCAGACTGTCGACATCGGAGAATGTTGTTGGTTGGATTTTTACAGTGAAAGCTAGAGAAGTTTTAAGGTTTCTGTAAAGAATTTATAAAAGCTATTTGAATAACAAGCAGTAAAAGAAAGTGTAAAAATAAACTTAATACAGTACTTACGTAGGTGAATTGATTGATATGTGTGTCAATGTAAAGTATAATTGTCAATACCTGGTTTGAAAAGGTGTAGAAGTCAAGTTGACATTAAATGTCATTTAGTAGTCAAAGATCTTAAGAATACAATTTAAAATTCAATTAACAGATCACTAGATTTGCGAACCTCCCTGATAAAAGTACTCGATTAAATTAATTATTCAAAATACATAATTGATTTGAAAATTAAATAAGGGCTAACAAAAAAAGAAGCTATTATATAAATATTAGCTGTTTAATGTGGTGCTTGTTGTCACTACAATATATAAGGCTGGCGTTGTTGTAATGGATCCAGAGCCTACAAGCCAAGTTTGAAGCCATCATTACTAGCACAGTGGATGAGTACATTATTGCTTGGCTGAAACAGCTGTAATGGCTATAGTAGAAATAGGAAACCATCCAATTATCAGCCCTTGAAAGCATTTGATAGCAAGGATAGTTAGATATAAAAATGGTGTAACATGTGACCCCAATAATCTTAATCGAGCCAAAGGTTACTCTATTTCTTTCATGTAGAGAACGCTAATTTCTAAATCTTGCCCACACCCCTCTTCACTCAACCGCGACGACTTTAGACTATAAATTTCTCCTTCCTCCTTTAGATTGTTAGAAGAGTTTAACCTTTGGCGTGATTTACACGTTGAGTTACCGTGTTCTTCCATCCTTGCCTTTCCTTACAAAAGAGTTTTTCCCCTAACGCGGTTTACACTTTGAGTTACCGTACTATTTTGCTTACCTCCTAATGGAGCCCCTTATGAAAGTAGGCGACACATTGTGTTCTCCCCAATAATGACACGGTTCAACCTCGGAAAGTCGTTTGTCACATTATGCAGAACTACTTCTATTCTTGGTTTATAATATGTCCTAGTTCATTATCTTGGCAAGATTTAGTTATTAACACAGATTAAAATCGCCATCTACTGATTTTTGAAAAACTACATCCCAAATATCCTTATTAAAGTAACTTTGAAACGCCTTAATATTTCTTCTTTAACTGGTTCGATACGGTCCAAACCAGAAGACTGTTGTTGTGAATCCCCAAACCACATAGCATTTCCATAAAGCAAAGGAAAACCGGAAATTGCTGTAACCCAATACATATTTACAATATGTACAATCAGCTTCAATACATGGTGTATGGTGTATTTATATATATACACATAAAATTGTAAGAGCCATAAACCTATAATCCTGTGGATTTTAATGTACTTGTACATTTTAACTTAGGTTTTATCTTAATTTTTACTAGTTGTGAATGTCAGATTGTTTATGCATGTAGACAGTTTTATTTGCAATATGGAATGGAAATAAACTGAATAGAGACTAAATTGGTGTAATACTTTTTTGCAATTACTTACACGAGTACACGTGTCCCAACCCTAATTAATAACCGTGGTAAAACGGAGTGCGGGTGTTAACATTCCCAAGTTCGTTTAGTTTAGGAACCGAGTTCAGCGCAGAAGGTCTTTGGCGTCCGCATGCCTTCAAAATTGTGTACTAGATGACCTAGATGTCCACGACTAACAGACAAAGCCTCAGAACTTCCTCACAAAATCAGTATCGCGTACAAGGGTTGTTGTTGAACGTGTCCTACGTTAAGCAACTGAATGCAAAGAAGCCACAGGGTAATCTAGTCGTGAATTCGGTGGTAAATCGGCCTCAAGACACGGTAGGAATGGGGTCTGCAGGCGTTTTCCCAGTTGAAAGTAAGAAATCGTAGGAAAGACATTTTTTCAGTGTAGCTGGACGGCACTCCCAAACAGCTTATGAATCCTTTATCTAGATGTTTCTCGTGATGGCGTCAGAGCCCCAAAACAAAAATATATTAAGCGGAGTGATAAGAGGCCTGAAATATCCCATCATCGTGAAGCAATTATCTATTGAAGGAGAACCCAACATCCAGTCGAAAGTAGCAAATACCATCAGAAGATTAAAACCAGCGAAGTCCCCAGGGGCAGATGGAGACTATAAAGGCCTAAATATGAAAATCTGGGCGCTGGCCAGTAGACTGGATAAACTTAACTTTCGTACCACTTAGGGGTCTAAAGAAAAGTGGGAGAACTACCACCTCATTGCTTTCATATCTCACGCAATTAAGATTCTTCTCCACATCATAAACGCGCGGCTGAACGTATTCTTGCCAAATTCCTTCAGAACAAGCTGGCTTCGTAAAACAATAAGGCACACGAGAACACATTTTCAATCTGCGAAAAATTATCAAGAACGCCAGAGAATTTAACAAACCTGTATACCTCTGCTTTGTAGATTACCAGAAGCCTTTCGACTTACGTTTGGATAAATCTTGAAGAAATGGGCGTGCCACAACACCTAATAGCCTTAGTGAGAGGACTGTATGAACAAGGCAGTACAGGTGTAAAAATAAATGGATTATTATCGAATTACCTGAGAGGAAAAAAGGGTATTAGACAATGCCAATAGTTTTTAACACCTAGGACTAATAAATAATCAAGAGTACTCAAGAGAATTAGACCGGTGGAATCAGCGTTGGTGGAAAAACGGTCACCAACTTACGCTATGCTGACGACACCATACTCCTTGCAAACAAAGCCGAAGAATAGAAGGAACTCCTTAGACGGCTCTGGAAGATGAGAGTCTTCTATATGGACTAAAGATCAACCAAGTGAAAACCAAAAGCACTCATATCTAACGCACGTGGAAGCACACCAGAAACCAGAAGACTGCGTAAAATGGCTAGAAGGGACCTGTATAAAATCTGGAGAGACACGAAGAAAGTACTAATAAATCCTTACATTTTCCTATTATGATGTACGCGGTCGAGTCGTAGACTGCCAGAAAACAAAATAAAAACATATCAATTCTTTTGAAGTTTGGTTTTGAAGGAGAGTTCTTCGTGTACCAAGGACAGCTAAAAGAACAAATATATTTATACTAGAGGAAATAAATGAGTCAACGAGACTGGCACAAACTATACAAGAACGAATTCTCAAATATTTTGGCCATATAGAAAGCAAGGATGACATTAGAAAAATTGGTAGTAGAAGAAGAGGTCGAGGGCACTAGAGTCAAAGGGAGATCACCGAAACGATGTACAAACCAGGTCAACAACCTGACTGGTAGTACGCTACAATATGCTGAAACAATTTTTTGGCTTAGCCTAATTGTTTCGCCATTTATCCAATTATTTCAGGCTTAACCTGTATATTTTTAGTTGAATTATAAATCCTTTTGCATTTCAAATTCTTCAGTTTTCCAAACCAACGCATTTTGTGCCTGTATCAAGTTCTTTTCGTTTGCACGATGCCCTCTCGACCTCCGCTATCTCTTATCAGAGTCCGAGTCTTGCTGTGGGCTCGAAATTTTCGTACCTGGCACTTGCTGTCTTCGCTTAAGCCCGCCGATACCGGCGCGGCTGAGGTTTGATTTTAATTATGTCAAATTACGTGCGCTTAACCAATTTTAATGAGCAGTGTGTTTCCTAAGGGCTGATTATGATCAGGTACGATTGCGCTTTTCTGTCTTATTATCTCCATAGTAATTATATTTTTCTTAGCTCTTAATTATCAGTTTCAACCACGAGTTTATCTCGGAGGCCAAGTCGCTAACCTCATCGCACTTTCGACACCCGCTGGGTTCGGCGTATTTGCCGCCTTTTGGCGATGCTTCGAAGCAATTTTCGGCGCATCCATGGCGATTTCAACAAGGGTTGTTGCCGTTTACGTCCAGCTTATGTTTCGAGGTTAGTTAGTGCTATTCCGGAATTATTTATCAACTTATCTTGAATACCTGGTTTTTCCATTTAAACATTTTAAACCAGTAATGATTTGGAATTTAAATTCATATATTTTGCCATTATTTACATGTAACGTTTAATTTCATACATGCTCTTGTTTTACATTAAAATTTTTATACTTATATTTAATTATGCTGTATTTACAGTTGCTATTTTAATGTGTATTTCGACCCTCTGTAAAAGGTACAGTCACGCTTTTTTATTTCAATAGCCTAAACAGAAGGTATTATTAAATGATTGAGGTATGCATATCTTATGAATAATTTGAATTTAAAGATATTAAAATAACCCGAAAGGGGTTTTTTTAATTTTATGCGTGTCGCAACCTTCAGTTCACGTACACAATTTGGTTATAATATTATTTGCATTTTAATTATTCGGATAATTTATTACTGACACTACAAGTCTTTTTTATTGCTTATTAATTAAACGCTAGTCACTTGCAAATTATTTTCTCTTATTATTTGAAATCTTTTGATTTCTGGCGCCCATTTCCGTTTCCTTTCCTTTTTTGAAGACATTCCATGGTACATAGCTGATGATTTGAACCTACGATCCAAGGCCGCCGAAATTTGAGTTAGCTAGGGCCATTGCGGTGAGTAAAGAGTTTTTCAGAGCTGCCGTGGTGTATAAACTGTAGGGGGGTTGATCTGCGATTTTTACTACCATCGATCAATTTTATTAATTAATCGCAGGTCGGCTTCTTTATTGTTTGAATGCCATCAGAGAAGCTGGGAATAGAGAACGATGGAAAAACAGTATACGAAGAGCTACAAACAATAAGATTTACACCAGCGGTCACGACTCCTCTGAGTCCTCTGTAGAGAGGAAACCGACGAAGAAGAAGCGTTTATAAAAGGAAAAATAGAATAGGCTACACTGGCTATAGCACAGTGCAGGGCGGCCAGGGGTAAGTTTACTTCTGAAATATTCTTAGATCCTAGGATTATATCAATGTTAATCAGATATTTACAAAATATTGGACAATTTCAATCCATAGAAATGCATGTCCGAAACAAGCCACACAGCGTCAGAAGCAATCTATCACTCAATCTGTCCAAGATGGCTACGGGAAATCCCTTTTTATATATATAGGTGATCTTTCCCAAAAATTGATAAAATTTCCCTATTTTTGAAATTCGCACAAAGATAGCCCAGGGGGCTAGGCAATCAAACGTACATCAACGTGAAAGGTGGCTGCATAATACACGACATATCAATTAATGAAAAATAGCTAGAAATTCAAGACAATTCTTGCATAAATAACTGAATTTTGATTTGAGCATAATTTTACACTAAGACGTTGTGTATTTGGCATTCCTTTCTTTCGAAAACTGCCTGTTCATAGTTTTAGGGTAAAGATATTTTCGGCCTGCATTTCCCTTTGGAAATTTTGAGGATCATTGGTTTTTCTTTCGCGTCCACACAACGTGCCTGTTCAGGGTTTTCTTTTGGTGACAAGTGGGTTGAAAATATTTAATTATAGAATCTTATTGGTGAATTTCTGCATCCATCTAAGTCAATATAAGACCCTAAGAAAAGAAGCAAAAAGGGTGTGTAGAAGAGAAAAAAGAAAACAAATAAATGATCAGCTTTTACAACTGGATGAGATAAACGAGCACAATGAAACAAGAAAGTTTTTCAGAACAGTATAGAATACAAAAAACGAATTCCACCCCCAGATAAATCTATGTAAGAACAATAACGGCGAAATATTAACAGAAGGAAAGAGAATCTTAGCTAGATGGAAAAAATACTTCTCAGAGCTATTAAATAAAGATCAAGAGGTTATAGAGGAAAGAGTACGAAATGACGAGGACATGGTACAATCACCCATACCCGAACCGAACCGTGCAGAAGTAGAAGAAGGAATCAGACAACTAAAGAACAACAAAGCACCAGGTGCAGATAACATACCAGCTGAGTTGCTAAAGGAGGGGAAGTAGTAGCTGAAAAATTGTTGAAATTAATAAAATTGGTATGGAAAGAAGAAAAAATGCCTGACGACTGGAAAGTAGCGATTATCTGCCCTATATTTAAAAAAGGTGATCGACAGGAGTGCAGTAACTATAGGGGCATCTCCCTACTATGCATAGCATACAAAATCTTAACATATATAATACCCAAAAGACTGGAAGAGTACATAGACGGATTGATTGGAGAGTACCAAGCGGGTTTTCGAAGAGGGCGATCCACGACAGATCAAATATTCATATGTCGACAAATTATGGAAAAAGCATGGGAATTCCAACTACCCATACATCAACTCTTTATAGACTTTCAACAAGAATAAGATAGTATTAATAGGTATACTCTCCGTAAGATTTTACTAGACTTCCGTATACCCTTGAAACTAGTGAACCTAATACAATTAACCATGTCAGAATCTACCAATCAAGTTAGAATACAAAATCAGTTATCGGATAAATTCCCAACTAATACCGGTCTGCGGCAAGGTGACGGCATAGCTCCATTATTATTCAATATTGTCCTCGAAAAGGTCATAAGAAGCATAGGATATAACACCAATAGTACAATGATAAATAGATCGTGCCAAATTATTGCATATGCAGATGATCTCAATATAGTAGGCAGGAATGTACTAGCTGTTAAAGAACAATGGTAAAATTAAGAGAAGAAGCAGAAGCAACTGGCTTAAAGATGAACGAAAATAAAACTAAATACACGGCAATTATGTCACAAACACGACTGGGACCAAATTTAACCATTGATAATTTGAACATAGAAGTAACGAGAGAGTTTAATTATCCGGGTGCAACACTAAATGACCAGAACGACATAGTGCGGACTATACAACAAAGGTTAACAGCGGCAGATAAAGCTTATTTTGCAGTACAAAATGTGATGAAGTCACAGCTAGTAGGAGTTAGTTCCAAACTAATAGTATACAAAAGTATCATAAGACCGATTGCGACCTACGGATGCCAAACGTGGACAATGACTGCTAAAAGTGAAGACCTGCTGACAAAATTCGAGCGCAAGGTGCTGAGAAGAATTTTTGGACCTACACAAGAACAAGGCATATGGAGAATAAAATATAATCACGAATTAAGGGAACTATATAAGGATGTCGATATAGTGAAGTATGTACAAATAATGCGATTGAAGTGGGCCGGGCATGTGGAGCGCATGAGCGAAGAAAGGATTCCAGCAAAAATATTCAATAGAACTCTGGAAGGTAACAGAAAACGGGCAGACCAAGAGCAAGATGGGCAGACAATGTAAGAAAAGACGCAAGAGAGCTATTGAGAGTAGCGAACTGGACAACAGCAGCAAGGGATAGACAAGGGTGAAACCAAAGCTTACGAGAGGCTTAAACAAGAGGAGGCTAAGGCCCACAGAGGGCTGTAATGCCATGGATGGATGGATCTGATTACTTCACGACATCACTATGACTGCGTTTTGAAAGTAAATCTATATTGTTACAGCAGAACAGCAACATAATAAGTTGTACATTTAATCTGTATAAAATTAAACGAAAAGGTACCAAAACAAACCCCATTTTGAGACTAACTTTTCCTGAATTAAGAAAAGGGTTTTCTATTACGTACTTATGAGACAAACATAAGAAGTGATATAAAAAGAAAATTATATAAATGTATATTTACTATACTAAAACTTAACTTCCAACTATCACTA
This sequence comes from Agriotes lineatus, assembly GCA_940337035.1. NCBI lineage: Eukaryota > Metazoa > Arthropoda > Insecta > Coleoptera > Elateridae > Agriotes > Agriotes lineatus. Next base: position 106,960 of record CALNHX010000467.1, read on the forward strand.
AACAAATTAAACCGTTTCCATACACAAATTAAACTTTTAAGGAACTAATTTAATCTGGATTGTCACATTATCAAAGGCACCAGCATTGAATTAACAAAATTTTAAAAAATAAGAACTTGTAATCACATCTTTAAAATGCTATACTAAAGAAGACTAACTGGTGGAAATATTATTACTGGCCTCTATTAATTAAATTACTCTAAATCTACAGGGTTAGGATTATATTCACCATTATCTTAATTTTCTCGGCTAACATTAAATTTTTTTATTTACATTTTCATTTTTTTATAATTAATTAAATGACTCTCAATTTACAGGGCTAGATAGCTACATTCAAAATTATATTGCTAACTTGCTATTAATAAATATCTAAAGTTCCAATAAACATTTATATTCACGTACTCTGTATGTTGCGATTTAACTGTTGGGAATTTACTAGTCTGATATTTCTACCTGACGGGACTTTGACTATTCCAAGATGGTTGCCTGGTGTCGAAAATACGTAAACAAGTTTCATGTTCTATTTAAATTATTGATGTCCACGCAGTGGTCGCTGTTGCTATGCCATAAAAATTGGAAGTAAGTACACCGCGTTACGAAACAAAACACTTCTACTGAAGCCACTACCGGAAGTCAAACGCAAACCAACGCTATTCGAACAGAATCACAAAAAAGACACTTTTTAGCTGGCAAAATCTGACCTTTAGATGGCTTCTAATCTCAGGATTTCTCAGGACAGGATGTCGTTACCGGCCTGCTGTTAGCAAGACAGAATTGTCGACTCACACTCCACCTGGATATCGGCCGCAATCTCGATCGCTTTTGGATGCTCTGGTGCACCACACATACACTTCTCACTTATGCACCTGGACAGGCACTTTCAAAATTGACTGGACTTCTGTAAAAATCACTTTGAACTACTCTGGCTTGTACTTGACCAATTAATGTTTCGTTGTACTTGTTGCAAAAGCTCAATGCGAAGGAAAACTTCCACACGTCACCCTGGGCACACTCTCTCAATAAAAAACACAACTTGTTGGTGAATTTGGGTATTTATTCGCACATAAAATATAATTTATTGGCGAGCTTAGCAAAACACAAATGAACCTCTTGAAGAAGCCATCCCAATGTTTTTGTTTACAGTTTTGTTTTAGTTGCATGAAATGCCAAGCCTACTTTGACTTTAATTTGTTTTTACACAAAAATAATGCTATTCTAAAAACATCATATTATGAATTATTTACAAGGCCTACGCTATTTTATAACAAATCTGAACTTTAAATTTTCACATTTACTGGACATTTTTACAATTAATATCTGTATTGTTGGTTATGTTATAAATTACTCATTTATTATTTAAGATACGAAGCTACTAAAATGTGTGCATAGCATTTTTTATCTAACTTATCAGGATTAGCCAGTATTAGCTGTCAAATTCCCTAAACTTACTTCTATGGAGAAGTTTTTGGAGTGATGCAAAACTTGCTACGTTGTTACCAGTTAGCTCCTGAATATAGAAATCGGCAGAATGCTTGCAGGTCAAATACAAAGTAACTGATCAATCGTTTTAGTTACAAGATTAAGTAATGGGCGCTAGACTCCATAACGTGACTTAGGATACCCCATTAGAGCCACTCTAGGCAGTTAGGTTGCAGTAGGATAATCGTTTAAGAATACACCAAAAAAACATGGAGGGAACAAAAACCATATATGCAATAGTAACAGTTATATTTTAGGTTAAGCCGTATATTTCAAAAAAGTTATCAATCAAGTGCGTACTTGCACACGTAAAATATTGCAGTTAAAGTTAAGTAGTAATCTGACAAATTGAAAATATACGTTGGGTTTGTAATAGAAAAAATCACGATTATTCAAATGAGTTGCAATTCAATATTAGCGGTGTTGTAATTATACAAAGTTTATATAGTATGGGAGAATTTCCAAATGGCCGTTTCTATCGCAATCATTATTAAACGTCAGCTATAAGACCAATGTTAGTACGTTATTACAAACTTGTTACAAACAGTTGTTAAACCAAATTAAATTTTCAAGTATTTAAGCTATTCTATCCGTCAGTGCAGACATTAACATAATTAAAGACTATTAAACTTTAAGTAATTATTTTAGTGGAAGTTAAACATAACCTTTAATATGGACATCGCCTTCACAACACATCGCACCAGCCAGAAACCCATCTCCAAGACACAGTGTACCAAGCTGGGTGTAAACAAGCTGCTGAGGTCTTCACCAAACGTGGGAACATCTAGCAGGATTGGCGACCATAATGAATCCACAAATACGACAAAGTAAGAATTTCCGGTGACTTAACTCGCAGTTAAAAACAACACAAAGACGAGGAAAAATAGAAAGAAGAAGTAGGGAAATATTTGTTCAGTACTTTAACGCTCCTGAACTCGCTCCTTAGTTAGTGTTCGGGCTTATAAGTGACAAGTGTAACCTTGAAATATCCATTTTAAGATGTAGAAAATGCTTCTCAAAACAGCTTTTACAAACGCATTGTCAACCCTCGGTATAGAAACCAAAAAAGGGCCGTTAGCAAATTTGCTGTGCCGTTTTGTTATGTTGTTTATCAACCACTCCCTAGCCTTTATTTTTCAGGTAACCAGGTATTTGTAATAGAAACGAACGACTCTAAACATTAGCTAATAGCTTCAAAATTTCCTAACAATATGGGATGGCAACAAAAAACAACCCTAGATATGAATTCAATTAGACTTGTGGACAAAAAGATCAAGTTGTACTTATCTTACAGAAGGATTGCCTAACGACAAATGCGCGACAATCTAGTATTGAAATTTATGACGTTACAACATTGTGTAGAGAGATGGGTGGAGGTTGATCCTTTTTGCTATTGCGTTTGATTTATTGTTGGAGCTTGCATAGTTAATGTCTTTACTATCTCCAAGGGATTGGTATTGGCTATTCACGGAGATAGTTTGTTGATAGTTGTTATTAGCCAGAAAATGTTGTGCTTGGGAGGTGGGACCTTCCGTGTTCCTTCTTTTGCCTTTTCTAGCTTTCATTTCTTCGAAATATTTAGGCTTCACGGTACTTACGGCCTCTGCACTTGCCTGGCAAGGAGTTCGCTTTATCTCTTGTAAATATTGGGTATTCTTCTCCTAGGACTGGAACTAGGTGGGAGTTTAAATCTACTTAATTATTAAATAGTTGCAAGCACCATAAAAAGTCACTATACTATTCTTCGGAAAAAATTGTAAATTTTTAAGGAAGATTACTTGTAAGCTAAGAGTAACAGAGATAGAATTTATAGACCACAAGAATAAAATTACTGCATAAAAATGTAATTTTGCACCTGCCTAATTAACTAGCAAATAGATCATTCTAGAAACTTTGATAATTACAAGTAGGCAAGAGGATAGAAGGTAAGAAGTCTCTGGCCTCTTTTAGTAAGTACATAGTATAACTGCATAAACGAACTGATAGAATCATTTAAACGATTTAGTAAACTTCATCATTATATTATCTTCGCCGTTTCGTAGTTTTGATTTATCTAATAATCAGTAAATGGATTTTTAAAAGCTATGAACTGAAAAATAACTCACCTTTTTAACGGGACAGAGAGTGATGTTAGTATACTTCGCAAGCATGTCGTGTACTCCGAAACTGTTTCGGCGAAGTTCATCGCATGCATTTAGCTTTAAGGTTATAGGAAAAAACCTGTATTCATTGCTCATAAACTTCAATAACTGTGCATGTGCCTGGAAAATAAACGTCGTGAAAGTCAGATACAATTTAAAAAGTCTACGATCTACCATTAACAGCAATTATATAGAGAGCTCAGCTTAAATATTCGTGGCTGTTATCATTACTAAATTTATTTCCTTTGATTGTGACGAGTAGCTATGACATTGGCGGTCTAGCAAATTAATTTTGAGCAAAACAAAAATTTTCAGTTCAATAATATGTGCCGTTAATAGTACAATTATCTAATTTATATACCATAACATCCATTGAAAGGTCTTTGATAAGGGATCCACTAGCATTCATTGCTCTCATGCTTCTGTTGAAAAACCCGTAGTTGTATTTAAAATCTCTCAAATACGTAGGGTTGGGTTTTGCAACCTCTATGCGTTCTAACTTCACCAAGTAATCTTCTTGAAAATACTAGAAAACTCTTATTCAGATTGTATGCCTTTATAAAGGAATATTTTGACGTGCAAATTTTTCAAAATTGCTATTGTATCAAACTTAAAAATCGTATTTCATATTTCTATAGCAATTACTGCAAAACTAGCCTAATTAAACTTTTATATTTTAAGAGACAGTAACTTGCAATTGTTTCCTTAAAGATTTTTCGTGTAAAATGCTGAAACTAATACTAGACAGAGGAAACAATATTTGTTTATTGGATTGATTTAACATCGTACTATTTCAACTACTATTTTTGTTTGGATTTAAGTACAAAGGCAGCATCAAATGAAATAATATAGTTAAGTTAATGAGCAATTATTTGCTTAATTGACTGTATTTTCAAAAACAGTTGAAATATATGTCAGCAGTGTATATCGGCTAGAAGATGACAAAACATAAGTCACGCAGTTGAGTTTAACTAGGATAGTATTTTTAAGTACATAATCTGCTTCATGTGTATTTTTTCTATTGCAGGTTTTGTAATTGTCTTTCTCTCTTTTTGCTTAACCATGCATCTATAATAATAATAATAATAATAATAATATATCTTTATTGCCCAACAGGAAACCCTATTTACAGGACAAATACGAAAATATAAATATAACTAGAATTAATCATTACTTAAAGCGCTCTAATGCCACGCTTCGTACATGATTCAGGCCAGAAAAATTTATATCACATACCGAACCAATATGATTGCAGTTACAGCAAATCGTATAAATCGGTGGTTTTGTCATTATATTCGTGTTGAGAGTGGAACAATAAAACATTGTATGGTGTCTAGATGGGATCTTAGGAACTTGAAAATTTGTTGCCTCCAGCAATGATGGGCAATCAATTTCATTATGTAATAATTTGTACAAAAACACTACTCTAGCAGTTTTCCATCTGGTATCAAAACTATGAAAATTAAAATTGTTTAACAAATAATCCTGAGAAATTCCTTGAGGCGTATAATGTCCATTCTCTTTGAAGAAAAGGAACTTTAAAAACCTCCTCTGTACTCGTTCTAAATGGTGCACATAAACTGCGTAAATGGGATACCAGATTAGCGAACCATACTCGAGTCTTTACCGAACATAAGAACATAAAGAGTGTTTAGAGCATGTTATTAGTAAATGTTTTACAATTACGTATAACAAATCCCAGCATTTTCAATGTAAAGGCAGCTGTATTGTCAATATCTCCGATAAAATTGAGACTTGTATCAAAAGATATACCCAAGTTTGTGATGCACTGAGGCTGGAAAAGAGAAGTGTTGTTAATGGTATAGTTGTATATGGGTCCGGCAATGAAACGGAAGATTTCGTAAATAATTTTATTGTTGAAAAATTATTTTTTTTATAATTATTAATACATTAATGGGAAGTAAAAGAGTCGCCATTTGATTTACAATGTTAAAAAAATATATTTTTTGAATACTACATCTGCCAAATGTCCTCCGTTGTCCGTTGACATTTATGCATTCTTGGAGTCGAGCCTGAAAGTTTTGCATCACTCTTCGTGGGGTTACCTAAGAACAAAAGTGTTTGGAGCTGATCCACCCAGGACAATTCCGGCCCTCAAACAACGAATTCGTGACGAGATTGCAGCAATACCTGTTGATATGCTACGAAGAGTGATGCAAAACTTTCAGGCTCGACTCCAAGAATGCATAAATTTAATGTGAACGGAGGACATTTGGCAGATGTAGTATTCAAAAAATATATTTTTTTAACATTGTAAATCAAATGGCGACTCTTTTACTTCCCATTAATGTATTAATAATTATAAAAAAAATAATTTTTCAACAATAAAATTATTTACGAAATCTTCCCGTTTCATTGCCGGACCCTGTACTTGGTTCCTTTTTCTTAGTATGTCATAACTTTGCATTTTGAACTATTTAGGTGGAGTTTGTTAGATATACACCAGAGTTTGACTATGTTTAATTGTTCTTGTAAGTTTAAACAGTCCTCAATAGTACTAACTCTCATGAAGATTTTTAAGTCATCGGTAAAGAATAAATTTTGGCTGGAAATTTGATATATAACAAAAAAAAGGGATGGTCCTAGATTAGAACCTTGGGCACTCCAGACCTACCAAACGTAGCCAGAAATACATTTGAGTCGTACTCATTGTAGAAGATATATAACTGTTAAATAAATATGATGCAAATAAATGTTGTAGTTGTAGTGTTCCATAAAACCGAGCTGAGATTGGGTTATGCGGCTTTTAGCACATGAGTAGATACGATTATACAAGATAATTTCAAAGATCTTTGCATAATTACATAACAAACCTATTGGACGATATTTTCAATGTTGCTGAAGTCTCCACTTTTTAGACTATGGCATATTTTGGCGATTTTCCATCTATCTGGAAATATATTCAATATTAGAGTTAAACATGATTTGTAGAGGAAGAGCAAGGGTCTGAGCACAGTCTTTAACAAAAATGACGGTATTTTGTCTGGTCCTAATGTCAGATTATTGCTTAAGTTTTTTTTATAGCGGCGATGACTTCCTCGCAAGAGACGGAACTTATATGTATGCATTCACCTGCATCAACAAAATAAAGAATATATAGAACATCAGGAAGAAGGATTAATATTTATTAAAGACGAGAAGACCTAATTTCAAGTCTTACAATTTTTGGTTTAATATTTAATCAATATTTGGTAAGAACACATCGCTAAAAAACTGACTAAACCCATTTACAATATCATATTGTTATATTCGAAATTGCCTCTGCATTTTAACTGATATTCTACTGGCTGGTTTTTTCGATGGGATATATGACCAAAATTGTTGAGAATCTGATGCAATAGATTGTTGCACTTTTTGTAGATAGTTATTATAGGCTACCTTAATTTGATCTTTTACAATGCACCTAAGGCTTTTAAATTCTCCTAAATGAAATAAGGAGTTCGTCAGTTTGTACTTGCGACGGAATTTGGACTTTAGCACAATATTATTTGTAATATCGACACTATACAAAAAGGGATACTTATAGTATGATTTTTTTCTTATACTGGGTGGCCCGGAAACCAATGCACTGTTTAAGATGTGATAATAAGTAAACTATTTGTATAACATAACTTTTATTAATGGAAACGTTTAGCTAATTAATGGGAAAATTAGGTCCTAAATATTACATCATCAAGATGTCGTCCATTACGATAGCGGTACTTTTCTAATCTACTACTAAAGTTCTGCATAACTCGCCTGCACATTACTCGAGGGATAGCGTTAATTTCGCGAGCAATATTTTCTTTCAGTTGTTGTATTGTCTGTGAATTATTTATGTAAACCTTGCTTTTGAGATAACCCCGTAAAAGAAATCAGGTGGGGATAAATCTGGGCTCTGTGGTGGCCATTCTATGGTGCCTCTTCTGGAAATGAGTTTTTGTAGAAACATTTCACGAATGACACTATGTACGAGACTTACTATCACTTTGTTTACAATCTGTAAACAAAACAAAAGTGCATTTCTTTCTGGGCCACCTTGTATAAGAGAACATTTTGTCGAAGATGCTATAAAGTTTATCATAAAATCCATTTGTCGCATCAGTTACATTAGTAACAGCATTTACAAATGACCAGTCTGTATATGTCAAAGTAGCATAGAGAGCAGGGTAGTTAGCTTTACGAAAGCTGTAATTTTGTGCAAAGTTAGAGTTAAAACTATGATGTTTTCTAAAACGAATATCAGGTGTTATATATAGGCCTGGATGATGCACGGTTATTAGAGAGATACGGTTGCCTCGTAACTCGACTAGAAGTGGGGGAGAAACGTCACTGCTACGTCACAAGTATGCTCGCCTGGACAAGTATGTTCTGCAGCTAACCAAGCGCAAGCGAGTTTCTGCAAGACAGAGGTAAGAACCGATGTTGTATTTTTCTTTAGGTGCGTTTAAATTATGATTTTATTTAAAGATGACGGGAACGATTTGTAGCGTCGCAATCTGCAAAAGTAATGCAGAAAAAGCAAAAAAAGCCAATGAACAAATTCGGTTTTTTCTCTTTTCCAAGAGATAGATTGCTAAGGAAAGAATGGGTTCGACTATGTTACCGAAAGGGCAAGTTGACATCAAATAAACGAATTTGCAGCAAACATTTTGATTTAGACCAATACGAGGATGTTGTACAAGCTGCATTTAAAATTTAAATGAGCATACCGGTGACGCATTCCCACCCGCGAGCCTATTGGCTGAAAGTTACGAGGCAACCGTATCTCTAATAACCGTGTGGATGATGTACATCCTCTGGCGTTAGTGGGGCATTATGGCGTTAAACTCGACATACAACATTTACGAGTAATAAATCTAGAAGTCTTGCACTTGCCTTTGTAATATTGTTATATAAACGGGGCTGCGCGCGCTATTGCGCGGTCTATCCTATTCAATTTACCACCATTTTTAGGCCTATTACGTTGGGCCATTCCGTTCTGTTACACACCCCGCCCCTGCTGACCACCTGACCAAAGAAGGGGGCCCTCGGATCTCCGCCCCTTTCCAAGGGGGCCCCCGGGGCAACACCTCTCTCCAAGGGGCCCCTCGGGGCTCCGCCCCTCTTCAAGGGGACCCTTAGGGCTACGCCCCTCTCCAAGGGGGCCCTCGGGACTCCGCTCCTCTGCAAGGGGGCCCTCGGGACTCCGCTCCTCTCCAAGGTGGCCCTCGGTTCTCCGCCCCTCTCCGTGGGGGCCCTCGAGGCTCCGCCCCTTTCCAAGGGGGCTCCGCCCTTTTCCAAGGGGGCCCTCGGGTCTCCACCCCTCTGCAAAGGGGCCCTCTGGCCTGCAACCCTCCCCAAGGGGGCTCTCGGGACTCCGCCCCATCCAAGGGGGCCCTCCGGGCTTCGCTCCTCTCCAAGGGGCCCCGCGGGCTTCCGCCCCTCTCCAAGGGGGCCCTCGGGGCTTCGTCCCTCTGTAAGTTGGCCCTCGGGGTTCCACCCCTCTGCAAGGGGGCTCTCGGGCCTCCGCCCCTCTCCAAGGGGCCCCTCGGGGCTTTGCGCCTCTTCAAGGGGCCCTCGGGGCTCTGCAAATGCCGCCGCTACCGTAACCCGCATTTCACTTAATTAGGGACAGCGCGGCTGAAATTGTCGTGACGGACACACACGTTTGGATCGTTCTCCTTTATTTATATGATAGAGACAAATTCATAAATGTACGGTAATTATTAAGCAATCTGGTTTTGTTATCCATGTTAATTAAGTGGCTAATAAAAAATAATGTTCTTGTTATAAATATATTCTAATTGCCCAAATAAACTAAATAGTAGTTCATAATCATGTACAGGTGACGTTGGTGGAATGTATACAACAAACAAGTACCTAAGTGATTATTAAATTAAACATAATTTTACAACCAACTATGTCTATAAAAGGTAATGCACTACAGAATATTGACAAATTTAGCTTTTCAGCTTCAAAATGGCTCTTAACAGCTTGGAGAACACCTCCACCACATGTAGTATTTGTAGTTTGTAGATTTCTATCGCATCTAAATAGTTTATATGTTTGCGGAAATAATTCAGTACTTAATATGTCTCTCTGTAGCCACGATTTACTAATTGCAAGTACATCAAATTCTGCTTGAGAAACATCGCGGTAAAAAGTCTGCACTTTACTATGCATGCCTCTCGCATTTTGATAGTACATGGATAAACACGAATCAGTGCTGGGCTTATTTAATTTAAATTAACAATTTTTGGAACACTATGTTGGTATTTAATTTTGAAGTTCGTTTACCCTGCAGTACCCCCAGTTGATGTAGTTAGTTCTTAATATTTTTGTAGTAGGTCATTTGCTTAGTAGCTTTGTCAAATGAAACAAATATGCCATTAAATTCAGGTAAGTTCTTTATTCTTCTAGCATTGCGTATAGTTTTATGAACTTGATCTTCGGTTTCTAAAACAACTTTGATCGGGCGGAGTATGTTATTGCTGGGATTAAATTTACCTAGCCTGGTAGTTTTAACGATGTTTCCATTGAATTCGGAATCTGCGACTGTTAAGATCTCAGAAACCGAATTATGGTCACTTTCTTTTTAAGTAGCCTTGTCAGTTTGAGCTTCACTGAGCCCAAACGCAATAATGTTGGTCTTGCGACGATTACGTTCTTCAATCTCCTCGACAACTTCCTCAAAGTTACGGTCAGCATCTGTGGATGATTGACGATCTGCCTTTAAACCCGCAATTTCTTTTGTAAGTCCACGATCATATTTTTTAACGATGGAATTACACTCCCCACGTTTTGATAAGTGGAACATGATCAGTTAAGCGTTAAGCATGCGAACTTCGGCTGGCGACAGTTTAGCACACGAAAATAGAAATATTATCTTGCAGAAAGAGTATACAACAGTTTGGTTGTGAGCGCACGCCTGGTGACAGCCAGATGTGAACAATTTAGCGTTGGCATTTTGTGCCCCGATATTATTAAAGTAATGCAGTTGTTATTAATGTCACTAGTGCATATATTTATAAGGTGAAGACAAGTGGAAGAAAAAGAGAAATAACACGCAAGAAATAGCGTATGGCAACAATATGAACAAAGCGTGAGGATTCGCTCGTATTCAACAATCTAAAGATTGTGTTACTTTATCTGCCGTTTTGTTAAAATTTACATTCTTTGAGCCAGCAACGTTATGAAGAACTGCAATTGCCCAAACTGGTCCTTTTTGCTGCTATCTGGGCAATCTCTGAAAAATTCGCATCTGTCCTATGGGTCTGGGGAAGCTACCTGCGTCGAGACGTACCTAAGACCACGGCACCGCTATCCATTCTACAGTATCGGAGATAACGCAAGGTCAGGTTTTCTTTGTTTTACTGCCCTATCTCCGCATGGTGTCTTTGCCCTTCAGCTATAAGAATCGCAGAAACCTCCATGAGTGCCTAATCCAAACCGACAGGCGTCCAGACGTTCAGGGAAGACACTCCCGGCACGTTCGTAGTAATTTAAAATAACAGGGTCGTTTAATTTTGTTTGTGATATTTTCAAGCGTTAAATTTTGTAATTGACATCGTTATGGTTTATGTTTAAATATCGTTCCGCCAATTATGAGGCTGTTTAGTGTGCAAACTTCTAATAGGTTCTCACCATTATCGGTAATATTACTTAGACCGTTTTTTGTTGTTTCTTTAACGTATAACAAACGTTTTGGGAAAAACTGAGTACGTATATTTAATTCAAATTCAATTTTATTCAAAAAACGTTTAAAACATTTATATTTCACATGTACTACAGTAACATTAATCACAACATTATATAATGGCAAGCGTTCCATTATTTTCAATGGCCCGCAATTTTAGGTCACATGTCGCATAAGCTCTTGGATAGAATTTACACCAATCTCATAATCGTTTGAAATATTCTGTGACGAAATTGTTCTTTATTTTGTGCATTCCAGCCATTGTCGTACACTTCTCTGCTAAGCCCAAAAATTCGTAGTAAGTCGCGCCTGAGGAATATTGGCTGGATTGTCATGTTTTGATACTTTTGTACTGCTAGCATAAATTCTGATATACATATATTTTTTCCAATGGCGACTTAATAATGCATAGTTTAATTATATTTCTCTAGCTTTAAAAAATTCCCAATACTTTTGCTACATGCGTTGCTTTCCTTATTTCCAACATTAGTATTCCAATCGCCTACTATTATCTTTATGCTCTGTATCTTTTCTCTTTTGCACTTGCCGTAATATTTTTCTTTGTTTCTGAACTTGTATTGGGTAATCTTAGTTCATGCATTTTCTGCTGCTTTCAAAATTTCAGGTTTTTATTCAGTTTTGACATTTCTGTCAGCACAGGTCTGATTTTTGTTCGTCCAGTGTCTTTTTACTTCAATTTTTTATCCCCTTTTCTAGTACATCAATTGTTCTATTCGGTGTTGTAACTTGCATTTTTAATTATTCGTTCTCTTCTTTTGAGTTTTTCTTTTTAGTTTTAAACATCTATCAGTTCTGTTATGTACGAAGGTTAATGTATCTAGTTTCTCCCTCATTATCTGTAGTAGTTTTTCCATTCTTATTTTGGTTTATCAGTGGACGGGCTGCGCTACAAGCTGAATTTTCGCCTTGTAAATATTCTTCTCCGTTCACAGTTATTATACGCTTTTTATTTATATTAGTTGTTTAACTTTTCGAGAGAGTTTTGCCAGCAGATTGTGCAAACTTTTAATTCCATGCACATTTTATTCGCCGTTCCCACGGGCCCAACTATTCATTTTTGTACTTTTCTTCTAATTCCGTTCTTCTTTACATATTTAATTTTTTATTGGTCTACATTGTAACAATTCTATTGTTTCATAATTTTTCTATTTCCGTCAGTAGTTTTCCGCTCTACCTGTATTGTTTTCTCTAAATTTTATAATTATATTTAAACTATTTAACTTTTCTTTTTTGTATATATGTATTTACTTGCGAATCGTAGAGTAATATTTCACATCCTTGATTATATTAATATTGGAATTTAAATTGTAATTTGAATTTTATGCCCCTCTATCATTATAATGTATTTGATAAATTGTTTTTCTTTTTTGTTGTTATGTTATCTTGTCTTTAGCAATAACATCTTTGATCGGTTTTTACCTTGTAATACAGATTTTAACTTCTGACTAATAAAAGTAATAATTACTTAATTAATTTAATATTTAGCATCTTGTTGGAGTTTAAACAGGTTTGTTGTGTGGACATAAATTACGTTTAGTAATCTGGCAATTTGTTTGGCACATTATTTCTTCGTACTGGTGGTTTTTTTTACAGTAGTTTAATAATGTACAGCGTATTCATTAAAGTGTTGTAGAACATTTGTGCTTTCTGACTATGAATTAATTACACAAAGTTCAAAAAAGTGTTGTATGTACAAATATTTTAAAGGTATAAATCTAGGTCTACCTAGTTAATGATACAGTGTGAACCTTTGTTGAGTAAAAGTACAACCACCAATAAACTTAATAACTATCTCTGTACAATACATTTTTGAGCACTATCTCTTAGAAACAACTATTATTATTTAAAAATGTAATTATGAACGTTTTACTACCTTGAATCTTTTAATTGTAGCTTTTGAAGAGTCAAATTGTGGTTGTCATTTTTATAAAACACTCAGTTTTCCATTAGAACCAACACAGCAGCGCATGCGCTAATCTACGTGATTTTATTGGTTTACACAGAGTTCCCAAAAGTTCCCAAAAGAATTCTAAAGACTAGACATAAGAAACAACAAAAAAGAAAAACAGTTTATTAAATACACTATAATTAAAACTAAGGTAATTGTAACAATGCGCGTTATTTTAGTTAATCTTAACAAATTATTCTAACATTTTCAGAAAGTTACGACCGATTGTTGAAACTACGAAAAAGTAAAAAACATAAATAACTGAACAGCCAAACAAACCAAATACATAATCCGACAAACAAGTTTTAAAGTACTACATGTTTTTTATTTTAAAATGTTCTGTATATGTTCAAAGAAAGATTTTACAAACTCCACAAACCATGATTTTCAATGTGTAAGTAAGCATTTAGATTATAATTCTTAAAACTAACCAAAATATTTTTAACAGTTCTAGATAATTTGAAAATAACATAACCTAAAAAAATGTCTGAAGAGAATTGATATCATATGAAATTGAAAGATCTATGGAAAACTAAAAATGTTCTTAACATAAAAATGGAAACGTAACATGTAAATGAGGAGTTATTAATTCACATATCTATTTCACAATATTTTCATTTTCAGATATTTTTAATTAAAAACTTTCCTTGTTGATACATATTGTAATGATAGACCAATCCAGTATAAATAAATAATGTGGGAATATTACACAAATTACTAGTTAGTTTTAATAAGAATTCTATGTTGTATCTCAGGGCTTATTAAAAATTATGCTTTGTAATAACTATTTTCAAAATAAATGATTTATTGCGTTTTCTATTTTATTTATTGGCAACCAAATCTAAATTAATGCTTCAGCTTAGCATGAGAAAACTCAAAATCCCAGGGTTAGGTCGTAAAATCCAGTATAAAATTTACTTTTGAGTATGACTTTTACACTTGTATGGCAAACGCCCAACTTTTCTGTAAGAGACAGTTTAACCTCTAATTAACGGCAAAAACAGAAATGATCGAAACACACAGAAACCAGCATAAATGAACGCAAATTTACCAACAAGCAACAATTTCACTTCAGGTAATTAATAGCAATGTAACTAATGACTCAAGTAGTTTGGTTAACCTGTTTTGTTACCTTCCTAACGTCACAGAAGACGCGTAGTTGGCAATTGTTTTACTTCCTGCTTTATGGATCCAAATACGTCGACCCCAAAATCAAGGAACGCCAAGCTGGCTCTGGAACTTACCCTGCGGCTGGAACCTTTTTCTGGACCTCGTACGATGTCTGCTTTAGGTGCTGCACGATGCTGTATACCCTTCGGAGCTCCCTGGCAAATCTTTCTCGAAATGTGGAACTTCTATCTGGATTAACTTTCAAGTGACGCCACGGCTCTAATTTTTATCTGGAAGGCTCCCGGCTTCGGCTTTCTGGATACAGGCACCAAAGAAGCTCCAATGTACACACTGCAAACAAATTTCAGCTTTTCGATGCCTCAAAACTGGTTGAAAGCAAGCCCCGAAGTTGGACTCAAGTGGTTAAACTTTCTAGGTCATTTCCCTTTTAGATGCCACATGAAATTTTCTACAACTGGACTCCGCACACTGGAGATCAAATAAAACCACCACTTGGCACAAAATAATAACTTTTAATACTTAAAATTAATCAACTTTTGTTAGCCAATCTTTACAAAGAGTTTTCGCTTGACTGCGCTAATAAAACAATGACAATAGAACATCTCTTATCCTAGCGACATGTTAACAATTGTTTTTCACGTAAGTTTGTACAATGTTTTTTAATAATTAAAATGTTTTTGAAAATTTCATTTTTGGAGCGCACTAACCTCACTTTGTATTTCACTTTATTTTTAATTTAAATACTGGCTTTAAAAGTTTATTTAGCACTGTACTTTTGTCTTTTTTACTTCTCAGATAACCTTTCAATGCTCTTTGCATTTTATGCTTCCTTACCCTTTAGCTGCGTTACCGATTGTTGGCATTATAATTTGACTACTAACCTCTGCATACAACTTTTGTAACGCTTCGAAACATTTAAGCAAAATTATATTTTTGTCTTGACGTTACAATATGCAATCTGTCAGTCAACATAAATTACATGCATTTGCCATAACGAGCACAATTATTGAATAATAAGTTGAACGTAACCCCGCCGATGCTGTTTCATTCAAATGCTAACCTCTGTTAATCATATTACAGTTATTGCTAATCATATCTTGTGTATTTATTAATGTATAATAATGAATTATTGTTGCAATAAACAAAATACCAATTCTGGGCCTATTTGAATCTTTCTTTCATGTTCGTGTGTTAGTTACGCAACCAGAATTGTTCTAAGCAATGTATCATTACAATGTATGTGTTCTGAAGAAGATTAGCAATATTGTCGAAACGTAAACCAATAAAATTTTTATTTTATTAACACGTGTTGACAAGAGTAAAAACAAATAAATTATTAGCACTCTTAATTAAATCCATTAACTGAAATTTCTCCTATAAAAAAATAATAAAACTAATCGTGTTATATTTTTTAAAATATTAAATAAGCAAATCAGATGAATGCAATTTTAAAAAAAGTTGAAAAGTATGTTTCTACTTTTTGGCTTTCTGTACCTTCGAAAATGCATCTAAGGTGCTACCAGACTGTGACTTCTTCGATAGGTTTGTTAATTAATAACTTTATCACCTTTTCTAGTTGTTATATTACCACCACCTTCACACCTTCACACAACACCTTTTAGACTTGCAAGCTTCCCTACTATTGCTGAAGCGTGTAATACTGTGGCTGTGTTTTGAATGGATGCAAGGAAAATAGTCATTAAACGTCCAGATAATCCAGAAAATTTTACATTAGATTGAAAATAACAAACTAATTAATCTACCGCAGCTAATTAACCTTGCTGTGGTGAATTAAAATTGTTTTGAAGTAGGAATGTAAAAATCCAAATCACTGATTTTCGTGACAAAACAATAAAATCTGTTTGGCAATATACATCATAATTAAGGCTAGCTGATCGTAAATAGTATAATTTAACAAAATGCATGGTCAGTCATAGGCAAAATTAATAATTATTAAATTATCTACATATACTATCCCTTGACAATTTGTTTCAGATCTGCAACACGTAAAAATAAATAATAATAAAAGAAAGCCGAATTTTCGGCTCTAAAAACATCAAATATGTTGATATCATAGAAAAGGTTAAAAATTATTGGCAGCAAGAAAAACTCCACTGTATCCTTATATTTGTTTTGGTTTCATTCATGTACACCACTGCAATAGATTTTTAAATGAATATTCGATTGTCAATAAATTATTCCGATCGGTTAGTAGTTGGTTTTATTTTTAAATATAATTCCTATTTTGGAATAGTAAGAAATGATAGATTTTCAATTAGTCCTTAAAAAGGTATTGATGTCATACTTAAAAAAATGTAGTTTATCGTATGAAACTCCATTTTTTAATATACTTCAAATTATTTCAACAACGGCTAGTATTTTTACTGAGTAAAATAATGTTCCTAGTTTGAGCATAAACGTTTATATATTAAGCTCTTGCTCTGACATTTTTCTGGAATGTAAGCTAAGCTAAGGTACAGGTAGTTACTCCTTCTGTTGTACGAATCGCTTAGAAGCCAATTGCAAAATATATTTATTTCAAAAATGTTTTAGAATTTTCCTAGCATTCTACACAGCTTCAAATAAAAAATAAAAGTAAAAATATATAAAAACGACTAGAAGAACCAAAATCATCAATTAGTTGATTAATCAAATCGAATTTAAAAATTTACCTCCCCCGTTGCTATACGAACAGCACAACACAGCATGACGACCAACCACTTCACGGTTTCTTTGACGCTTCTTGTCAACATTTCGGTTTAGGTAACTTAAAATGACACCAAGTTATTATTTTCGGCTTTTATAGTCCAAATTTAGCCTAATTTCAGGATCAATTAATGCTAGCTTATGTAACCAACAGAGCCATTAGCATTAGCATTGTTCTGGATTAATGATTTTTTTATTACAAATCTAATTAAGTATTGTAATACATCTGTATATTTCGCACAATGCCAAATTGAAAATATTAATTAACTCCAAGCAAATTTGTTTCTGTTTTCGACTACAACAAGCACTGAATTAAAAATTCACCAGCAACACTTATATTATTTACTGCAGCTCAAGGATAATCAACCTCCAGCAAATTGCTCGACACTGACAGCAGACTTTTTCTAATTGCAATAATGTTGTTGTATCACGGATGTTACTGGCATGTGGAAGTTGTTGTGTACATGTTTTAAAAGCCTCAAGTATTGCCTTCAGAATTTTGAAGTTAGATAAAAATTTGCGGGAGAACCAAAAAATATACAGGGTGTTGTATAAATTATTGCGCTTTACAGGGCGACTCGGAACATGCCGCGAAATTATAAAAGAAAGATTGGTGGCAGAAGTTACGCTTACTATAATGAAGAACAACTTCAAAAAGCCATCAGAGACGTTAAAAATGGTAAATTATGATATCCAAATGCGTGTGACAGATATGGGGTCAAATTATCCACCCTTCATAGACATATTAATCAAAAGGATTTAAAGAGATATGGGGGACAACCTGCTCTAACACAAGAGGAAGAGAGACTCATAGTTGACTGCATTGGTGTGATGTCTGACTGGGGGGTTTCTTCTAGAAAAAAAAGATGTTTGTTTTTTGGTCCAAAATTTTTTAAATAGACAAAACATAAAGAGATCCCAATTTAAAAATAATTTACCTTCACGCGAATAGATAACAACATTTCTAAAACGAAACGCTGCACTAAAGCAAAGATTATACTCTAATATAAAAAGAGCCAAGGCCAATGTGTCTGTTGAAATAATAGAAGAATACTTTAAGAACCTAGAAGAGGCTGCATGGTGTGCTTCTTGAGAACCCGATCAATTACGATGAGACAAACTTCGTAGATGACCCAGGCAATGTAAAAGTATTAGTTCGAAGATCATGCAAATATTCCGTAAGGATACTGGATTCAAGCAAAGCAGCAACATCTGTTATGTTTTCTGTGGCTTCAAATGGGACCATGCTCCCGCCTTATATTGTTTATAAATCCGAGCATTTGTGGCAGGAATGGACACAAAACGGCCCTCCTGGTACAAGATATAACAGGTCGAAATATGGGTGGTTCGACCAATGCATTTTTGAGGATTGGTTTTCTTCCATAATTATTCCCTATTTTCGAAAGCTAAATGGGCCTAAAGCTTTGGAGTTAATCTGGCCAGTCATCTTTCACTGAGAATTGTGCAAGAATGTGAAAAACACAATATAAAGTTCATTCTTCTTCCTGCCAATACTACCCACTTGACACAGCCGCTCGATGTGGCCTGTTTCAGGCCTGTAAAAATTCAGTGGTGGAAAACACTCACAGAATGGAAAACCCGAAATAAAGGTTGCTTGTCTAAACAACTTTTTCCGAGTTTACTTCAAAAGTGTCTTCTTAAAATCGAAATACGAAATTCAGAAAACATAAAAGCTGGATTTACAGCCACGGGTTTATACTCCCTCGATAAAGAAAAAGTATTGGTCAAGATTCCGGAATATAAAAAACATTTTGAAGAAAATGCTCCTTCCATATTAACAGATTCATTAATTGATATTTTAAAGGAATCGCGAGGATCTAAATCTTCCAATACTACCAAAAGGACGAAAATTAATGTATCTCCTGGCAAAAGTATTGGCGAAATTCACTTTACCCAAGCAAGAAGTTCACAGGTGTCTTTACAACTTGACGAAAACGTTCAAAACAATGCACATGATCAAAATGAAGAAATGTACGAAAGTAAAGATTGCAGTATGGATACTGCAGTGCAAGATGATATTATATTTTATAATTTGGAGAAGAACATGTTTCTATTGATAAAATTTCATGTAAAAAATAATAAGATTGAAAACTGCGAGAAAAAAGTTTATTGGTCGAATCCAGGAATTAGTTTCAGAAGGGGAAATCACAGTCTCATGTTTGAGAGAAAATAAAAAATAAACAATGCTTATGTTTTCCCCAACGTGGCTGATATTTGTGATATCGAAATAAAACAAATAATGAAAATATTAGAGATGCCTTTGGAATTAAGACGAGGTGGATTTTCGTTTGCTTTTTAAATCACTTTGGTTTATATTATAATGTTCTTAGTTTATGTTTTAGTTTATGTAAAATGTTTTTTATTATATTATTATAGATTAAGAGTTCTTTGTTCATTTGTTGTCATGTTTTAAACGATGTTTAATATGTTTAATGTTTTGTGTCATTTAAATATATATTCTTATGTTGAGGCTCCACTTGATTGTGTATGCCTAATTTGTAATATCTCTACCTACACAATGCAATGTATTTGATAATTAAAATTACCAAATATGACAAATATTCTCTCTACTCACATGTAATTGACTCAATACCCTAAGGTAAGTACTTTATTATATAATTACAACTCTTTTAATTGTATTTTATTTAATATAGCTTCAATAGGGTACACTTAAAAACCCACCTGAATAGCTTTCACTATTGCTGCTGGAATGTCACGTCCAAAAACAACACTCCTCCTGACGTCCACAACCTGGATCCCGCTTAATGATAAATATGCGCCTATCTGTCAAAACCCTGGCTGCTAACAGGAAAGGTTCGTTCCACCTCAGCAAAGCTTCTGTCACCTTCAGACGTTTCCTCTTTCCAACGGCCCCACGGCAAGTTTGCTATTCTAGATGATCCTTGATTAATATTCTTCTTTTATAGCTCCGACTTTGGCAATCTGTCGTAAGCAACATTAAATAACTCGATCCAAATCTAATTCTCTTCTTGTTGCTTCTACTTGCTTGTATCTAGTTGAATAACCTTCTAATAATGTTCAATAACTTCATGTTCATAACTAATAATCTTCTTTTATGTTTCCATTTATATTTCACACATCAATTTAGTAATAACCTTTTTTTAAATGCATTTTACTAATTCTCATAATAAAATTAGGGTAAATTTCTGTTTTATTGAATCGAAAAATTGTATCAAAATTACATTTTCTGTTTTATTAGTTGTTGATTTTCTAATAATGGTAACAAAAACTGCTTAGCTTCTAACTTACAATTATTTATGCCCTCTACAAATTAAAATAATTTGAGTTACTTATCTTATTATTTCAATAGAAATTATATTTGTCATATGTAATCTGCGCATATATTTATCTTATACCTTTTAACATCATTAAAGAATACTCAAGTGCTATACATATCATCTAAGCTTGCATCACAATTAAATTCTATTAATAACTTTCAATTAAACAGGCAATTCTTTTATACATTTTTCTTATTTGGTTATATTGATATACCAAATTTTATATTTAAATTAATCTTCAACATAAACTGCCCCTTTATGTATCATAGCATAATTCCCCAAATTCAAAAAAAATTAAATAAACATTTATTTGTATTTTTTTTTCTTAATTTCCCTTTTTAATATGAACATTCAATAACGAATTCTAACATCATCATTTAACATAATTTTTTAACAATTATAAATCATTTAAATTTCAATAAAAACATTTTTACATCTTTACAAGCAAGAACTTTTTAAATTCTGCTAATATATAAATAATAAAAATTCGATATTATATGAAGCATCATATTCTTTTCTCAATTGTTATTCTTGATTATTTCGGTATACTTTTTAGTGCAATCATATACGTTTTAACATTAAATTCTTTAAATTCGTTTATAGCAAGTATCTGAATTTTTCTGCTGTTCCTGCATTTTCATGAATCATGTATATATTATATATTATATTTCCTGTTATCCATTTCTTCTGTCGTATTTTTAAAATGTAAATTATTCTTTACCAATATTCTTTTCATCCAACAATTACCTACCTTAATTTTATTTTGAGGCTCCACTTGATTGTGTATGCCTAACTTGTAATATCTGTACGTACACAATGCAATGTATTTGATAATTAAAATTATTTTCAAACTTTTATGTATTTGATAATTAAAATTATTTTCAAACTTTTATAAAAATCAATAGCGCCTTGAAACTCTTATTAGGGGTGGTTCGATAATCTAGTAGTTTGTTAATTCCCGAACCTTCGGGTGACTCGAAACACTTTTCTTTTTTTTAAATAGCAGAATTGTTCGTAATATATTAGACGCACCTTAGCCAACATTTTATTAATTTTGCTTAAATGTGTCAAAAGTTAGAAGTAAAAATATGTCAAAAGTGTATGTACCGTCAACCGGGGTTGACGGTACATACAAGTACCTCGAAGGTAACACAAAGGACCCACCTTGAGCCCCAAGTGTACCTGCACTTGGTTCACCGTCCTCCCAAAATTTCACAATCTACCATCTATACACTTACAAAATGTAACTAACTTGCACTGAGTAATCAAAAAAATTCAAGAAAAAGTTAACAATTACGACTTTTGAACTAACTGCTCGGGTATTTTCTTACGAGTAGCCGTTAAACGTATTGAAGGCTACAGAGAATTTTCTTCTTATTATTCTTGTTTGTATCCTCTCGACAGAGGAGTCGTGATCCGCTTTATTTGTGAGCTTCAGTTACTCTTCTTACGATTTGTCTCCATCTTTCCCTATTTCTAGAGATATGCGAAATCTGATGTGTTGAGGTGTTAACTTGTTCCTTTATTTGGTCAATCCATCGTTTCGGTGACCTTCCGCGAGTTCTTTTCTCTAGTAGGTAATACCCATGTAACAGTACTTGTATATTAATTATCTACTTTGCGTAAAAATAATCAGAAACTTTTAATTTTGACATTTCATAGATGTGACAATCTGTCAGTAGTCTAAAATAAAGGAGGCTGTTTCGACGTTTTTCTATGAAAATAACAATGCAAAAATAGTGATTTGATAGACCCTAAGCACTATTTTCAGTGTATGAATAGCCACATCCAGACATCAAAGTAAATAATAGCTATTTATGATAGCAGTGAGTGTTTAGTGGACGACGCATGAGCATTATCAAACGAAGCCGTAGGCTGAGTTCCATAAGTGCCTAGTGCAATAAATAACACGAGTTTGCATACAATATTTTTCTACGACCTTAAATTTACTGGTATTAATCCATTAATGTCGATTTAACAAAAGTTTACATTTTTGACACTTATAATAATTTATGTCATAATAAGAAAATGGCAGTGGATAAGTACTCGGCACCGGTCTATTTCTGCAGCCGGTAGTTGTCATAGTTAGTTGTCATAAATAATTATTTATAGTAATAATTTTACTTTGTTCATTACATAATGCTGTAATTAGTTCAAACACTGCACCTCTAATGAAAGAAGAGACTCGAATAACTTTCTAAGCTCACTTTTAGTTTAAAAGACCTAAAATCAGCTGTTTACTTTTAGCACATCTTCTAAAATAAACAGCTGATTTTACTTTTAGTATGCTGATCTATACTATTTCAGTTTTAGTTCGACAAGCTATTGGTAAAAGGCCTAGTTTTAGTAGCATTCGTAGAAAAAAGTTATTTTTGTGCAACAGTGCTGAACATTTTACTTTTGCGGACGTAATTACGGCGTAACGGCCGCGAAAACGAATTTTGCAGCCGCAAACCTCTCGGCACGTTTGCACAGCAAATTGATAATGTGTGTTTCATTATAATATGCATTGCTATTGCAGATAAAATGTTGTGTAGGCCACGTTCGCGGAATGTTTGGCTTCCTCGAAATAATTTGGCGGACTCGACTTCGTCTCGCCGGCTAAACATTTCTCGGTACACCATTCAGTCATTTCGCGATCTAGATATACAAATAACTATTATCTACCTTGATGTTGTAATGTGGCTGTTAAGTGCTTTAATAAGGTATATTAAAGCACTGTTTTACATTGTTCTTTTAATATAGATAACATCAAAACAGCTTACTTTATTACAGACAACTGACAGATTGTCCTATTTATGAAATGTCAAAATTGAAAGTTTCTGATCATTTTTATGCAAAATAGATAAACTCTTGCAAGATACGCGTTGCAAAGAAGTTTTTACGCACTTGACGCAACTGGACTTTCGGTCTCGTTTGACAAAACACTTTCCGTGCCTAAAACATTTCAATTTTGTAACTTGTATCATAAATAGCTTTTATCTACGTCGGTGTTTCACATGAAAAACGTTAAACCAGCCTTCTTTATTTCAAACAACTGACGGATTGTCACATTCGATATTATAATGCGCTATACAAGTATGTTATATTACAAATACCTAAGTCATGCGAGAAAAGTTGTGCCCTCGAGGCGGCCAGGTTAGGTTTCCGTTGTTATCTGACACAGACTGACGTAAAACCTAACCTACAAACTTCGAATTTGACATAGACTGACAGTGCTACCAACAGTGAGTTATAAATTATATCTCACATACGACTTATGACCAATATAGTTCAACTGGAATTGGCATAATTATAGCATCATAATAAAAAGATGTTGGACAAAGTAACAAATCACAAACAGCACAGGTAATCTGGAAACTGTCAAACCTGACAGAAAATAATTTTTTGCCAGAATAACTGGTAAAAATATTTGATTCTATGTTAATTATTATTAAAATACTAATCCAAACAACATTCTAATTAAGTAACAAATAATTTCCAGGCTTGAACCGTGTCATTATTGAGATCGAAGAATTCAACGTTTCGCCCACTTTCGTTAGGGGTCTCGTCAGGAAGAAATTCGCTTGTACACCGGGTTGTTTCCATATCCTAACCCGATAATGTCCATGCTGAATTAAACCATATTCAGAAAGCTCTTATGAACAACGGTTACCGTGCTAGGAATATACTGTCTGCCATCAATCGCCAACTTCATCCACGGCCACCCAAACCTCCAAGAACCGATCCTCCCGTAGCAATAGTCTTTTTTCGCTATGCCCACTAATTCATCGATCGCGTAGGAAAGTTTCTTCGAAAACAAAACATTAAAACAGAGTTCACCCCCCTCCTCCAGCAAAATCTCATAGGATGCTCCTCCACCTAAAAATAAATTAAACACTATATCATCTATGTATATCTCTTGTATTGCTGTATACATTGGTAAAACAGGACGTTCAGTAAAAACTCGCATCACTGAACACCAGCGCTGTCTCTGTCGGGTCTCGTTCCATCATCAGCCATCGCCGAACACCAACGCGATACCGGCCATAAGATCGTTTTTGATAAAACGTCCATTCTCTTCAAATCCCCATTCGTCTTTAGCAGAAAGATTCGCGAAACCATTGAGATTTACACACACCTTAATAATCTCAAATGGGACAAAGGCTTTCACTTTCCTTCTATGTGGAAAGTGCTAATTTCTAAGCCCCATCCACCGTTATTCACCCACGACGGCACTTGTCTATAAATTCGCGCCTTTCTTCTTCCGATCGTTAGAAGATTTTCGCCTCTGGAGTGATTTTCACGTTGAGTCTCCTGATGACCTCAATCCTCAATCCAAACTCCGAAGTCGTTTGTTACTTAATGACCATGGCCGTGAAAACATCCGAAATCAACATTGTAATTGGTAATTTGGGTTGCATAGTTGCTGCGGCAAGTATAGTCTTGAAGAAATGTCCCAATTTCAGGAAAACATCGTTGTCGTACATTATTAAAAACAATGAATTTTATTTTTGTATATTATAATTTGTTCGTAGTATAAAAACCTAGATAAAAAGATTATATTCTAAAAGCATTTGATTTGACAAGATTTATTGAAAATTCATAGATTACACGTGTTAGTATATGTATATATAGCTACACAAAGCTTACATTTATTTGCTATTTTGAACCAATCGTACATAAATCAAACAATTTACTTAAAACCTACAAGTATTGACAATACTGATATTTTAAGTGATCTTGGTAATTGTTCGCAGTATCCAACTGGTATATGCAGAAATACGAACATTACTCTTGTGCAGATCTAATCCATGACGTCTGCAGTTCGAGCTACCCAAATAGATGCCTTCCAAAAATAAATTTTCGCCATGTTGATCTTTATGGGCTCTCATTATAGGCCCTCCCCATACTGTCGTACAAAACTTCTTTGTGTCATTCAGAGGAATGCAAAATTCTTGTTTGTGAATTGTTTTCAAATCGGAATTTTCAACGCAAGTTTCAGCATCCAACAAGGCAGTTTTATAACTTACAACTGCGTGCCTTCCGTGCCCACCTAAAAGCAAAACCGATTTATATATGAAAACAGAAAACTCTAAAACCGCTTGATTCGGGTGATAGCAAAGAAGAACATTTTAAAAGTAATTGTGCTCCTACTCACCAGTGCCCTGAGCCACCAGAACCGTTTGTCCCCATTCGGTCACGGTAACTTCACTCCTACTTCTTGTTCTCAGAGGCTGCAGGTTTGATGGAGGCAAACAAACGGGACTAACATAATCTAAAAAATATTTAGTTTGTATTTCGCGGCCAAGATAAAAAAAGTAAAAATATATCGACAATACATACCATTAAATACAACGTCGCTTCCTAAACGAACAAGTGCGATATTATTTAGGGAATGCGACGAGTGGTAGAATGGATGCAGAATTGCTTGCTCTACTGTCAAGTTCAGCATGCTGCTAGGGCAATCAGACGTTTTGTTGCAAGCTGAGTGATCATTAACAAATCCTGTTCCTAGTAATACTCTATAGCTAAAAGCATATTTTTAGTTTATTATGTTTATAACGCAACAGCGATATTACTTTAAGATACGTCCAACTTTCATACAAAAGGCTGCAGTCAAAACGAATCTTTTATTTATTAATGATGCACCGCAACGTAAATGATATCCCTGGTGTGAGTTGTCTCGATACATCAAAGCAGACAACCATGGATATTCATTTTTTGTGTTATCGCTTCTTATTCGACCACAAATTGTTCGTTTTGGAATGCTTGCACTGGTAAACTTTCTCAAATATTTCGGTTCGGAAGCAACTACTATGTCCTGCGTTTTGCAACAGACTAGTAATTCGTCATCAAATCCACACTGAGATTTTTGGATATGTTCTCTAGAAGTATTTTTAAGTGCTGGACAATTTGTTATACGCACACAACTCCCATCTTTTAATTCCGGTTTTGACGTTTTGCACGTTGAGCCTTCCATTGCGTTCCCTAAAAGAATGAAATGTCTGTAGACCAATAATATTTTTAATGATTTGGAAAAATGTGATTTGAACTAGATGTTAATAAAAAGCTTTAAAAAATATTTTTTGTGTGTTCGTATTATTGAAAAACGTCTACAGTTCGTACGTGAAGAATGAAAAGAACAATAATGGATTATTTAATTGTTTAAGTAGATGCAGAATTGTGGCCTTTCCAGCCCGTGGAGCTATTTATTTTGGTCGTTTTGATCTCCGAGTTGTATTTGCCAAAGTCCGCCTCTCATCGATCAGCTTTGGCAATGATCGCGCCAGGGCACTGTCACTTCCCTTGAGTTTGGTATTTCACTGCTGATCATGAAATGATCCAACTAAGTCTACTTTATGTTTGTTACATTATGCATGCACTATTTACCGTTACTTTTAATTGTGTTATAATGTGATACATAAACATTTTGTATGCGAAAATTATTGTCAATTTTGGCATGTGTTGTGTTATAAGTTCGTAGTGCAGTAACGCCTTCAGCTACACCAGTGTATCAATATTATTTTTTTATGTGGAAATCTCTTACCGAGCCCAGAGGGTAGTTTGATTGATAAAGAGCAGTATAATTCTTAGGAATTGTGTTTGGGCAGCCCTTGTAGCAGTTACAGGCAGACCCGTTTGCAATGTAATATGTACTATGATTGTTATCTTAATAGAAGATTTTGAAAATAATTAATTTCGGTTGCAAATACTGTCGTCGGAAAGGTCTTCTCGAACGCAACGCTTTCATGCAAATAATTAATAATATTATCGCTTGTCCCTAACAGACAGTCGTAGCGTTAATCGGCCAATGGCGCAATTTATTAAATATAACTACGTTAGCCGTTTACTATTCTTGCAAAAATTCAATACGTGATACAAAGTCTAAAGTGAGCTTTAGATAAATATAAAATTCAATTAGGATACGGCTTCGCCAACGGACGCAATTTGGCTCACTCCGGGATTTCCCTTGGAAGCGCTCTTCCAGGCATCCTATATTTAAAAATCCAACCTTCGCGGCTGCGGTTGCAGGTGGACAATTCTTCGCTTATCGGCACGTGCTGCTATTTTGAACGCCCACAATGTGAAGTAAAGCAAAATAGAAGCTTGACGTCGGCAAACGAAAAGAAACCTGAAGCAATTTTGACTCTGGTTGACCTCTGGTTTTGGATGGCTAGAAGACATTTAAAGTATAATATCTCGAAATACTCGGCGGCTGCGGCAATTCAACAACAAGACCAAAGTTGCCCCTGTGGTGGCAATTCCGACTGGAGAAATCCGCACATGGTACAACACTCAGAGAAAGACCCGAACGTATATGTACAGTAGCTTCAGAAGCAAAAATCAGAAAAATGCCGATTTCCAAAAAAGGAAACATGGCGCCCGAAAGAAATATCTCGCGCTTCTAAGTTGGGTACTCGCTTGCTAGAGCAATAATTAGGCAAACCTAAATGTACGTCAATGTTCTAGAATCTAGATCGTCGAATTTGCGGCGAACATGGACGAAAAATTTACGGTGATAGATTTAGGATCGTAAGAATGCATGTGTGAAATATCACTGGGTTGTAGAAACAATAAATCAGTAGCATTGATCTGACACATCTCAGATTAGGCTCCTTAAGTTAAGTGTCCAGAATTTAACTATTATTAACAGCGTCTATAAATTGCTATATACAAGGGGTTTTCTAAGTACGTGTAGAAAATTCACTGGCATGTTCTTTAGCTTATTCTAAGACAAAAAGTTCCTATCAACATTTTGTTCATTTCTGAAAACACGTTGGAATATTAATTCACAGATTTGGTGTGTATATGCCGCGCGAAGAAAAGCTTTTTTGTGTAGGTAAACCATCTTTCAATTCACCAGTGGCGTGCGTATGAGTTCCCTGCGCACGATTAAATAAGAAAAAGAAGACGTCATTCCTTGGTTAAAACTCTACAAAAAATGCTTCTTGGAACGTTTGTTAAAATGTCCAGATTTTTTCTAAAAGTTAGAAAAATGAAACCATATGCTGCAACTTTTTTTTGTTTTTTGAAGTATCAATTATTCAAATTAACAGAAAACAAAGTTTTCAGGAAACCAGTGAATTAAAAACAACTGTTGGAAATTATTACATTGCGACATGATGTACGCATCAGCTCTTCATCTCATTGAATTACTTAAAAAAAAACCTGGTATAATGAACAAATAAAATCGGCAGCACCTCGTTTCATTTTTGTAATTTTTACAAAAATTAAAAGGCATTATTTGTTTTAATCAAGGAATTCAAAAAAACTTTTCAATATTGAGAAATCACACATCAAATTTGTAATTAAATCCCAACGCGTCTTCAAAAATTTACAAATTCTGCACCCTGTATTTCGAAAACGAAGAACTTGCGGACCCATGTAGATAGGGACTAAACCAAGAAACGTGCCAGTTAATTTCTACACGTACTTAAACGTATATTGGGCCTGCGTCTCTGCATCACTTTCCATCGGCACCGATCGGGCGCACTTCATCTGCAATCGGCCGTCGTCACGCGTTCTTTATAACGCACCGACAACTAAGCACCATAGATACGCCGTCGTAGGCAAGTGGTTAGAGCGTTCGACTGACAAGCGGCATTCATAGGTTCGAATCGCACCAACTGCCATGTTTTTTTTGCGAATTAATGTGTTAAAGTGTTTTTTACTATTTCAGTATTATTAGCAACATTAAGATATTTTTACATACTTAGTAAATAATTAAAACATTTTCTTCTGTAACTTTTTGTATTTGCAATTGTATTTTAAAAATACAAAAACTATTTTAATGAGAGTAAGACCACCTAAGTGGTGAGCTCAAAAGCTAGTATGTATTATTCTTGTCCTGGTCGTCATAGTCAAAATTAAGGTTCAGACTAATACTGATAATTTTCTGCATATCTAATGTTAAGGCTTTATAAGTTTTATTTTTTTGTATGTCGACGCGATAACCGTGTACATGGCTTAGTCACACTATGCGAAAACGATTGAGGGATTCCAAAGGTCTAGGTAAATTTTATAGTAAAGATTTAGCAAAAGAAGTGGCGGAGCGCGGAAAAGGTTAGCTGTAGAAATCAATACGTTAATTCAATTAATGTGTTTTCATTGAGTTGCAGTGTTAAACAAACAGCGACAGAAGTACATCAGAGGATAGTAAAAAGAGAAAAGAAGACGACGCGACGTCGGGAAAAAACTTATAAAGAAAGTAATAAACTGCCTAGAACCCCAGAAAAGAGCAAGGAAAATGAGAATGGTAATGGCATATTACGCAAATAGATTAACTCAGTTTTGGGGGCGTTTTCGAAACAATGATAAATGGAGAAGTTGTTTACTTTAGCGAGTTCTATTACGGGTAAAAAATTTGCGCTCATTTCCATAACACCCTGTATAAGTGACATTAAATTTCAAAACATAACTAATCTGAGCAGAACTCGTTTTTATGTAATGGAGCAGAATAAGCAGCTCCAGTTGACGTTACGCGTTTGGCACTACTAAAGTGTATAGTTGGTGGTAATAAGTCTATGTCAAATTTGATGTTAGCAGGTTAGGGTTTGCGTCAGTCAGTGTCAAGATTGACTTCGAATATGACATAGCCTGACAGTAGTACCAACAAAACGTTTCAGTATTGCCAAAAGACAGACGAATCGCCGTTGCTATGCTGTAATGGTTGCTAGCTATAGTGTAAAATACCACTTTACACTTTTGAATGTAGAAATACAATACATTATCATAAGAAATGGGAGAAAGTAGATAACATAATGAAAATGATGATACAGCTTAGGAAAGACATAAAAGAAATGAAAGAATACAAAAGTATCAGGACGAAATAACGAGAATAAGGCAAGAAAATCAAAATAAAGAACGAGGAAATTAAGAAGCATTTGTAAGTCACGAGAGAGAGAGAGAGAGAGAGAGAGAGAGAGAGAGAGAGAGAGAGAGAGAGCATATAAAAAAATAAAAAAAATAATATAACAGCAGGACTGGAAATAGACATAAATAACCGAAATAACATGAAAAAAGACATTAAAAATTGTATAAAGCAAAACCTGCAAGTACCATGGAAGATTAAAGACACTGTAAAAATGGGACCCAAAACATACAACTTAGAATTGGGCAGTTGCCAAGACGAATAGAGAATAATGAAAAATGAGAGTAAAATCAAAAACTTACGTGATAAAATATTTATAAATTGCGAATTAACTAAAGACGAATTAGTAATCCAACAAAAATTTTCAAAAATAGCAGAAGATGAAACAAATGAAAGTAGAAAGATAAAGATCGCACACCAAAAAGTTTGGATAGAGGATAAGGAATGGATATGGGACAAGAAGGCAGATCAATAAGCAGAGAAAATGAAAAGTGTAGTAAGTTAAAAAACGGAATGATAAAACACAGATAATTACTATGACGACCCAAGTAATGAACATGACTACGAATATGGAAGCAAAAATCGATATGTGGAATACTTGAGAAGCAAACGAAAAAGAAAACGAAATGTTAGAAGAATTCAAAAAGTCTAAAAACCAAAATATTAATACTATCGGAAATATAAAAGAAAAAAATCAGAATTTGCAGTTGTAGAAGGATCACACTGACCACTATATGTATAGCAGCTTTAATGAGCAGAAGCGGCTGGAAGCTGGTGTAGGATGTTTGATGCATAAGGAGTTTTTAGATCGAGTTACAGATTGGCGATTTATATCAGAAAGACTAATTGCACTTCAAATGAAACTAGAAGAAAACGCTATTGCAAGGTATACAGTTATACCGGCTTACGGGTCAAAAGAAAACGTGCCGAGTGGTAAAAGATAAATTCTGGGTACAAAGGGTGACTGGTGACTTTAACGGGAGAGTGAGAATTAAAAAAAAAAAAATTTACAGCAGCAGGAAAAGTATGCGGCCTTATTCGGAAAATAGAAAATAAAAAGCAAACTTCTTGGCAAAATAAAATAATAAAACAAAGCCGAACATTATAAAAAATATAAAGAACAAAAAACGAGAGCTAAGCATTTATTGAAATCAGCGAAAAATAATGCTTGGGTTGAGTTTAGTGATCAAATGGAAATATTCGGTGAGGGGAATGCAAAACTGATGTGTAAGGTACTAAAAATATGAGTAATAAACAACATCTTAGCAATTAGCTTAAGAATAAGGAAGGAAAGTTATTAAAACCCGAACATGAAATAAAAAAATCTGGTGTGATACACGCACACAACTTCCTTTTACAGTGATTTTATAAATACCCAAAAAATTGTTTTTAGCCTGCCTACTACATTATATAAAAAATCAAAAAAAGGAAAGAAACCCATTTTAGAGGTATTTAACTGGAAAATCACCTATCTCACATCAGTACCTATTAAAAATGTAATAAAAATGTAACGTTTGGAAAAAATCGTTAAGTGCCGTTTTTGAAAATATCGAAAGAAAACTGAAAAATCACTAGGATAAACACCATACTTCCGGTAATGTGATTTTCTTCAAAAGCTTGCTGTCTCATCTAGATAGTACACACAACTTATATATGAAGTTTCAACGTCATGTCTCATGTTTTCGTTTTTGAGATATTCGGTTCACACACAGACACCCAGACACAATACAGACAGACCAATAATCAAAAAAATGTTTCTGGGTTCAGGGGACTCGGTTGAAAACTCAATTTCGATTTTTTATAGGTGGCTAGAAAAATTATGAGTTAGAGGTGGGCGATTCTGTAGAAGAAGAAACTATAAATGTGCAGATGAATTACAGGAGGCCCTAGCAAAAAAAGGTTTGGGGAAAGCAGCTAGCCAGAATTATATAAAACCGAAAATGCTGAAATGTATGGAACAGAATTTAAAACTAATTTTATATAAAATAGTAAAACTAACATGGGAGTTGTAACGGACCATTCGTGCCACTTGTATATACAGGGTGACAATGAGAATAGGGCCATGCTTATATCTTCTTTATTTATTAATCGATTTGGATAAAATTGCATACCGAGATACTAGACATAATTTCTGATTGGCTGATAGATATAGTCAAAATGGTTGACTTCCGGTTTTACCAGAAACAATACTAACTTTGTTTTTTTAAATGGAACACCCTGTATATTTTATATTTGTCTGCATCTACGAGTTAAATTACATATAGTAGTCTTGCCAAATTTCAATTTTTTTAAACAAAAAATTAACTTTTTTATTAATTTTCAGTTTGAGATAAAAATAAAGTAGTGCATGATGCATATCGTTAGATTGGTAATTACATTTTCTATCTAATGGCAAGATGGCCCTTAGTAGGTGCCATTTAAAAAAAGTGACTTTTTCTTAAAAAACGAGTTTAGCAAATTATATTCTTTTATTAAAGCTTTGTTATTGACCTTATTGATAAAATAGCTATTATTAAAAGTTGCTAGAGTCAATTAGAAATAGTATATTATTATATGAGCGATTATGACAGCCATTATTCACGAAGATGACATTTGCGCCACAAGCCGAAGGCGTGTGGCGCAAGTCATCTGAGTGAATAATGGCCATAATCGCGAATATAATACGATATTTTATCTACTCCTATGCAATAGAAGTCTTGTGTTCATATTTCCGAATTATGACATTTGTGACAACTGTCAACTGCAAAAGTCATTTGATAATAAGAATGAATTTTGTGATTGGCTACAACCTATTGAATAATGAAAATAGAATTTTCTGATTGGTTGCAACTTGCAAACTATTGAATAATGAAAATAGAATTTTATGATTGGCTGCAAACTATGAATTATGAATCATAATTCATGGCCATTGTACAGTAGGAGTAGATAAAAAAATTTACAAGTCAAGGCCTTCTATGGTATAAAATAAAAATTGAAAAAATAATTTTTTTGTTTAAAAAAATTGAAATTTGGCAAGACTATTGTATGTAATTTGACTCATAGAATCAGAAAAACATAAAATATACAGGATGTTCTATTTAAAAAATAAAAGTTGGTATCATTTCCGGTAAAACAGGAAGTCAGCCATTTTGACTATATCTATCGGCCAATCAGAAATTACGTTTAGTATCTTGATATAAAATTTTATCCAAATCGATTCATAAATAAAGAAGATATAAGCATGGCCCTAGTCTCATTGTCACCCGGTATACATTTAATATCTTTTTATTACATCCTTTATTACATCCTGTTAGCAATAAAGCTTTACCGTATTCTTTATATGTCTAGTATGTATTAAGTTAGCACGCAGTATAAGTGCATGAGTGAGATTTGTGAATTTGCAAAGGCAGCAAACAAACGACGCGGAGTTATAAATAGATCGCAAACTTGCAGTTATGAAGAACTGCAACTGTGTGGCGTTTAACCGCGAAGCAGCGTTGGGATTGCTATTACAATTGTAATAAATCTATTACAATTGCATCGTCCTTGGTACGCTATTACTACCATTGAAAAAAACCCAATAATCTATTACATTTTAGGTACTCAACGAATTTCATATTTTTCATTAAAAAAAAATTACCAATAATAAATTCAATAAAATATCTACATAAGCCGTCCACATTCATTAAACGGGGCAATCTAAGATACCGATTATTATGATGTGTGTAGACATAATATACAAATATAGATTAAACATAACACCGGTGATTCTCCGAAATGCTATAAACTTGTGATTCACGGTCGATGACCATTGCACATAGTCGCTTAAAATGCATAAGTTAACATTTAAATAAATGTTATAAGTAACAAAGTTATAACTAAAAAGAGTTTTCAGATGTAAGTAAAGTGCCTCTTACAGCGAAGTCTAGTGTATCAAACATTTTTTTATAATTAGTACAGTAGATACTACATAATAGTGCGCATGTATACCAACATTCAAATCGGGATTTTTACATTTGTGGAAATTAACAAAAAAAGAAAAAAAAATAACTTCAAGGCCCTATAACTTCTTACTGGAGGGGCTTTGTACTGAGGTTCATTAGGTTTAAACGATTTATTAGGACCTAAGGAATCAACGACTAATCGGTGCCGAGGCAGCTTTGGGACACTCTATACATATATATTTAAATTTCCCGCCTATATAATCTATTACATTCTATTACAATCACGCACCAAGTTTTAGTACACTCTACCAACAATAAAATCCCAACATTGCCGCGAAGTTAGTCCTGCCAAGACAAGCGACTCGTGTATGTGCGTGCGAATTAACCAAGGTACGACGAGTGCTAATAAAGGCACTAAAATACACCTCCAAATTTGTGAAAAAATACTTGACAAGAAATTAAGGGCCATCTTGGAGAGAACTTTCCGAGAAACACAGGCGGGATTTAAACCAGCCAAAAGTACAAATTAGAATTTTCGTAATTAGACAAGTAAGTGAGAAAGTTAGTAACTACGATAGGAAGTGTTTGTACTCTCGATTTAGAAGAGGCGTTTGTTAACCCACCCAACTAGTAACATCGTATGAATTGGCAACTTTAACACGAACAAGTTTAAAACGTACACAGGCGTTAGGCAAGGAAGTATACTCAATCTGCTCTTGTTCATAACAGTAATGGCTGAGATGGCAAGCTCTATCGACGTGAAGTAGAGGAGCACATACCACCCCTGTGAAGCTAGCACCACAACTTCACAAAATGTTATATTTTTCAAGAGTTCCCGTTGCACCCCAAAGAGTTCTAGAGTTCCTTGCTATTTTAAAAAATAGTTCTATTATTTAAGAGAAAAAAATGGGGATAGAAAATTTGGGGTGCTAACTTCACATTTTCTTCGGACAAATACCACTATAACTGCTTTTCAGTCATATTTATTGAAAAATGTCATTACACTTTTCGATAGAACTCGCCGGGGTGCTACTAGAACTCTAACAAAAAAAAGATTTTCAAAAAAATATTTTTTTTATAGGTAAACCGGAAAAAATATCTTTTTAAGTTTTTAAAGTTTCGGTAGTTCTAATGAGAGTTTTAGTAGCACACCGGCGAGTTCTATCGATAACTCTAATAACATTTTTTGATAGGACCCGTTGTAAAGAAGTTACGTCCATTTTTGTGTTAGTATTTTTACAAAACGACGAAGTCCTGAAAGCAATTTTTAAAAGTTCCGGTAGTTGTAATGGGAGTTCTAGTAGCACCCCGGCGAGTTCTATCGATAACTCTAATAACATTTTTGATAAGACTCGAAATATAAAAGTTACGCTTATTTCCACGTTAGCACTTTTAC
Organism: Agriotes lineatus; assembly: GCA_940337035.1. Classification (NCBI taxonomy): domain Eukaryota; kingdom Metazoa; phylum Arthropoda; class Insecta; order Coleoptera; family Elateridae; genus Agriotes; species Agriotes lineatus. The sequence goes on from CALNHX010000467.1 coordinate 142,556, forward strand.
AAAACTACCAAGACCTGGAAGTAATTTTTTACAGTTCCGGTAGTTCTAATATGAGTTCTAGTAGCACCCGTACGAGTTCTATCGATAACTCTAATAACATTTTTGATAAGACTCGAAATATAAAAGTTACGCTTATTTCTATGTTAGCACTTTTACAAAACTACCAAGACCTGGAAGTAATTTTTACAGTTCCGGTAGTTCTAATAGGAGCTCTAGCAGCACCGGGACGTGTTCTCTCGATAACTCTAATACAAAATTTTGATAAGACTCGCAATAAAAATATTACGCGTATTTTTGTGTTAAGACTTTTACAAAACGACTAGATCCTAGAAGCAATTTCTTTAAAAGTTCTTCGGAAGTTCTTGGTGGGATGTTTAGGTAATGACGGGCTCTTGTATATACAAGGTGTTTGTAGATCGCTAGACAGCTCGTAACTTCGTTAATAATCGAGATATCGAAATTAATTTTCTTTTGTTTTAAATACCAGTATAAAACCTAAAAATTGACGTAAACCAATTTAAGCCATGGCCTCCTATTTTTACGTAGTGATACACAACTTTGGTTTTTTAAATGAAACACCCTGTATATTTTTAGACATTTGAAATCAGCACTAAAATTGCTTTATGATAGCATTCTTAAATTTAAATTTTGGAACTTATTATTTTTCAAAATGCAAAATGCAAAACAAACTCCACTTGGCTCTAAAAATTTCTCATGACCGAATTATAGCACCAAACGTACTAAAACAATTGAAAACTATGTTTTCTAAATGGAATAATATGAGTTTCATTAACAATAACATTTATTTTTAAATTGTTTTACGTATTTTTGATTTTTTACAAGCTACTTGTAAACGAAATGGCTAATATGATACATCGTTGGAAAGCCCTTTTGTTGTAGTTTTCAACTGTTTAATGAAACTCATATTGTTCAATTTAAAAAAAAAACAGTTTTCAATTGTTTTATTTTTTTTTAATTTTGAAAAAAAAAAGTTTTAAAATTTTGATTTAAGTATGCTATCATAAAGCACTTTTAGTGCTGATATCAAATGTCTAAAAATATACAGGGTGTTCCATCTAAGAAACCAAAGTTGTGTATCAGTACATAAAAATAGGAGGCCATGGCTTAAATTGGTTTACGTCAATTTTTAGGTTGTATACTAGCATTTAAAACAAAAGAAATTTATTTTCGATATCTCGATTATTAACGAAGTTACGAGCGGTCTAGCGATCTACAAACACCCTGTATATATTCTTATATTTGTTTAATGCTCAGTTCAGTCTCAATCTACGGCGAGCACGTTCGAAAAGTGTCGTTTTTATAAAACTTTCACAGTTTGTGTGAAAACCTGAAACATTTCTGTGAATAATAAAGAAACTGTTGGATAACATAAATACGTTAATGATATTCTATATGTATAATAATTAGTTTATTCTATATTGTCGATAGCGTAGTAGCAGCGTTTTCATAAGTTTACTTTGTCGTTGGACCATTCATCGGACGAGTAGAGTATTATACATTGACGGAAACATCATCTAAGATGTATGACGTACACGTTTTAACTAATATTTTGTCTCAACGTGAGTTTAAAACAATAGACAATGCTGGTAAAGTATTACCTCCTTCTAATAATGTTTTTAAAAACATTTCTGAGAAAATGTTGGAAAAAGGTTCCGCTATGAGTGCCAAACACATTCACAATGTAGTAAATGTAAATCGAAGAGACAAGTAATAGCAAGCAAACGTTCGATGTAAAACTAAGAGAGATACTAATTTTTTTACTAAACTATCAAAACTTAAAGAAATTGCATTCAGGACATTGGTTTAGCAAACACAAAAAACCTCGTAACTTTTTTTACTTCGAGTCTTATCAAAAAATGTTATTAGAGTTATCGATAGAACTCGCCCGGGTGCTACTAGAACTCCTATTAGAACTACGGGATCTTTTAAAAAAATGCTTTCAGGACTTCGTCGTTTTGTAAAAATATTAACACAAAAATTGACGTAACTTCTTTACATCGGGTCATATAAAAAAAAGTTATTAGAGTTATCGATAGAACTCGCCGGTGTGCTACTATAACTCTCATTAGAACTACGGAAACTTTTAAAAAATTGCTTTCAGGACTTGGTCGTTTTGTAAAAATACTAACACAAAAATAGACGTAACTTCTTTACATCGGGTCCTATCAAAAAATGTTATTAGAGTTATCGATAGAACTCGCCGGTGTGCTACTAGAACTCTCATTAGAACTACCGAAACTTTTAAAAAATTGCTTTTAGGACTTTGTCGTTTTGTAAAGATACTAACACAAAAATAGACGTAACTTCTTTACATCGGGTCCTATCAAAAAATGTTATTAGAGTTATCGATAGAAATCGCCGGGGTGCTACTAGAACTCCCATTAGAACTACCGGAACTTTTAAAAAATTGCTTTCAGGACTTCGTCGTTTTGTAAAAATACTAACACAAAAATGGACGTAACTTCTTTACATCGGGTCCTATCAAAAAATGTTATTAGAGTTATCGATAGAACTCGCCGGGGTGCTACTAGAACTCTCATTAGAACTACCGAAACTTAAAAAAATTAAAAATATTTTTTTTCCGGTTTATAAAAAAAATATTTTTTTGAAAATCTTTTTTTTGTTAGAGTTCTAGTAGCACCCCGGCGAGTTCTATCGAAAAGTGTAATGACATTTTTCAATAAATATGACTGAAAAACAGTTATAGTGGTATTTGTCCGAGGAAAATGTGAAGTTAGCACCCCAAATTTTCTATCCCCATTTTTTTCTCTTAAATACATAGAACTATTTTTTAAAATAGCTAGGAACTCTAGAACTCTTTCAGGGTGCAACGGGAACTCTTGAAAAATATAACATTTTTTGAAGTTGTGGTGCTAACTTCACAGAGGTGCACATACCGAATATAAAATCTCGAACCGATTACACTGAAGGAACTTTAAAACTATAGAAATTTAGAGAGATGCTTTCGAGAATTTTAGCATGAAGATTAATACAAGTAAAACGGAAGTCACTATCCTTGCGGACAATTAGATGAGGTGAGTGTCTTTATACGCATACATAAGTACAACAAAACAGAATAAACCAGACAAACAGATTAAAATATTTGAGCGCGATAATGAAGAAAGCTGGGGAATTTAAAAGCCAAAGAAATAGCAAAATATGTGCAACAACAAGGCTATTTAATGCTCTAAGTAATAGTTTTTTGAGTAAAGAGGAGGTGTCAAGGGAAACAAAAATGAAAATCTACCGAACTGTTTATATATTCACATTAACATATGGGTGTGAAAACTGTATATATTAAATGAGAGACTGAGGAGCAAACTCTAAGCCTGCGAAATGAAATACCTAAAAAAGATAATGAGATTGACAAAAAGAAAGAGTACGAAATAATATAATAAGGGGCGATCTGAAAGCTGAAGAAGTGGAAACAATTAGAGAAGGATGACAACTGAGTTGGCTTGGATGGCAGTAGAACAAAAACCATATGGCAAATGGGAACCGGGAAGAAAACTAGTGGTCGACCAAGAGAAACACAGAACAAGGTATTACAAGAAGGGAATGAAAGAGTTTATGTGGACTAAACCCTCCAATCCGCGATCCTAAAAGGTAAAAGAACGAAGTGGATAAGTAAGTAAGCCATATGTGATCATTGTTAGGTGAACTTTTAAATGTATTTAATGCATGCTGGATAAAATCGTTAATAATATTAGTTTAAGTTTCTCGTAGATGTAAGATATAACACATTAAAATACCTCTTTTGATTTGGGACAATCTACAACAAACCATATCTGATCTATCAGCAATATGAACTCCGCAAAGTGACCTTCTAACCAATTCCACTTCACTGCTATTTCCTGGTTGCAAATATTGCTGCTCTAGCTCTGGACATTGGTTCACCAATACGCAGTTTGCATTTTTATTAGCTGGAGTTTTGCATGGAGAATCTTTTTCTGAAACAAAAACAATTTCATAAAAGTACTTGATATGGCTTTGTGGAAACGTTTATACAAAGACATTGTTTTATTTACTTTGTTGTCATAATGTGATTATTATAACTCCGAGAACAGTGCTATAATCGATCATATTAGAGCACCGTTTTTATATTGTTATTTTCATATGAAAAACATTGAGGTAGACTGTACTTTATTTCAGATTAACTGACAGATTGTCACATTTATGCAATACCAAGTTTTTGATTATTTTTATACAAAATAGATATAATAGTGCATTCTAGGATGCCTTGATGTCAATTTGACGTATTTGCCTTATCAGGTACGGTTCCCTCTCACTCTAAAGCACCGTGAAGTGAGAGGGGTCAACGGTTTCTCTGTATCCTGACCGTTGTGTCCTCTCAGTCTAAAGTGCTTTAGAGTGAGAGGGGACAACGATCTGTCCATGCCCTGAAAAGGACAAATAAATACGTCAAATTGGCATCAAGGCACACTAGTACATTCTACTCGTTTAGTTGGAGACAAAAAATTGGAAACACCAACTTTAATCTAGTATCCATCTTTTTTTATTTTAAACATTGTAATTATGTTTTTCGTACACTAGCATTGAAAGAGCTACTTTGCCGTACAATTTATTAATCAGAAAGTTGCACTTTGCGGTATTCTTTCGGCAAAGTAGCACTTTGCCGTACGTTTCCTTAGTTACAACACATATAAAACGTTACGTACATAATGAAATTACTCTACTTATTTGCTATATACGAGAATAAATTTAGTATTCCGTTTTGTATGCTAGTGTACGAAAAAATATTGTACGAAACTCGTATGAAAGTGGCTTTTCCATACTCGTCTCGAAATTCCGGACTCGGCCTAACGGCCTCTTCCGGAAACATCTCACTCGTACTGAAAAGCTTCACTTTCTATACTTGTAACGTAAATTACTATTTTATGTCATATTGCCTTAACACAATGTCATATTGACAATTAATTATAATTATTACAATAAAACCGCGTGGCGACTATGATTCGATGACCTGAAAAAGACTTATTTACAAAATGTAAAATATTAAGGCTTCCATTTTTTTGTCCCCAATATTGTACAGTTGAGAGGAACCCATAATGATTAATTTTTACGTAATGCTGTCATCAAGTACGTCTATTATTAGCATTCAATATACAGAGTGTTCTGTTTTTTCGCAAGTATTTAAGATTGTAAATGTTATAATGTGTTGCAATATTTTAAAATTTTACGACAGCCGTGGTGGAATTGCTTATTTCTCGACTCCGATTGGTGGAATTTTGTTCTGGCCACCTTGGCTTTACGTTGAGCGCGAGATGTTGCTGGGAGAATTGTAAGTTCCGATGTGCGCTCTGCAGTCGGAGATATAAAATCTGCGCCGCCTCCCCGGCTCAACTTTACCTATTAACAATAGATATTTGTAGGGTTTACGCAAGAAGTAGTCATACGTGAGAGGAACTTCTGTCGCTGATTAGGGTACTATTTTCGATTACGGTTGATACCGGATCTACCGCCTCTCTTCTAAACGTGTCTTTAAAAAACGAAGAGTTGTGTTCTACTGCTGTGAATGTTTTTTACCGACTTCCCATTCACCAAGTGGATATTGGTTATACTTAAACCCCATTTCCTTCAACCCCGCGCAGACGAGATCGTGAATAACTCATCGTAATTCAGCCACCTTCCCGCACACCCAGACGTTGTGGACGCCTTCCTTAAGGCTTAGCTCTTCCCCACATTCAGGTGCTAGGCAAATCCGCCCACAGATCACGGACGCCGTCGCCGAGTACAGACACTGCAAGCTATTAACTAGCTTAGAACTTGTATTTAAACTGCATCTTATGACAATGAGTAGATGGAAAGTGCTTTAGAGTATTGTGAAGTAAACATTTTATGGACTTTATGTCATTATGCAAACACAGATAGCTGCGAACCACGATATTTAAGATAAAATCGAGTTTTTCGTTAAAACGTTCTAATATAGCTAAATTACGAGATTCTTTTAGCGTTCTACTTTGTTGCATAATTCTCTTGCTGGCGTAAACAACAATTTTTGAGTTAGACTGTTTTACAGTGACGTCACTTAGGGTCTTGTTAACGTTGAATTCTCTTTATGTGTACAAGTGTACACTATATTTGGGTTTCTCTAAAAGCATCAAACCCCCGTAGTATTAGTAATCAATAGAACCGCTTAAGTAATTCTCGTGTTTGCTTCCTTGTATTCTTTCCTGTAAAGCAACCTGCAGGTAAGGTTCTAAAGTAAGTAAACCCAGGCGAGGGCAGCTGATAGCTATGGGCTACTAATGCGTTTTCTGCATATGTGACACATAACTGTTTTTCGTCTAGCATTAAACAAAACACAAATATGAAAAATATAACAAAAATTTTTAATTTTATAAATACAAACAGAATGTAATAAGAAACTTAAGTAGTAACGGTTTTGTTGTCTGTTTTGATTCCAAACTTTGATTTAAACTGACGTTTAATGAACAATTACGTAAAACGTCAGTAAGCAAATGAAAGTCAAAGGTGTAGATTGTGAAAAACTACAAAATGGTGATGTTATGAGTAAAGCTGATAATTATATGCACTCAAATGTCCGAAAATATGCGCATATATATGCATATATTTTGTTGAGTATATGCACCCAAAGTTATAATATATGCACATAATAGGTATGCTATAATTTTTTTGAAAATACGGAGTATTCTAAATAATGTAAAATTTTTAATTATTTTGTATGAGTATATTCATTTCTCTAATTTGTATTCAAAGACGTCAGTCATTTGAACGTTTGACTATATTATCAACATGGACTGCCAACGCTAACTTCACTTTGTAAGCAACATAAAAATGAGATTTTCTCTAAACCCGTTAGACTATTATTCACCCAACACTCTGGAAATGGATTCTGTTGGCTGATTCCTTATACATTGCTTCTATGGGAAAAGGGGGGGGGGGGGTTGCTGGCAGTCTATGTTTATATAATCAAAGATGTTAACAGGGACTTCAGCAGAAAGTGAAAGATCTATCTCAGTTACACACAAAAATTTTATTAATAAATTTAATGAAATAGTAAATTTTACAAAAATATCTCAAAAAGTTCATACATTACAAATTATTGCTAAATATACCCAAATATGCAAAATTCAGAAAGTATGCTCAAAAACGTATAAATATGCAAAATATGCAAAACAAAACTTGGCTTAAACGATTTGTTTGACCATAATTAGTATACATATGCAAAAAGTTTCTTCGGCATATCAATTATATAAAATATGCATTTGCCATATAATATCACCTTTAGTTATGAGTTTAGCCGCCCATGGGACGATAAACATTACTTTCGGTCATATTTTTAGGGTTAATGTGATTCATTTTCACATATGGTATGCGAAACATTTAGTCTAGTGTCGAACGGTCTTTTCTTAATCCTCTCTGATATTCTCCAACAGCAGGATTCATCTGTTCATTTGCTAATATTTTGCAGATGACAACCAGCAGTGTTATTCCCTTGTAGTTCCCAAAATGGGTTTATTCCTTATCTTATACATGGGTGTAATTCTTGCTTTCGTCCATTTTTGGGGTACTACTTTCTCGTCCATTGTATTGTATTGTATTGTTTCTGTTCTCCTTGGCATTTAATCATCTCTATTGGTATGTTGTTTTTACCAGGTCTTCCGGTATTCTTATTTTTTATTTCTTCTACCGCAGGTTTCTCTATTTTTTCCTTCTAGTTGAGTTGGAGGTTTGCATTTACATCGCTTTCGTTTTCTTTATTGACATTTAATCGTTTTAATAATATTCGGCTCATATGTGTAGCACTTTTTCCGTTCCTCATCCTGGATTTGAATCTTTGCATTGGCCGTATGTTGTTTTACTTTAGTATACTTTTTTTGGTTTCTTTACTTGTTGGTAGAATAATATCATTACTTTTTATTGTCTTTACCTTCCCCCTCTTCAAATTTCGGTGTATAAAACCCGCTGCTCTAACTTCTACAAATATGTTTTGCTTTTCTTGCTCTCACCCTGTATTCGTCTGCGTATACCTTTGATTGATTCATGGGTTAAAAAAATTTTGTTTTAACTACTTTTTTTTGGCAATACTTTTTCAGTATTCGTGATCTATCCATGCAGCATCGGAGCGTACCAAATGTAAACTTAATATTTACTCCAAATGTATACAGATTCTAAAAGGCGCACTTTCTTCATTAGTTGCTGTAGCTGAGACACCCTCTACATGTTTTGTTATATTTATATATTTTATAGTTATTGATTAATGGGTATCTCATCTCATTATTCTCCTTAGCATAGAATTTCGGCTTAGACCGCGTAGTATTTGTATATGAACACCCAGCATTTTCTGGCTTAATGTGCCTTGCACCTTGTGAAGTCGAGCAAAAACCCGCGCGATGGCCATGCTCTTTGGTGGCTCGTGTTGTTTGAGTATCTTGAGAACGAGGATACTTAGGCAGATTTGGCCGTTTTGCTGTTTGTGCATCCATATTCGCTAACGTTTCGCAAGACCTTGCAGCTTGCATCATCAGAGTGAAAGTCGCACTAAGAACCGAAGGTCGGTGTGGAGCTATTTATAGTCCTCTGTGCCAGGCGCGCGGAGTGGCGTAATGCTAGTTGGTCATCCGAGTGCAACGTAATCCGTGGGGCGTGGCCGTATGACGCACAGCGGTTGTAATACTTTAGATCGTGTATCACAGGGGTCTACGTTTTACTAAGCTTAAAGCCATCTTCCCTGTTGATATTGTTTGGATGTTTTTCTATTTCTATGGCTTCACGTATCACTCGCGGGAAGTAATGAGGTATTCTGGCAAGTACTCTGGCATGCTCAAATTCTAGAGTGTGCCCGTTTGTAAATGTATGCTCAGCTACGGCTGATTTTGTGATGCGTTTGTGTTTGCAATCGCCTTTATGTTCTTGGAGTCTTAGATCAACGGAACGACCAGTCTGTCCAATGTAACTCGAGCCACAAGAACAAGAAATGCGATATACGCCAGCGGTTTTTAAACTTGGAATCTTGTCTTTTACCGATCTGAAGCCGTTACCCAAAGTTTCCTTGCTCGTGAACACAGTTTTGATGTTGCATCGTTGCAGGACACGTCCTATCTTATCAGTCGAGCCTTTAACGTAAGGTAGAAATGCTAAGCCTTCCAGAGGTGGAGATTCTTCTTTAGCCTTTTCTTGTCATAGTCTTGTCTAGTGCTTTTCGTATGGCGGTGGTTGTGTATCCGTTTCTTTGTAAAGAGTCAAACAGATGTAGCTTTTCTCTCTCTAGATTTTCCTCATCTGAGATACGAACGGCTCTTGTCGCCAGAGTCTGGAGAACTGTTGCTTTTTGCATTGGATGATGGTGTGAGTCAGCATTTAGATATCTGTCCGTGTGTGTTTTCTTTCTATAGACTGCATGTCCTAAACTGCCATCTGATTTACGTTTCACCAGGACGTCTAGAAACGGAATACTGCAATTTTCTTCTACTTCCATTGTGAATTGTATGTTGGGATGTACAGAATTCAGGTGTTTTAGAAACAGATTCAATGTCTGGCGTCCAAGTGACCAGATGACAAAGGTATCATCTACATATCTCAACCAGCAAGTCGGTTTTAGCTGCGCTTGTTCGAGAGCCTTGGTTTCAAAAGCTCCCATGTAGCTATTAGCGAGAACAGGTGATAGCGGTGAACCCATGGCCGCTCCTTCGACTTGTTCGTATATTTTATTGTTCCAACTGAAGTAAGTGTTTTTCAGGCAAATTTCGACAAGTTGAACTTGGTCTGTAGGCAAGAGATCTTTGAGCATTACTAGCACCTCATCAACCGGCACTTTCGTGAAGAGTGATACTACGTCGAAACTGACTAAGAGATCATCTTTGTTTAACTTTATGTTCTTTAGTTTTTGGACAAAATCTGCTGAACCCTTGACAAAGGAGTCTGTTTTACCAGTTAGAGGCTGTAGTATACTGGTTAAATGTCTTGCCAAAGCATGTGTAGGAGAATTGATCGCGCTGACAATTGGTCTCAACCGCACGCCCTCCTTATGTATCTTAGGTAGGCCATACATGCGAGGAGTTATTGCATTTCTAGGAATCAATCGGTGCTTTAAAGTGGGATCGATACTATCGGAGCATTTTATGGCAGAGGTTATCTTTGTTTTGAGAGAGGTAGTGAGATTGCGGTTTCGACTTTTGTAAGTTGTATCAGATAGTAAGACTTCCATCTTCGCATTATAATCTTCAGTGTTCATTACCACAGTAGCATTTCCTTTGTCAGCTTTGAGAACGACAATGTCTTTGTTTTTCTTTAATGCTTTAGCTGCCTCTCTCTCTGCTTTACTGATGTTGGAGCGGGGCGGTTTCTAAAACACCTGAATTCTGTACATCCCAACATACAATTCACAATGGAAGTAGAGGAAAATTGCAGTATTCCGTTTCTAGACGTCCTGGTGAAACGTAAATCAGATGGCAGTTTAGGACATGCAGTCTATAGAAAGAAAACACACACGGACAGATATCTAAATGCTAACTCACACTATCATCCAATGCAAAAAGCAACAGTTTTCCAAACTCTGGCGACAAGAGCCGTTCGTATCTCAGACGAGTAAAATCTAGAGAGAGAAAAGCTACATCTGTTTGACTCTTTACAAAGGAACGGATACACAACCACCGCCATACGAAAAGCACTAGACAAGACTATGACAAAAAAGGCTAAAGAAGAATCTCCACCTCTGGAAGGCTTAGCATTTCTACCTTACGTTAAAGGCTCGACTGATAAGATAGGACGTGTCCTGCAACGATGCAACATCAAAACTGTGTTCACGAGCAAGGAAACTTTGGGTAACGGCTTCAGATCGGTAAAAGATAAGATTCCAAGTTTAAAAACCGCTGGCGTATATCGCATTCCTTGTTCTTGCGGCTCGAGTTACATTGGACAGACTGGTCGTTCCGTTGATCTAAGACTCCAAGAACATAAAGGCGATTGCAAACACAAACGCATCACAAAATCAGGCGTAGCTGAGCATACATTTACAAACGGGCACACTCTAGAATTTGAGCATGCCAGAGTACTTGCCAGAATACCTCATTACTTCCCGCGAGTGATACGTGAAACCATAGAAATAGAAAAACATCCAAATAATATCAACAGGGAAGATGGCTTTAAGCTTAGTAAAACGTAGACCCATGTGATACACGATCTAAAGCATTACAATCACTGTGCGTCATACGGTCACGCCCCACGGATTACGTTGCACTCGGATGACCAACCAGCGTTACGCCACTCCGCGCGCCTGGCACAGAGGACTATAAATAGCTCCACACCGACCTTCGGTTCTTAGTGGGACTTTCACTCTGATGATGCAAGCTGCAAGGTCTTGCGAAACGTTAGCGAATATGGATGCACAAACAGCAAAACGGCCAAATCTGCCTAAGTATCCTCGTTCTCAAGATACTCAAACAACACGAGCCACCAAAGAGCATGACCATCGCGCGGGTTTTTACTCGACTTCACAAGGTGCAAGGCACATTAAGCCAGAAAATGCTGGGTGTTCATATACAAATACGACGCGGTCTAAGCCGAAATTCTATGCTAAGGAGAATAATTCGAGTAACCTCGAAAGCCTCAAACAGTACATATCTCATCTCATATATTTGAGATCATCATCTACTTAATTAGTTGATATGAACATTTATTATATTTTTAAATAAGAACAGACGTGCGATTTAGATCACAAAGTGTTATTGATACTTTCTTCTCTAGTACTAAAAGTGTTAAACTTTATTCTTTATGTTCTCAATATTTGTTATTGTAATTGTGACAAATCAAAATAAACCAAAAATTATTATGAATGTTGATATTCGCATTTTTTCAATAAAATAATCACTAACCTGCTTGTGGAGTTATCTGATCGATAATCCAATCGACAAAAGAAAAAACACGAGTATAAACAGTAGCTGTTGCTCCCGAACTGCAGCTGAAGCCAGATTCTACAATTCCTAGTTGGAACCAATTAGAGCGATAATCTGTGTAACTTCTCATAAGCGGCCCTCCGGAATCTCCCCCACAAGCATGGCTATCTCCGTTGTCAGCACAAAATTCAGTTTTATGAATGCCCCCTACTTTTTGAATCTTTTCAAGACATTGCTTTTTGGTCAGAAAATTTAACGTTGCTTTTAAAAGTATATCTGATGAAGAACCTGTAAATGATATTTTATTAGCATTAATTTATGAAATGAATTTATTTCAAAATGATTGGTGGAAAGGTACTGAGTGTTATGAGAATAACTAAGAAAACAGGATGAGTGTGATTTATTTTTTTTTGCAACATCAAGGAAGCATTTTGTGTGAATAATTTAGTATTGTTCAGAAATATAACATTTCTATGAATAATAAACTGCTCAAGTACAGGTCTAAAGAGTAGCTTCAGCACTGCGAAAAACCAAATAGCGCATGAAGGTGCTCGGGACCTTAGCAACAACTTTGCCCCCTTTCAAAATTTCGATATCTGTAGCCGTTCGAAAGTTACAGGCGATCCAGACAGACAGACAGACGGACGGACGGACGGACGGACGGACGGACAAAACGTTCGCATAAGTACGCTGAAGCTACTAATAAGGCCAGTATTAAGCTTTAGAATAGTTGCCTGAAAAAAGAAAAATATTAAGGGAAGATTTTGAAAACCCTATGTTTAAATTGTTAAAAACGCACCTTTTTCTGTTGTTCCCCAACCAGCAACGAACATTTCATCCTTAGTTGTTAAGCCAGGAAAATCTTTAGGGGGTAGACAGATGGGGCGGACGTAATCTGAAATAAAAAATACCCCCTTAGTGTGTTTTCAGATCGAATTTCACTTTTGAAAATCTAAATAGTTATTTTTGTATTAAGTACGTGTAATTAACGATGTTAGTGCAGACAACATTTTTTTACAACTATAACGTACTATTGAAAGCTGATTAAAATTGTATTCATTGAAATAAGATTATAAAATATTCAAACTTAATACTATAAAGCAGGTTGCCCCTTTTGGTAACCATGGAAAAGTGACAAATGTAACTTTGTTATGTTATATTGTAATCTTGTGCGTAAACTATAAAATTTGCTGATAGTGATAGTGAAACTAACCCAGAAGTAGCCGACGGCTGCAATCAGAAATTTTTTCCCGCCCTATGAGCAGGCCGAAAAAGTTATAATCCCATTCGCCCATAATTACTTCTATAAAAATCTAAACGTCAATAAAACAATTTATATTAAATTAATCGGTAAAATTTAAATGCAATAGTAAAATAATTTACAACTACATACCAATCATGCAAGTTACCAATAAAAAACGTACACGACTAGAAGTGAACGAAAACTTAACATGGCAAAATGATGCAAATAAAATGTTAAAAAATACACTGATTATAGAGAAAAGGGATCATGAAAAAAGCTCAACTTTCCGTGCAGGTTCATTCGCACTTAGCATTTTTAGCTTATATTTGGGAAAGAGCAAACCAGTCTATCTTGAAAGTTATAGAAATACTACAGAACAAAGCCCTAAAATCAGCAGGCTCATATATCATCCACACAATCAAACCAGCACTGCAACTTTTTAAAAACCATAGAAATTCTAACAATCAAAGGTATAGTGATGCATGCTATACTCCAGTATATTCACGAAAAAAACGACAAATATCCAAAAATTTGCCAAAATGAAAAGAGGCAACTACTCCAAACATAGACGCTTAAGGTAACCTAAATCTAAGGACACAACATCTCTATATTTAAAAGATTATACCACTCCCTCTAACATCAACTAATGAAAAACGGCAAAATGCATAGTTACGCACGTACTAACTTTTGATAATGTACATAGCAACTGTGATAATCACATACATTTCTAACTAATAAGTGATAGTCAAATGGCTTCACAAGCATCGCGTTATCTGCTGACAGTACAATTGTCATAACAACCGCATTAACTGTACTTTTAATATTTATAAATAAAGTGTTCAGACGTTGTTTATTGACTCGTGATATAATCTAGCTAAATGCAACTCGTGTCTTCTTGATTATCAAATCATTTCTGTTTCTATTTCATATATTGTTTTAGGCTCGTCCTTCAAAATGGCAATTTACGAAGGTCTTAGAAAAACATCGCGAAACGGAAAAAAGAGTAATTAATTATAAACAAATGCTGGATACTTTAGCTGTTATTGCGGAAGGAAATAAAATTTTCACCAGATGATCGCCAGAAAATGATAAAATTAACGCGAAAACGAGAGACATACCTATACAGATTGATGGTTACATTTACGCAAGAAAGTTATAAACACCATACTTATCAGTTTAAAAAAACTGTAAAGGGCTTTATTCGCAACTTCCCTCGCAATTGGAAGTTTTAAAACTACAAATTTCGCAAATATTAAAGAAAAAAATCTGTAAAGGGTTCTACTCAACTTCCCTCGCAAGTGGACGTTGTGACACTACACAATTTTAAAAATAGGGGTAAAAATATCTTCACGTTTGTTATAACACTGAAACAATAAAAGAAAACACTTGGCAATGCAAAATAAATCAATTTACTACCAACAACAGTGATCGGATTCGGACTTCAGCACCTGCGAGCGAGCCAGAGCATGCATTTTAATTATCTACGCACACTTCGCACAGCTCGAAGTAAAGCACTCGATTGCTGCCTCTCCCACCAAGGACGCCTTCGATCGGTGAGATTCAGCTGCATAAATAGAATGCATTTATTGTTAACTCATGTTGTCCGCGATGCTCCTTGAATTTATGCAAGCCTTCGATTTGTGTAATTTCGTGGATTATTTCTTGCACTCGTTCAGGAATATAAATTGCATAGTTATAGGACCAGGTTATTTTAATGAAGGAGTTTACACTTGATGAAGGGATGACGGGTTGTAGGATAAGATGTTAATGGAGTAACCAGGCCTAACTACCCCCTAAGACATTTGTAGCCTTTATCCTATCACAAATGAATACACTTCAAAGTCTAACAGTATATTGAAAACTCAAATAGAATACAGAGCTTTATATGTGACGTTAACGCCAGCCGTAATTATTATTACTACACATTATAATGAGTGCAAATTTCGACGTCGCTAAACATCGCCACAATCAGGTATTTGCCACTCGTGGACGCAAGAACAAAGATAAAATAACTTAAGCCTCGCTGTGCGCAAGTACATACCAGGCCGAGTTCCGATTACCTCTCCTCAACCTCCAGCTCAGATAAGAAGGCCCAAAAAGGTATATAATGAAGCAACCCAGGCGGCTAGAGACACTTGATTCCTGAGAACACCAGTCCTTCCTAGAAATAACCAAATTCCCGTTGGGGTTTATCGTGGCATACCGATTAGGTACCAGGTCTCTTTAAAACTCACTTCCCGTTCGAGTTCACCATGGCATAGCGGTTAGGTACCTGAAATTCCCATATTCTCTCCCTAAATTTAATTTCTGTGGAGGTTCATCGTAGCATACCGATTAGATACCTTGAACTCTCATATCCTCCCCGTAAATTCAATTTCCCGTTGAAGTCCATCGTGGCACACCGATTAGGTATCTGGGGCTTACATATTCCCTCCCTGAAACCGATTCCCAAATCCGCTAGCGAGGATCACAACGAACGAACCACGCATCAGGTCATAGGGGCTACTAATGAAAATTAAAAGCTTAATCCACCTGCTGGGACGACTTTTTCCAGCATTCAGCAACCTCCTGCAGTGCCCTTGTATCAAATTGGAACTCCAAGTGGCAATCTTGAACCGTAACCTAAATTTATAAACGCGACTGGCAACTTCGTAAGAAGCGGTTTTATCCAGCGTCATAAATTCACTAGCTGTCGCAATCCTAGGCACTGCAACTCACCAAGAGCAACGTTTGATCTTGGCGACATAAATTAACGTAAAAGAATTCCGGATAGCTTCTAAATTAACTATTTTAATTTGACACTTCGCAACAAGATTAACCTTGTCTTATTTAATTCTAGTAATGACCGATTTGAGGACGCGATAGACCACGGAAGTCGGAGACTTGCAGCATCGTTTACAGTCGGCTCTCTGAATGCGAGCGGAGTAAAGGAGTATAGTGGGCTGCCTAACCAGCTAGGCGCCAGAGAGCCCTTCGACGGAATTTTGTTTTTGATTTATTGTACACTAGCTGGCCCGGCAAACGTTGTTCTGCCCAAAAATGATTTGTCTCTGAAACCCCGTTTCACCACTATAGAGTTTTAATTTTATGTCATGTCCATCGTCTTGGACTTAAAAATAAATTCCATTTTCGCAATCAACGTCCCAAAAAACCTCATTGCGGTTAGCACGTAAAGTATATACCCCCGCAGCTGACTGACTGCGACCACCTATGTTAGCTCGTCGTGCCTTTGGCATTGTAACGGACACTATAAAATGACACGGAATTGTTTTCACAATCACTTGTAGACGAACCAAATTTGAATGTCTGACTGACTGACTGACTGCGACGACCTATGTAAGGCATTTGGAATTAACCCCTTCTCATAAATTGCTATTAGTGTCTTATCTCTTCCGCCTTCGGTTACCTGATGCGGATTATGACATGATGGGGAAAACCCTTCAAACCATTAAGCAATGACTGCAAATAGAAAGACACACTTTAGATATTTTCCAATTTTCCTGCTTTCCCTTTAGATTTTTCTGAATTTTTTTTTTGCTAAACCACCTCGGGGGTAAGACGAACAAGACAAAAAAAAATCATCCAAATCGGTCAAGTCGTTCTCGAGTTTTTGCGTTACTAACGCACGGCGATTGATTTTTATATACAGTGTGACCAATAAAGTCCGCATCATATGGGATTTTTTTTTATTAATAGCTTTCTTCGAAATTTAATTTTGGCATCAATTTGTGCTTTGATCGAGATGAAAATTAACCAAAAAAATAGTAGTCACGTCATTCGCATTATCTGTCAAATTTTATTTTTTTTTAAATTCAAAAGTGGAGTTATTTCTCAAAATATCGAAAAAAGTTATTAGAAAAAGTTTTTCTAAATGCAATTTTTAGCCCATATGCAAAATTTCAGCTGTATAAGATAATTTATATTTTTTGCCCATTATTTTTAAATTGCACCACTGATGCAAAGTAACACTCAACGCAACCTACATAAAACTTCTTAGTTTTAACAATTCCAGACACATTTTCTTTAAAGTAGCGCCATATTAAATATGTGTTTTTCTACAAAATCCAAATAGGGCTATTAAAATTTGGTCACATGTGATGCAAAGTTTATTTGTTTTTGACCCTGTATAATGTAACTCCATAAAATAACTATTTTTGAAAACGCAGTTTGTGTCTAAAAGTAATACACGTTATTTTATGAAGTTACATTATACAGGGTCAAAAACAAATAAACTTTGCATCACATGTGACCAAATTTTAATAGCCCTATTTGGATTTTGTAGAAAAACATACATTTAATATGGCGCTACTTTAAATAAAATGTGTGTGAAATAAAGCATTGTCAAAACTAAGAAGTTTTATGTAGGTTGCGTTGAGTCTTACTTTACAACAGTGGTGCAATTTAAAAAAAATGGGCAAAAAATATAAATTATCTTATATAGCTGAAATTTTGCATATGGGCTAAAAATTGCATTTAGAAAAACTTTTTCCAATAACTTTTTTCGATATTTTGAGAAATAACCCCACTTTTGATTTTTTTTTGAAAAAAATAAATAAAATTTGATAGATAATACGAATGACGTGACTACTATTTTTTTGGTTAATTTTCATCTAGATCAAAGCACAAATTGATGCCAAAGTCAAATTTCGAAAAAAGCTATTAATAAAAAAAAATCCCATATGATGCGGACTTTACTGGTCACACTGTATATGTATATAGATAATACAGAATATTATTATTTGATATGTAATTTCATGAGTAATGAAGAGTTTATTTTTATATGTATGTGATATTTATACTTGAGTTCATAAATCAAACCTTGGCTTTCTGACTACCCGCTGGCCAAGTTCAGTAAAAAGTAATTAAGCAAGCCCAGTGCAGGATGAGCATTAATTAATATTACACGGCGTTACATATATACAATTAAATTGTGTTTTGCTGTATGATCTGATAACCTACTATTTGCATAAGTGCAAAACACAACGCTCGCATAAAATTCTCTGTTTGTAAACAATGTGTATGAAACTTGACCTAATGATACTGTTCGATACAATTATAATACCGCGCAAAAACTCTTTATACGCAATAATAACACTGCAACTTCACCCAGTAAGCCGACGCCAAAGCTGATTCTTGCGTAGAGACAGCTTAAACGGCAACCTCTACCCTTCTTTCTCTCGCCCATCCGGAAATTCCCGTTATTGGCTGAAGAGGGACACAAGGTCCCTATAGCAGTCCGGCCTCAGTTGGGGGAATTGAAATGACCCTGAATCTTTACCTTTACCTTTTAGATCAATAACGTGTCAGGCCAGTTTGCTTGTTTTTGGTAAATCAATTAACTATCTAAGCTTTCAGAGCAGTTTTGACTGTATTTCAAGACCATTTTAGACATAGTTCTTCGCATAATAATTTTGTACACCCTTGGTGTCCTTCTTTGTAATTTATAATCTTTGGGCACCCCTTTGGCCGTGCTGTCTGCAACGGCGGGCTCCGTTTCTAGCATTTGTTTCCGAGTTATTTAAAAGTTAGGCCATGAGTGCAAGGAAGAAAGTCTCTGCTTCTGTCGCTTGTTACCGTTCCCCGCGGCCAGCTGCGATGTAGCTCGAGCCAGGATTGGTCGCGTCTGGTGGCGTGAGATCGAAAGCGAGGGAAGGATGGTAGCTGTTTCAAGGCAGACGGTGACGAAGAGGCGTTGCGAACGTTGTGTGTGTGCCGGTGAGGTTATGTGTGGAATCCGGAAGTTGCCGTAGCTCTCGTGTAGTTTCGTTTCATGGAGCTGTTAGCTCAAAAATCCGTTTCTTAGGATGGGATTATCGTTGCGAGAAGCCTTATCGAACGGCTCCCTCGGCGTGTAGTAGCCGAAGTGGTGTATCACAGCCCAGGCCGAACAAAATTTGGGGAAATCTCTGGATGTTCCCGAATTACCCCGGCCCCCAAGCCTAATGACAGCCGTAGTGACGGAGACCCCGCCGGCCGTGGCATCCCGACGCTTTGCCCCAGGGTCAAGCTATTAAACAAGGTATTTGACGATTTCTTTGTGTGTGCAACTAAATAGTTACGCCGACATGTTACGTTTGATTACTGCAGTGTATGCGTGTGTTACAATGCGTTAGTAGCGTACAACCCATAAAGTACGCCGTCAATCTCACATTTGATCGCAGCATTGCATGTGTACAGTTCAACATTTTAGTAGCGTACAACTCACACAATGGTTGCTGCGCAAGCACCAAAGGCGCGCTCCAACTTTGTATCCCGAATCCGGGGCAAGTTGAGCATTGTACCGCCAGATGCCAGCGCATAAAGCACCAGCCTCTACACCGCAAGGTAAATGAGGTTACAGATTATACATATACATATACATACAATTCATAAAATACGCCGTCAATTTTACATTTAATCAAAGCATTGCAAGCGTGTGTTGCAATATTTTAGTAGCGTACAATCCATAAAATACGCCGTCAATCTCATATTTAATCACAGCATTGCAAGCGTGTGTTGGGTGTGAATACTTGAATGTGCCAGTGGCGTACGACTCATTAGGTACGTCGTTAGGTTGCATGTGCCGCCTTGTATTTTATGTCCGCTCTCTGTACTTAACCCAAGCGTGACGCGCCCACTGTTGCAAGTAGTTTTTGTACACTGAGGAAAGTACAGTGTGTTCATTGTTGCGAGTCACATTTTCGAGCCCGGCTGAATAGATTGAGCTATTAATATTTGACGACAGCATTGGACGCGCACTCTTGTTCTCGCCTGTTGTTAGGTGAGCACTGACGTTAACTAGAGCGTTCCTAGCTGGGGTTACTTTTCGTTCATGTTGGGGATGCGACCCGTTTAGAGTAAGACTGCTGGCCATCGCGCCTGTAACTTAGTGTGAGCCGAGTTCTTCGGCCCTTCTGTTGTACCTGTCTGGTCACGTGGAGTGGCCCAATATTTGTATTAACTGTAACGGCTTTGATCTCTCCCTTGTGTTGTGTGCAGATTTACTTACAGGGTGATCCCGTCTCTATGTCAAGATCGATGTAAAGCGAGGTCTAGGAAGCAGTTCTTGAGTGATGCAGGTAGGTCGGCGCGCCGTCACTACACTGTTGTCCGTGATCCCGAAATAGCTATTTGAGTATTTTTCCCGAAATAGTTATTTGGTTATGTTTCCCGAAATACTTATTTACGTATTTTTTCCGAAATAGTTATGTATTTGGGTATTTTTCCCGAAATAGTTATTTGAGTATTTTTTCCGAAACAGTAATTTGAGTACCTCTCGCCTCGTTTAACCTTCCAGGTCCGGTTGAACGTGGATATCTTAAGTTAGACCTGGTGGCGCCCTTATCATTTTTTTTCTTTGTTAACATCCTTTATAGACATATTATCTTGACACGCTTGCCCTGTGACGTATCGTATTGACCCACTCCCATCTCCCTGAGCCCATTTGAGCCGAGGCCTGTTCTAACGAGGGTGAGCGTGCCCATTTCCCGGATTTGTTTAGCTTTCGACACTCGCCCATTTGTGGGTGTTGTAAGGTCATTTTAATACCGTAACAAACGTGGAAATATCACATTCCAAAGAAGTGCGTTACTTGAGATTACATGTAGATAACAAATTATCATGGAAATCACATACTACAAAGAATAGTGAAGAAATGGATTAGCTGGTTAATTGGAAGAAAATCTTTCCACACTATTGACAGTAAACTCCTTCCAATAAATTTCAGCTCTAGATTGTTGTGGCTCCATTTTAATTATATGGAGTTACAGCACTCTAGCCCTGACATGTATTTGGTAACCCCATGTATAAAATTACAATCAAGTCGACTTGAACGTACGGACTGGAATTACGGAGTTCTCGTAAGTTCAATTTAAAAATTATTCAGATTTTTCCAGTCTAAAGTCTAAAAAACCACCAAACACTACGTACTGGCATAAAAATCTAAATCGTAAGAGAAAAGAGTCATCAACGTGCAGTAAAACACCACAACCGTCTGATAGCACATCCAAACCCATCAAGAGTTGTAAAATTAAACGTGTTCATTTAAAGTTTCTTGTAAAATTGGAAAATAGTCCCATCGAATATCCGTATGTTAATAACTGAAGCCTACTTATTATATAGGTACTCTAACTGAAGCATATTTGTCGGGTACCCAAGTGTTTGAATGGTATACTTGAGTGTGGTTTAGTTAAAGTAGAGAAGCAGTGAAAGATGATGATTCGGGCGTACATAAGCGCATTAAGAACAAATGAATATGTGAACAAAATTAATGAAATTGATCAAGTTCAAGGCTGAGTATGAGAATGATAGCCGAAATGGTGAACATTGGCAACGCATGAGTTAAACACATTCTACATGACTCACTGAACTGACAAGTGTGTGTTAAGGTTGTTCAAAGACTTCACACACACGAACAAAACGAAAATCGCCAAGAGATGTGTTTTACGATTTTAGACTTACAGCGTATCGAAGCTGATGCTGTAAGGCAATGCTGATTGCCTTTTTTATATTAAAGGTGTGCTATTACTAGAGTGGGTATCAGAAGAACAGACAGCTAAGAAACACTACGTATTACAAACACGTTCTGATCACACAGGTAGTCTGTCAGGTGAAAGAGGCCGGAGGAATGGCTCTAGTCTATACCAATAAGCTCACTGTGAAATCGTTTTTGACTAGAAAAGGGCATCACAGTGTTCGATCGTGCACCCTACCTACCCGGCCTAACTCTTGCTGATTTTTTACTTCCTTTTACGATAAAGGAAGTATTGGATTCACCCCAAAAATTCAAAATTGAGTCTCCTGAACCCAAAAAACAGAATATCTCAAAAACGAAAAAAGGTATGGCGTTGAAACTTCATATATAAATTTTGTGTGCTATATAGATGCGACAGCAAGCTTTTAAAGAAAATCGCATAACCGGAAGTAGGTGTTTACTCTTGTAATTTTTTAGTTTTTTTCGAATTTTTCAAAAACGGCTCTAACGATTTATTTCAAACTTTATATTTTTATTACATTTTTAATTTGTATTGATGTGAGATAGATGATTTTCCAGTTGAATACCTTTAAAATGGGTTTCCTTTGCTTTTTTCCTACTTGTTTTATTAACTCCTATTTTAAACAGAACACCTGGTATATTATTACATTTTTGAATTCAGCTTAACATTTTAGAGAAAATTTGTCTCTTTTTCTAACGCTCTATTTTGTACGGTTTCCGTAGAATTTGTAATTTTTGACAAATGCTTAAAAATTTAAAATCAGACAAGTCCGGCCGATGCACACAAAGTTACAATTACTCCGAATAGCATATGCTATTTTAATTTCAAACGCCCGAACTAATATAAATAAATATATATTTCAAAAATTACGATTAAGAGACCTTGTCTGTCAAGTCACATAAGTTGTCACTTTCATGACGTTTGAAAATAATAGTATATTACACAACAATTTTAGAAAAGTAAAGTTTTACTAAACGAATATAGCTTGATTGAGTACGAGCGAGCGAAGCGAGGGAGTAATTTAAAAAACTAAATAAGTTTAGTAAAACTACTTTTCTTACGCAGTGTGTATACTACTTTTTCGCATTTTGTATAAGTATTTATAAACAAACATTTATATAAAAGCATTATACCACATGTCCATTAAAAAAGGCGGCTGTGGAAATTCAAACGTATGAATAATATGTTGGTGGCACTGTAAGTCTATGTCAAATTCGAGGTTAGCAGGTTAAGTTTTCCGTCAGTTTTGACCAAGAACACTATACTAAGGACACGCAACTCCCGTTTCGAAGCGGACCGCTAAAAGCTGACAAGTAAGGCGGCCGTGGTGTACAATTATTCATTCACAAAACTCGTGAACTGTCAATGTCAAACATTTGCTGAGTGTAACTGGAAATTCGGATCATGTTTTAACAATTAATAACACACTTGGAATACACTCCATTGGATTAACAACCGTAAACTGACTTTTAACCGCGATTACAGGTTAATTTAGCTCGCTTCCAACTCTCGAACGGCAGTGCACGCTGTCGACAGCGCCGCGACGGCTATCCCCGACATAAGGGCCGCTTTTATATACAGCCGTCATGGGAAGTTGCATCTCCTTAGTATAGTCTTCTTGGTTTTGACACAAACTGACACAAAACCTAACCTGCTAACCTCGATTTTGACAGTGACATTACCATATACTCGCAGTAAAGTGACATTTCTATGCACCGAAGTGCCACTTTATTAATCGATTTTGAATTTAGTAAAATAGCACATTATTATACAAAATGCGAAAAAAACACTTTAAAAAGCTTTTTAAAAATTTAAAAATCATATATTTCGACGCATTAGTTTAGCGTTTAGGTCCCACTTAGGTCACGGGTTATAACCTGAAGCAACCTAAACTGAAAATCCACGCAGTGGTTTTAAATTTCAAATTTGAAAACTAAAAATACTTACCAGTAAAATGTACAGGGGTCTTCAGTCGAAGAAGGGCAATATCTTTTCGCTTTGTTTTGGAACTGTACAGCTCGTGCGATATTATTTTATCTATCGTTGCGTTGATAACTTTATCTGCATACTCGATTTTGGCAGTGCACTTAGAAGTTTTGCATTTTCCTGCAGGATAAGGATCAGGATCAGAAGATAGTTTCCAGTCACCCAATAGCACGCGTATACTGAAAGCAAACATTTTATAGATTCATGGTGCAGCAGAGCAAAGACTTACGATTCTGGTGTCTGGTTAATAACACAGTGCGCTGCGGTTAAAACAAATTTTTCAGTTATTAACGTTCCTCCGCACGTAACTCCAGCATACGTTTTATTACTCTTTGTAGCTACATTTAGCAAAGCAGCCATCCAAGGGTATTCTCCAATTTGAGTTATGTCACCGTTGTAGATCTGATCTAAGAATCCTGACCGGCCACATTGTGTTCTCTCTGGAAACTCTCGGGCAATGTAATACTTTAAAACCTTGGTTGTGCGACTGGAAGTACAGCACACCAGTGGCTTGTAGCTTTTATCTGAACCACAATGGCCATGTTGACTAACAGCTGGGCAGTCGTCTGCATATGTACAATTTCCCTTCGGATTCTCTGGACACGCTAGTCCTGCCTCTGAAATAATTAAAAACATTAGAAAGTAATTACCAGTTTTTCAACCAACCCAAATTTTTTACAATATAAAGTAGGCCTTTGAAAACATATGATGGCAAATTCAAAAATATATGCGATAAGTTAAGAGTACTTAACTGTTTGGTAATTATATAATAAAGATTGCCAACTTTCTACAAATTTGCCTTTAAAAATGAAGTTCTTAATGGAGTAGATTTCAACTCAAACAAATGACACAAAACAACGTTCAATTCCCTATACTGGTCCATATAAAAACCAACAGAACAAAAGGAGTGAGATATAATATGTACCGCATTTTTCTAAATTGGAGAAAATAAAATCGAGCAAGTAAAAGTGCCCCTCTGGGAGACGAATTAATTCAATTTCGTATTGTGCTTTCAACCTTGTCAAACAATTTCGCCGTATGAAGTGATATCCTTACTAACGTGCTTAATAGGGACAATGATAAAGAAATCGATACGTCAGAAAATAAACCTGAATCAGAAGAGGTAAAAAACCTGAAGAAAAACTTGTAAAAAAGTACAGACAATGCAAGCAAGGCTTGTTGCTGGAGCATTAATAAATTTATTTTTAACATAGGAATATATGTCAACGCTTCTTGTTGCCCAGTTTCTGTATTTTCCAATTCATATTAAATTAGTGCCCAGATTTTTACAACATACACGGACCTTTTCTTTGCCAGCCCACCCCTGAAATTAAGAACACAAACGTTTAATTTAAAAATCTTATATTGAAACATTTTAAATTTCAAGACATGCCTGAAACAACAACAATAATAGTATGATCTGTGGATATATGACTCAATTTGATTTAGTTAAATTTTATTTGTTATCAAAATTACTCTTTTAAACATCAGATTGACGTAAGTAATAAATTCAAATATAGATGGTTATACACTTTTTGCTTTATTAAATTGCCCGGGGTATCAATTATTTGTTCATTATTTTTATCTACTCCAGTGGGATAAGTAACTCATTACGTCACTCATTTGATACTATTTCAGTTACGTAATGAAGTCATTACGTAACTGAAATAGTGTCAAATGAATGACATAATGACATTTGCCTACTAAAATATTTTTGAAAATGACAGATCTGACATTTCTCTGAATGCACTTTTCTCAATTTTAGGCAGTCGTAGATAAAATTTTGTACAATAAATGTGTGATAATGCATCATTAATATGCTTGTTTGCTTACATAACTCGTGCTACGCACTCGTTTATAACTTACACACACGTATATTAATGATGCTCTTATCCCACTTGTATAGTAAATAACTATTATAGTAGCCCAGTAATTCTTTTTAAAACATGACAATTCTGATACAGGTTCGGGCATGCATTTGTATGATTGAAATGAATTTGTAACGAGTATTTCTGATCATACTCAAATTTTCCGATTTTTAAATCGAATTGTAAGTGGACAATTTAGTTAACCTCTAAATTCGACAGCACATTTAGATGTTAGGAGTTGATTAATTTTTCATTAATTTTGCCTTTCAGGTGATTTTTAATCCGGTCTCCAACATACAATGTTGTTAAAACCTTTTATGAAACTATTTTTTGAAGCATTGGAAAATTGTGTGTAACTCCTTTCATTTTGGAAAATACACTCTGTTTACTGCAAAATACAAATTATTCTAGGCAATCAACCTGGCCACCACGATTTTGCTAGCAATTGTATAAAGTTGATGTTTCAAAATATACATTTGAGATTTCAGAAATCTAAATTAACTTATTACATGATTTCCGAGGCTTTCATGGTCATTGTCATTAAATAACAAACGATTTCCGGGATTGGACTGTGTTATTGTTGAAGTCGAAGGACTCAACGTTTCGCCCACTTTCATAAGGGGCTTCGTCAGAAGGAAAAACAAAAGAGCACTATAACTCAACGTGTAAACCACGCCAGAGGCAAAACTCTTTTACAAGGGAAGCGACAGAAGAGTTTCGTCTCTGGCGTGGTTTACACGTTGAGTTACCATGATTTTTCGCAATTTTTCTCTTACTCGTTAGTGATACCCTATGGTAAGTGTCTACCCAAAAGTTCGAGGGAGAGCGATATCTGGGGAGGTGGTCGCATTTCAAATAGATGAATTTAATTTCTATGAAAATTTATGGAGATATTCTATAAAGCTTTCAAACAGTGTTCCAGGCTTTGGTTTCACTGCGGTACACGATTCGACGTGAAGATGCCCAAATACCCCAAAAATGTCGTGACATTTTCCTCTTACTCGTAAGTGATACCCAAAATATCTACCCAAAAATTCCAGGCAGGGAGACATCTGGGGGGGGGGGGGGGATCTTCTAGGAAAAACGACAAAGATTTTTTTTAATCAGAAGTGACTAACGATTTTGAATGTTTGCACAGACCACATTTCCCTCTTACTTCTAAGTGATACCCCATAGCCAATAAAGGTGATATCTGAGAATAAGAATTTTATTTTAGTGCTGAGCTTATAGGAGGTATGAAAACTGGAGCTGTGTCTACAAATCGCAGAAATGTTAGTTACTTTCCTCACTAGTGAAGGACATGGTTTACTTGCAGCACTTATGATGAAACCTCTATGTTTTTGTCTAACTTGGGTACCAAAATATAATTTTTGCAGTCAAGGTTAAAAACATTGGCATTGCTAAAAAATATATAACGACAAAACGTAAAATTAACAAGGAGTAATGCCTGTTTCGATAAAACAGCGTCTAGGAAAACGCCAAAACGAAATGATAAAAAAGATAAGTTTTACTTTAGTTATATTTTTTGGGTTATCGAGTTTACATTTGTTGAGTAACTAAACAACCTGATTCATAGCCATTTATACAATTATTACTCAAATACGGTATACGTAGCTATTGTTTCTCCTTGAGGTTTAGGTATTAAATAAAAAAAATCGGACTTATTTAATCAATCACTTCATTAATTGCTCTTAAATAAATTGTAAACTGGTTCAAACTGAAAAAAAACTAGCAATCTTGGATGCTCAGAAAATCATCTGTATCTTCCATCGTCAACTCTTTTTTCTATTCCAAAACCAATTTCTAGTGGACACTCATTAAGTACAGCCCGTTTAAGCAGTACATCTCAACCATGTTTGAGGGTAGTAACACTAACACTATAACACTTTCAATAGTACTCATAGAACAAGGCTGCGTTATTAAGATTATTCTTGGGAATTTTTGTGGTGGGAAAGATTGTGTTGGCTCTTGTAATTGCTTTGACTATTTTATTTTAAGGGGGCGTGGCCCCTTCCGCTCTCTAAATACATGGTTGTACATTAATATTTTACCGCCAATCGTACTAGAACTGACACATTATTGACAAAATTTTGTTGAGCAAAGTCAAACATTCCATTACATCAGCCGTTGCTAGGTAATTTATAATTAAACTGTACAGGAATAATTCAAACATTCCATTACATCAGCCGGTGCTAGGTAATTCACAATAAAACTGTACAGGAATAATATTCCCTGCCTAGGCAGGGAATGTTTGAGTACTATTTTCTATTTCTTAAATTACTCGTATCGATCGGCGAAAAAATAATATGTGTATCTTGGACAAAAAGCAAGATTCCCAGACTCCTGTGTTGTTGGGCTCGTCATTCACCTCGCCCAACAATATTCACAGTCGTCTGGGAATGTTACACTTTTCGTCCTAGATACACAATGTACTATTATGATTTAGTGTGGCGACATATCAAAAAGAATATGAATTACACTTCAAAAAATAATAGCTTGTTTTTGTAAATAGGTATTGGTTATTATAAACAAGAAAAACCAGATTATAAACGTTTTAGAATTGATGCGAGTACGAATATGCAAATATGCTGATGTTATTACAATGAATTAATTTCAGCTACGTCATAATTGCAGTAGGAGCAAAATAGTAGTGTCCTCAGGGATTACAATTATAAAAGAAAAATCGCCTTACTTCAACATTTCCCCAATAAATGTACTACATTCAACGTTTAGATACTATCTTACCCCAAAGCTGTTCATATGTGATCCGGATAACCGATAAAGTACACAGACATTTGAACAACAACATGATTGCGTTCAGAAAAATTAACACTGCACAGAATAACCGCTAAACCTGTTACAGAAGGTCGTTTTGAAGCAACACTCATTATTTTCCACATCGAAATGTCAGAGGTTATCAATTCATCTTCTTGAAAATGTTTCTTGCAAGTAGAAAAACCTACATCAGTTTTTGGTTTTTGGGGTATATCTTCCGTGTGTATGCCCGTATGCAAAGATTGCCTGGTCATTTCTTTAAAACATAAATTAGATATATTTCTATTGTTCATCTGCATGATCTACAATTTGAGTGAAATATACATTTTATAAAAGCTGTAATTTTTAAGTTGAAGTTCTTAAGGTTCAAAAATAGAAAAAATATTTTATTTTGGCAAATAAAGATTTTCGATCGACTGCTAAATTAATTTCAAATAGCCTGTGAATGTAAAAGTATGTATAAGTATGTAAAAATATCAAGGGAGTGGATATGAGTTTTAGGTAAAAGGCATTTTATAGTTTTACCTAATACGTTTGTATTTCGATCTCTGCAAATAAATAACCTCTGTCAATAATTTTTATTCCACAATTACAGATAATTAAAGTTAATGTTGCAAGGAAAATTCATTGACACATTTATATTAAAGAACGGTACCCAATAGCTCTACAGGGAGTTTATTATAACGCCCAATGTGTAAATGCTTTTATTTTAAAATGCAATATGAAAACGTTACCGAGTATGTAAAAACATAATATATTCTACGGAGGACGGAACTCTGTTGATGAAATGGCATAAAGACTACTGTGTTGTTGGGCTCGTCATTCACCTCGACCAACAATATTCACAGTCGTCTGGGAATGTTACACTTTTCGTCCTAGATACACAATGTACTATTATGATTTTAGTGTGGCGACATATCTAAAAGAACATTAATTACACTTCAAAAGATAATAGCTGAGGATTTGTTTTTGTAAACAGGTATTGATTAATATAAACGAGAAAAACCAGATTATAAACGTTCTAGAATTGATGCGACTACGAATATGCAAATATGTTGATATTATTACAATGAATTAATTTCAGCTACGTCATAATTGCAGTAGGAGTAAAATAGCAGTGTCCTCAGGGATTACAATTATAAAAGAAAAATCGCCTTACTTCAACATTTCCCCAATAAATGTACTACATTCAACATTTAGATACTATCTTACCATAAAGCTGTTCATAAGTGATCTGGATAACCGATAACGTACACAGACATTTTAACAACAACATGATTGCGCTCAGAAAAATTAACACTGCACAGAATAACCGCTAAACCTGTTACAGAAGGTCGTTTTGAAGCAACACTCATTATTTTCCACATCCAAATGTCAGAGGTTATCAATTCATCTTCTTGAAAATGTTTCTTGCAAGTAGAAAAACCTACATTAGTTTTTGGTTTTTGGGGTATATCTTCCGTGTGTATGCCCGTATGCAAAGATTGCCTGGTCATTTCTTTAAAACATAAATTAGATATATTTCTATTGTTCATCTGCATCATCTACAATTTGAGTGAAATATACATTTTATAAAAGCTGTAATTTTTAAGTTGAAGTTCTTAAGGTTTAAAAAATAGAAATAACATTTTTCCCGCTGCTGATCATGTAAGTCAGTGATACAGCCTTAGTAACAAAACGTGTAAGTCGGTGATTATATTTGTTTGCTGCTTTTTCTTGACAACGGAACTTAATACTATTATTAAGTTCCTAGGATAATAAAATTAGCACAGCAAGATGCAGATTTAGACGTTTTGTTTCTAAATTGCAAGTGTTTATGTGACATGTAACACTCATAGGTAACACGACTCACGAAAATTAATCCTGGTGACAGGTGACAGACAAAACGATTTTTTCAAAAATCTAGAAAAATTTTGATAAGCAGCGGGAAAAATATAATAAGATAACTCGGAATGTATCGCCTATTAACATTTTCGGCAGGCAACAAGCCGCGACTTCGCCTTGGCTTGTACTTGCCTACCTCAAATGTTAATAGGTCCTTACATTCCTTGTTACTTAAATAGCTATTATTTTGGCAAATAAAGAGATTCGATCGACTGCTAAATTAATTTCAAATAGCCTGTGAATGTAAAAGTATGTAAGTATGTAAAAATATCAAGGGAGTGGATATGAGCTTTAGGTAAAAGGCATTTTATAGTTTTACCTAATAGGTTTGTATTTCCATCTCTGCAAATAAATAACCTCTGTCAATAATTTTTATTCCACAATTACAGATAATTAAAGTTAATGTTGCAAACAAAATTCATTGACACATTTATATTAAAGAACGGTACCCAATAGCTCTACAGGGAGTTTATTATAACGAGCAATGTGTAAATGCGTTTATTTTAATGCAATATGGAAACGTTACTGAGTATGTAAAAACATAATATATTCTACGGAGGACGGAACTCTGTTGATGAAATGGCATAAAGACTTCAGTTTACAGCAAGCATGTGGGTTATTACATGCCCTGTTGTTCTTTCTGATGATTCTTTTTCAATAAAATTACGGTTCATATATTGCATTTTAAAATAAACGCATTTACACATGGCGTGGTACCCTTAGAAACCAATAGTAACAATCAAGTCCTCATGGAAACGGGAATACCACATTGCGCATTAAAATAAATTCACTGTATAAACCTACACGTTCGATAGAAATTCGAGTATTGACAAACTCAAATAAATAAAGTTAATATGAAAGTAATAACCTAATTTCCTCAAAAATAACATTTACTTATAATCAATTTTTAATGGTGTTTTGTTATTTGGAAAAATTTAGTAGGCTGTGGACTTTGTATGGAAAACCACATCAATGTTAAATTAAGAAAAAAACATGGTATCTAGTAAAAGTAAATACATTTAAGAATATTGTAACTTCATTATTTTTTGATTTTTAATAATTTTCTTTTGCATATTCTCTTATGTGGTACATTTTCACAAGAAAAAGTTTTGAGCTGTTAATTATCGAAATAACCAAATATATTGGACGTCTCCCGATGTAAGCAATATTTTTCCATCAAATTTGGTACAGTTATTCTTTATATCTGCTGCTAGGCGATGACAAAGTTTGGATTTTTAAACGTTTAAAAGTGCTTCTATTATTTAAAAAAAAACCAGTATTCAAATGCTAACTTACCACAAATAAACCTATAAGTAAATAAGTAGTTGGCAGATTTTAGTAAAACTTAGATATTTTCTAGGACTAGCGTTTCTGCATTTTTATATGTCAAATTTAAACGTTTATATTAAATAGCTCTCAATAAAAATATTAGAATATAAAATAATCTTACGAACGTACTAAAGATAGACGAAAAGCAGGCAATCTTCGAAAACAATAAACTGCTTATCGCTACACTAAACCTTTTGTAAGAGACAATTAAGTATGGTTAAACTCTTTAGTTGTATCGAGAGATAAAAAAAGCTGATCCTCAGCGGGCTGTGGAAATCAAACGTGTGAATAATATGTTGGTGGCACTGTAAGTCTATATGTCAAATTCAAGGTTGGCAGGTTAGGTTTCGCGTCAGTTTTGACACAGACTAACCTAACCCTTTGAATATAAAACCTCTATATTCAAAGAACCTAACCTGCTAACATATATTTAATGTCTACTATAGAGGGAGATTCAAATTAAGTGCACACCATTGCTATTTTTGTTATTATTGATTTTACAAAGTAGGTTAAATTAGCAAATTAGTAGTGTTTTTGGTGCTGATTAATATGCAATTAATAAAAAAACAATCGAATAACGAGTTGGCGACAAAATTAAACACTTTTATTTTTTTTAATGGAACACCCTGTATATATTTCAAAAACTTGAAATAAAAATTAATTTGTGATATAAAACTCTTAATACACTATTGTCTTAAAATGAATATTAAAGAAGTTAGGGGAGATTTTAGTTTACCTCTATCAACAATACACCGTACTTACGAAAAATTCATAGTAGGCTGCTACTAATTCAAAAACAATAACGTAAACACCAGAACTGTCAAAATCAATTTGTCGTACGTTTGGTTGTCGAAAGTAGTTAGTGTTGTTTATTTATTTCAATTAAAAACTTAAAACAAGCCTGCAATGAATTTTTACAGTAGAATAATGTATGTATTTATCTATAAACTGAAACTTGCGATAACTTCTTTAGTATTCATTTTAAGACAATAGTGTATCAAGACTTTTATATCACAAATTCATTTTTATTTTAAGTTTTTGAAAAATATACAGGATGTTTTATTTAAAAAAATATTTTTTAAAAATTTTGTCGCCAACGAGTTATTCGATTGTTTTTTTTATTAATTGCATATTAATCAGCACCAAAAACACTACTAGTTTGCTAATTTAACCTACTTTGTAAAATCAATAATAACAAAGATAGCAATGGTGCGCACTTAAATTGAATCACCTTGTATTGCTAACGCCTATGAGTGGGGAAGTCATAGCGTAAGTGAGACAGACAACCAACTCTTCGATGTATTTGGTGAGCTGTGCGCAAGCGCGTCGTCCTCGCGGTGGGGAAGTGAATGACGTATCCATTTTCAAAGTTAATTCATTTCATAATATAATGCGATATAAATTCAAATCAAGTCGCCATGCTTTCGCGATAAATGGAAATTTAAGAAAGTTGTCCAAGTGTTTGCGAGAAATGTCAGTTTAGCTGTGAATATAGAGCATTGGCAATTGGTTTAAGCTTATTTTAAAAATAACAATTCTGTTGTAACCACCCAGCGTTTATTTCTTCGTTACTTTTATTTAAATCCACGAGATGCAGTTCCTAGTCGAATAACAATTAAAAAGTGGGTACACAAGTTTCGCACTACTGCCTCATGTGCCAAAGAAAAAGCAAAAGGAACAAACTCGTTCTGTACGCATACTTGAAAATGCTGAAAGGGTAAGAGCAGCTTCAAGAGTGCCAGCAGCGAGAAGGAGGTCACTTGACTGATGCAATGTTTAAAAAATAAAATTTTTAGACGACCACATATGAAAGTAACATTATCGCGACAGCAGCCTACTACAGAAAGTTGACAATTTTATACACTAGCACGATATTATATCGTACTAATCATATCGTAACGGCACAAAGTTATTCAAATCACGTCCTGCTTAATTGTGTGACAAACGTCACTTTGACGTTTCTCACACAATTCAGCAGACCGTGATTCAAATAATCCAGACGCCTTTGCTTTATTTGTTGCTCTGCTTCCAACAAGCTCTAATTTTTTATAATTGTACCAATAATAATATAACAATCAATTTTGCAAACGAAATAAAACCAATTCTTAAAAATAGAATTTACTTTGAGTGGTCGTCTAAAAAATAGTGTTCATAACTCGCCCGAAAGTGCAAATATCTGTGCTCGTGTTTTAGATCCACTCGGGCTTCGCTTCGCTACGCCCTCGTTTGTCTAATCAACACTCGCACGATATTTTCTACTTTCGACGCTTGTAATGAAAATAACTATTCCGTGTTTCCTGAAGAACCTTTTGTTTGATTTTTGAATAAAAATTTAGCCGTTAACAAAAACCACTCAATTTAAAATGGATACTTCATTCTGCCGGACCTTGTACATATATGCCTGCTAACCTCGAATTTGACATAGACTTACAGTGCCACCAACATATTATTCATACGTTTGAATTTTCACAACCCGCTGAGGATCAGTTTTTTATCTCTAGATATTAACCTGCAGTTTGCGGTCGTGAAAAAGTCTATCTGCACTATTTACGACTACCTACTTACTACTTCTTTTGTAAAATTGTCTTCTCTCTTTTTCCTAGTATAGGTTGAGAGCCTGTTATTGCCACTCTGAGTGCAGTTTTATATTTTGTAATATCATGTAAATAAATTATTTAAAACTGAATTAAGGCACTAATAAAAAGTAAATAATGAAGCCATATGAAAAAGAAATACATACAGAGAGGTGTAAGAAAAATGGCCAGAGCTGTAGAATCGTTTTTTCTCATCCGAATTTCAAAATTCAAACACCAAATTAAATGGTTTAAAGCCCGCTATACAGAATGCGGTAGGCTACTAGGACCATTGCAAAAGCAAGGGAAATATGCATGTGGCCGTCGTGGTGTTTAACAAACGAACAATCAATGTACGATAGCGGTAGGTCGTTAGGATCATTATAAATACAAGATATATATTCGATTTTTTAATTTTGTTAAATACAATTACGGCCACATATAAAGGTCCCTTGCTTTTGCTATGGTCCAGTGGCCTGCCGCAATCTGTATATCTAATTCAAAATGCCTCTGGTCAACAATCGTCAACTTTTTTTCAAATAGCAACTCTATTTTTTCAATTTATTTTCGAACTCCACAAATTTTTTCGAATTCAATGAAGTGAGAATATCATGTTTTTATTCATTCATACCGAAGAAAAAGTTACGAAATTTGTACACATCGCGGTGGCATCAAAATACCCATGAGGAATCAAGTAGGCTGAGTACAGCATGATGTTCAAAAATGAACCTCAAACCCGTAAAACTTCAACTGTGGAACATCTGCTGCATCCAGACAACTTGATTGCAGTTCATGGGTGTATCGCACCCTTGTTTCTTGTGATTACAGTGCAAATCACAGGAAGACTTGGATGAAGCTTTTCCCTTTTTTTCTTCTCTTTCTCTTCTTGCAATAATGTTTACAACCTCTTGACCGACTAGATGACCTTCTATTGCGACTTTTTCTCCTTCTCGAAGATCTGGATGATTTTGATGCCACTACGATGTGTAGAAATTCCGTAACTTTTATTTTTATGTCGTTGATATAAACGAAGAAAACTATTATAGGTATTCAAAACAGATAGAAAGATTATAGTTGCCATTTGAAAAAAAAGTTGACGCTGCTCAGAGGTATTTCGAATTAAAAAATATCATTTATTGTCAGATTATGGCGGGTTTTAATAGTAGATTATATTATAAGTGAGAGAAATGCATCATTATTTGCGAGTGAGAATTTTGAATCGCGAGTGACCCAGCACGAGCGATACAATTTCTCACGAGCTTATAATGGCATTTCGCTCACGTGTGATATACGACGTTTTATCTTACAGTAGCAATTCTTGTGCCTAAATAGTTTGCGCAGTCAGAATATGTCGCGAAATAAATTTATAATTAGTCGCCTATGATTTGTGATATACGTTTGACAGTACTGAAATGTATTGGCAGTACTGAAGTATATGTCAAATTCGAGGTTTGTAGGTTAGATTTTGTTTGTTATTTGACATAGACTGACGCAAAACTTAACCTGAAAATTACGAATTTGACATAGCTTGACAGTGCTACCAACAATGCAATAGTATAAATAATGAAAACTCACTTGTGAATAAAACTTCATTTTAGTCACTGAAAACAGTTGTATGATGTATGGTAATAGGCGCTACTGTAAGATAAACCATTTAATTTGTTGATTGAATTTTGAAAATCGGATGACAAATAATGATCCTACAGCTCTGGCCGTTTTTCATGCACCTCTCTGTATAATCAAAAACCATAATCAAAATTAATTAATTAAAACATAAATAATACACTCTTTCATAATATAAAATGCCAAATACTTGAAAATCATCTTTAAAATCAAATTAAATCTAAAACCGTAGATGTATAATAATATAAGTACGTACTATTAAAGTTGTATGGGCACCAGCAATTATAACAGACCGCGGAAGCAGTTGCTGCACTAACCTGACCAACGCAGGTCATCGATGGGCACGAGCAATAAAAGCATGCTGCCGATGGGGTTGCTGCACGCAACCGGTCAACGCAGGCGTTGGATGCGTGTGGGCAATGAGAGAAGGCTGTGGACCCAGATGCTGCATGCACTCGGTCAACATAGGTCCTAAATGTGCGTGAGCAAGCGATAGCAGGCGGCGGAAGCAGTTGCTGCACGTGCCCGACCAACGCAGGCCATAGATGCGCACGAACAATAAAAACATGCTGCTGCTGCGGTTGTAGCGTGCACCCGGTCAACGAACGACAAGATTTTGGGTCTAGAATGACAGAATAGGTATGCCAAAAATTACAATGGTGAGACCTGGTTTAACGAATAACGGAACATATTTAAAATAACAAAGAAACACACTATACTAGAAAATACTATAAAAGTCACTACCTGGAATGTTGGAAGTATTTAAGAAGGAGGACAAAAACTTAGCGACGATTATAAAGACGTATGGAATACGTGTTCTCGCTCTACAACAGATAAAATTGAAAGGGAATGGTATTACAAAAGTAGAAGCATAATTACTATTTCAAAGTGGAGGAAATAACAGGTTACTCGGAACAGGATTTCTACCGAACAAAGAATTTAGAAAAGCTGTGGTTGAAATCAAAGCTGTTTTGGAAAGAATATGTTAGTTGGTTTACCCAGCAAATATCTCAAAATAACTATAACAAATATACAACGAATGACATGGAAATTAAAAGTGATTTTTACCAGCACATAGTAAATATCTTAAACAGTTTACCCATATATAATATAAAGTACCTAAGTATAAAAAAGTTGCAGAAGCAAAAAGTAAACACGTAAAGTCAAATAAAAATAACAAATGAAGTACCAGCACTAATAATAAGAGACAGGTTAAACACGTACACGTAAACAGTAGGAGAGTACCAAGAAGGATTCAGGAAGGCCAGTTCAACAATTGACCAGATTTTTACCATCAAACAGATACAACATAATAGTTACGAAGAAAATCTGGGCCTACATATACTAGTCATTGACTATAAGCAAGCATATGACTCTATTAACAGGGGGAGGATATCCACTGCAATGAGAAAACTGGGGGTGCCTAGGAAGTTACATTAATCTAGTAAAAATAACACTAAAAAAACCGTAAAGAGAGTCGTACTTGACAGGGCGAAAGACTATTATTCACAACGTTGTTCAATCTTTTCCTAGAAAACATCTTACGAGGAGGTAATATTGAAACAAAGAGAATAATATACTATAGCAATCATGAAATAATCGCATATGTAGACGATATAGCATTAATAACAAGGTCAAAAAAGAGCTAGAAAGAGTTTTTAAAAAACTAGAAACGGTATGAAAAAAACTGTGCGTAAATGAAGACAAAACAAAATATCTGGAAATGAAAGCAACTGAAAGACAAAAAAAATAGTATAAAATTCAAATCCGATCACAAGGAATAGAGTTTTCAAGAAGTGAACCAGTTTAAATATCTTAGAGTGACAACATCGAATAAAAGTGAGGAAGACACAGAAATAGAGAAAAGATTGGCAAAGGGAGTAAAGCTATGGGATTACTGTAAACAATTATGAG
Source organism: Agriotes lineatus (assembly GCA_940337035.1). Classification (NCBI taxonomy): domain Eukaryota; kingdom Metazoa; phylum Arthropoda; class Insecta; order Coleoptera; family Elateridae; genus Agriotes; species Agriotes lineatus. Next base: position 180,125 of record CALNHX010000467.1, read on the forward strand.
ATTCAAAGTAATATCGGAAAGAACTAAGATCACAGATTATAGAATGGCAATCCATGCGACAGTTCTTTATGAATGTGAGGCGTGGACCCTCAATAAGAATAACATGGAAAAAAAGAGATCGGGAAAAATGAGACGTAAGATATATGAAAGAGTGAGAGATAATGACGGTCCGCGAAGACAAAGAACAGACAGGGAAGTAATGGATATATTATACAAACACCCAAGTATTACACAAATAGTAAGATCACAGTGAGCACAGTGATTGGGTCATGTTTGCAGAATGCCGGGAGGAAGGCATGCGAAAAGGATTCTCTTGGGAGGAGAAGGGCGAAAAAGAAGGAGAGGAAGACCAAAAAAGAAATTATTGGAAGCAGCGAAGGATGCTAAACAGAGATAGAGAGAAATGAAGACTGGTGGTCAAGCAAATTGGAGCCATGGACCTTTAAGACCTAAATAGGTGATATAAAATATGAAACCGTCAAACTCGAAAGTTTTCTACCTTCCTTCCTTTAACAGTCTGCACATTATAACTAGGCTCCGTCTGATCTTCCAAATAAAGTGTTTCTAATGACTCAAAAATTTTATGTTCCTGCAATACAATACACAATTGTTAACAACCAGACTAACGAAATAGTAACAGAACGACCTTCCACAGCCGCAACTAGATTAGTTCACCATTAATGCTTAGTTTCTTTTTTTGCAAATTAATTTATTATTCCATATAATAGCAAAGACACATAATTAACCCTCACGCGTCCCAGCTACAATAGCAAAGTTTTTCTGTATCTATTAGTTTACTCCCAAATTTGCTATCGTGTACTGTTCTCCTTGCTTCTTGCAAGCATGTTCCTTTTTCGAGGAAAGCCTTTCTTAGTGCCTAGTTGCAGCTTAGTTATGGTTACGGCTGTCCCTATTACAATTCCTTGCCACATTTACTTCAATGTATCTACAAGTGCGTTATCTACTATACTATAAGTACTTTTGTAAGGTGATTTTTTCCAAATTTAGCCAACTTGCGAAGCAACTAATAAGATCTACGTTTTTATAGTTGTTTTGCGGGAATTGCAATTCTACATTTTCTGGTCTCATATCCAACGACTTTAGGGCCATTCCGTCAGAAATTTCATCAGTCGAACGACCGGATATGCCAAATCAGCACACGTGGGCTTTTGCCGTTGCCGGCGGCCGCGCTAAAATAGCTCATTGTGTTGCACAAACTGACTTGGACTGTCGTCTTAAGATAGCAGGCGATATACAGCTCTTAAGCGCTTAAGCGTTCCGTTCACCAAAGAATTGAATATCGAATGACGTCTTCATAAGCCCATTGGAGGTTGCATTCGGGGAAAATTCGTGATTACAACACCGATGTATTTGTACTCCAAGTTTAAAGTGTCATTGGGATGCAAATAGTGTCATTTAGAAGGACATTAACGTCTTCTTAAATTTTGATTGTGGCAACCAGCGAATGCCTGTTTTTAAACGAAATGCTGCACGCGAATTTCGAGCTGAAAAGGACAGGTTGTAAAATATTTACTCAAGTAAAACCCCTTGCAAGGGCTTCACCAATTATATGTTGCAAAGGCAGCAAGATATCATAATGCACCAATAGCGATGCAACCATTTGGCTCCCACTACATTTTCTTTCAGATTCGATATCATATGAAGCCCCAGTCTTCAAAGTCAGTTCAGTTAGTTATCAGAGAGATATAGAACAGATCTGACGTGTTCAATTTTCGGCGGCTTTGGGCACAAGAGTCCCGCACCCGGGCAACATATCAATTTATTTATATTATGCTGTTTGCTTCGGCCTTCTCGTCTTTACGAGTTAGTTGGCAGAGACACGTTGGGACGAAAACTAGTAATCGCTTGTCAAGTCGAGTCGGTGTAATTCTTATGTAGGGGTGGTGACCCTTTTAAGGGTTAAGCGGGTATATGTGGCCGTGAGTTTTCTTACCAAAAATCGTCGTCTCCAAGAACCTTATGCGGATCAAGCTCGAAAGCTCTACCATGCTCAAATGTTGTGAGGGGAAGCAATGGCCGAAGTTGTCGTAGTAGTGCAAGTATTCCTGTTTCAGTTTTGAGATTTTGACACCGCGATCCTCCGTGGAAATCACCCCATTTGCTGTTAAAATCCATCTTTACGCCGTCTCCCAGCTCCTGAATTGACTTGCCGGCTAGCAGAGTTTTTCATCGGCCAGCAAGTGCTCGACGGGACCAGTGGTGCGCCATAAACCTCTAGAGACACCGCTAGGATAATAAACAAGGTATTGCGTTGTTACAATTCTCTAATTTTGGTGCTATAGTTTACGGTGCTGCGACCAATTAAACAGTTAGTGGCGCTTTAAAAAAAAAGTTGTATAACGACGTAACCTATTCGTAGATTTTAGTTCGAGTAGTATGTAAGTTATGCCTAAATAACATGAGTCATTAACTGTTACCTTTTAGCAGCATATGAAACCCCTATGATGTTATACAGGTGTACAAATAACCGTTTTCCTTACCATTTTCTCTGTTTATTATACATACTTATATTTAAATTTAATATAACCAGGTTAATTAATCCCTGCTTTTCCTTTACAGTGTTTTCATGCCACTTCCTATTGTAATTTTTTCATTTGTGTAAAGAGTGCTAGCGGCCTACAAGAAAATAATAACAAGGTAAGTTCGTAGAAGGGCCAGACCGCACACAGCTATCATCAAGCTAAATGCTGGTTCTCATTTCAGGCTTCAAAAGAGCAGTTCGAAAGAGATTTCTAAAGTCGGTGGCGTCCTTCTGCACACCAATAACTAGGTCACTAGGCCATCGCTGTAATTTACGTTTTTTTCGAAACGAATTCTCTTTCTCTGACGAGCAGCTGGACAAATTCCTGCTAAAGGAACATTTGTGACGTAGTTAGAGCGAGTTTTTGCTTGTATATCATCAAATTGCCTTTTTGAATTTACCGATTGAAGCAGCCTCTAACAGATTTGATGTGTGTAGATAATTCCCATTTAGTATGTAACAATGTGTCTCCAACGTATGACGAATAACTGTTTCTTGAGTTTACCCATGTTTTCATTTCACTAGTCTGTTGCATTTTTCTTGTGTCTGCTTATCACCTTATGACTAACTTTCGAAAATTAAACTCGGTAACTCTATTCAATTATATAATCAGTTTAGTGTATCTTGTTATTGCAGTTTTTCTTTTGTATCCATTTGTTAGTGCAAAAAATATTTAAAACAATCGCTATTATCTCAATGTCTGTACTGACCTCCCCATTTGCACTTATCTTAGTTTTCACATTTTTATTATTTCCTTTATCTACTTCTTTCATCTCATGACTCCATATATGGTCTAATTATTCTCTTCACTAAGATATTGTCAGCAATGGGTATAAGCTAAGTTATTCATTACTGCAGGTTTAATTTTATAATACCTCCACATATTTTTTGCTACTTAGATTGATTCAACGTCTATTATTAGGGTAACTGGATAAGCATTTAATGATACTGCTTGCTGAACTCTTTTGAAATTTGAATTTGAAATTTAAATGTAATAACGATGATATACCGTAAATAAAAGTTTATAATAACAGCAACATAGTAACTGTTTTAGTTGAAAGATTTGTATTTTTATAACAGCAATTTTCTTCGACCATATGAGTCTCTTGCTATGTGCAGCGTACGTGAACTACCATCTGTAAACTGTAGTCACTCTGCTCGCGTCAGTAGCTGTGCAAGCAGTAGTAGTGGTTGAACAATCCAGTGCTGAAGCTACGAATTTTGATAACACGTGAAATTGTATAACCGCATCGATCTGATTTCATAAAAGTGTGTGCTATGAATATTAACTAAGAAGTAAAAGTTTACAATTTCTACAATTTTATCCAAAGATATCCAATCATATTATTTAAACATGGACGAAGGAAATGTAAGTTTCCGTACATTAAAGGCTTAGCGTTAATATTATCATATAGTTTGTTGTGCATGCTAGTTGAATAATATATTTTATCTACTTTGATGTCACAATATGGTTATTATAACACCGAAAACAGTGCTACAATGGAGTCCATTATAATACTGTTTTTGCATTGTTATTTTCATATGAAAAACATTTACTCAGCCTACTTCTTTCAAATATCTGACAGATTGTCACATTTATGAAAAGTCAAAATTAAAAGTTTTTAATGGTTTTTTTATGCAAAGTAGATAAAATAGTATATTATACTCGTTTAAAAAGAGGCATTGTAGCACTCGTTTCATTGGAGCACTCCTCGCTACGCTCGTCGTGCCCCAAATTCACTCGTGCTACAATAAGCCCTCTTGTTAAACTAGTATAATAACATACTATTGTCTGTTTTTTTGCTTTATGATTCAGAGCAGGCTTTGTTTTTGCATTTTTGTAACAGTGTAGATAGTTGGTTACAAAGAAAAAACACTAGTAATGTCAAAAACTTATTACAACTGTCAATGTGTTATCTTATAAGCTCTATAATACATAAAGAAAGCTACAATTACTGAACCATTAACATTAAATAAGGTATTGCTTTATTTTAAGAAATTTTATTTAAACATGGTTGTTATCTAACTGTACAGAAACGCCATAAAATTTCTATATGTTCTAATGTGGAAATATATTATTAAAAACTTGCTGATGACTTTTGTTTGCAAATCTGTGTTGTAGAAGTTATTATTTATGTTAAACATATAAGAGGGATTAACTGTTTTTTTCAACATTGCTTAAAAATGCCACCTTTCATACACTTATGATAGTCCTGATGTGCATCCTGCATGCAAAATAGTATATCTCTTTCTCTCCGTCTTAACTTTAGATGGATTACTTTTCAAGTCTGTGTCGTGGGTCTACCTATGCAGACTGGTTCCATTGCGAAATATCCAGTTTTATCCAAAAACCGGAACATACATTTTTCACTAGAATTTCGAAATTGTAAATATTTCTTTGAAGAAGTAATCTTCGCCGAAATTACATGATTCTTCTCACAAACCAATTTTCTTCCATTCACAATTTTGTATTTATATCTCATATTTTTTAATGTCTAGTATAATTTTAAACGAGTCCTGCTATAATTTAGTTTCTTAATATCCTCCCTGAAACTATAGTCCTCCCAAGTTAAAAATTCTTTTTCCTTTTTCATATTGTCATTCAGTTGTTGCTGGAGTTGTGATTTTGCTTCATTTAGAATATTAAACAGAGTTTCATTCAAAATCTAACATAATAACAAAATGTAAGAAATTTTATAATGGTTTAATTCTTAATACTTACATCAAAGATTTGACCAACTCTTCCAATGATGGCTGTTTTACTTAATTTACCATTGATATCTTTTATATTAGTAAAACAGCGTTTTATAGCTACTTTAGCTGGGCACTCTTTTAGTTTACACCCCCACATACATCTGGTTTGCTATTTTTGTATTTCGCTTAAATGTGGGGGTGTAAACTAAAATAATGTTTACGGGCAGCTTGTTTAGTTTACACCCCTACATCTGGTTTACGATTTTTGTATTTCGCTTAAATGTGGGGGTGTAAACTAAAATAATGTTTACGGGCAGCTTATTTAGTTTACACCCCCACCTACACCTGGTTTACGATTTTTCTATTTTGCTTAAATGTGGGGGTGTAAACTAAAATAAGGTTTACGGGCAGCTTATTTAGTTTACACCCCACTTTTTTCCATTGAATCGTATTGAAACATTATGATTTTAATTGCGAAGTTAGGTTAGGTGAGTTTAGGTTAGGCTAGGTTAGGTTAGGTACGTTGGCGTGTTGTGCCTGGTGTGCGCTCACGGCAGTAGGTGGCACTGGTGGTGGCTTGGCTTGTTACATTCTCCTTGCAAATAGCAGAAGTTTATAAACGTGAATAATTTGTTTTACTTAATTTTCAATAAAAAGTTTGGGGTCTAAACTAATTTAGTTCAACATAGACTATAATTTAGTTGACACTCTCACATACAACTGATTTCTGATTTTTCTATTTAACTTAAGTGTGGGGGTGTAAACTAAAAAAGTACCCATAGACTATAATTTAGTTTACACCCCCTAAATGTGGGGGTGTAAACTAAAAAAGTACCTTTAGCTGTACTATTAATGCTGCTTTTTCGTGGCATTTTATTAAACGTTATTGAAGTGTCAACGTGACAATCTCGGGGACCTTGATTTTGACGTTAGGTATATTTTGTAACTAAACTGTTGTACACTGCTAAAATAATATAAATGCAAGGCCTGCTCTGAATCATAAAGCAAAAAAACAGACTATATTTTAAAGTCGTATTTTTCAATATATTTATCTTTGATAGAAAAATTCAAACATCAACTAAATATATTATCTAATAATTTCTAGTTTATTATTAATAGCTAGAAACAGCGTTATATTTTTTTTAGAATAACTCAACGCCAGAAGGAATCGATGTTTCATCTAAACCAGAATCTTCTAATTCAAATCAAGAGGCAGCTACATCCAGCCACAGCCCACAATCTCCTGCTGAAATAAGTTGGATGGTGGGCTCTTGTGGTAAACACTCGACTCCCATTCCAATGATTAAATGTACCAATTGCTGTATTTAGATTCATCTGTGCTGTACAGGGGTGAATAGTCGCAACGTATCAAACGTAAGTATATCGTCAACTTCTTCTCGAGAGTGAACAATGCAGAATGAATTTTATTGTGAACGACTTATATCGAAAGAATTTAAGATCGCAGCGAAACACGTGGGTAGCTATCAGTTGTATACGTTTCTATATCGTAATTTGATAATTATCACTTGCTCTGTTAGATCATACTCGTGGGTGTTTAAGTTAAACAAATGAACATTTAAAATAATAACAGTAAATTCTCTGCTGTTTATGTCTATTCCTTGGGATATTGTTTAATGTGTCTAACTGCAACATCTTTTGCTAGATAGTAAATCAAGCTCTTAGTTCAAACTTATATCATAACCGATCTCTAAACCTAATCATAATTGCGCTTCCTCGGAAGTATTAATGCAACATATGCAATGTGCTAAATGTACATAGTAGTTGAAATTTAGATAGATAACGTAGGAATTTTATTGCAAATTTTAAATTCTGCGAAAGACTTTAATTCCGTAAAATTTGTAACAAATGGCATATTCACTTTTTTTAAGTGATCCCACCCTAAAGCGCCAGTTTAGCCCATGTAGCTGTTAAAGAAATGTCTACCAAATATTTTTAATATAGATAATTAGAACAATGTGTCCGTTTGTAGCGATAACAGTAACAGTGAATATTTCAGATTCACTCCCGAAACTTACTCGAAACATACATCTTACGTATTTGTGACAAAAGATTTCTTCACAAATTCCACAGAAGTTGATGTTTTTCAACATCAATGATTCCATACCGTTGCTGATACGTTTATAAATAATCTCCTTTTCGGCCATTTTTAATACCACTTGATCCAGAAATGAAGCTTCTGTTCCAATGCGTCTGTAAAATATTAATGAGCGCCAACACATCTTGATATCCGATTTAGAAGTTGACAAGAGAGAAGGTAAAGGTACATCGTAATTGTCTAACTCTACTAATAGTAGCAATAGAGATAATATTATAGGTAAGGAAGTTCTTGATTGATCGTACACCATACCGTCTATGGGCTTATTATAACCAGATGCAATACACGTGAAGATACTGTTGCTATATTTTTTTGGGAGTAAAATATTCGTAGACCCATTTCGTCGCCACGTTCTGGAAGAGATTTCTATCGTGGGAGCTTTTAGGTTTAGCATTCTTTGTCTACTAATAGGGAAAATGGCGGTTGTTTGTACTTAAGATTTGATCTCTACACCAGTTCTGGGTTGTATCAAGAGCTATCTGCATTCATTGCTACACGACTATATTAAGTTTTTAGTGTTCTAGTATAGCCCGTCTGCAATTCGAAGCCGTGTTGTGTTGAGCACGTTGAGTAGATTGTCAGCCACCACTGACCACAAAAGATGTGATAAAACGTTTCATTTGGAGACAGCCTCTAACGGCCGTTATGGTTACAGTTTTTTCGTCCAGCCTTGATGTAATTTTTCGACTTTCAAGCATGGTTTGAATCCATTTTATAATTGAAGGACCTATACGTTGTATATGCACCAATTGTGTATGCCAGCTTAATTTTTTTTGAGATATTTATTTTTAATCCAATTGCTACAACTTCTGTGTGCAGATCTTCTAACATGTTTGTCACTCCTTCTTCCATTTCCGTAAGCAGGGCAACGCCATCTGCATATTTTAAATTACTTACTCATTCACTTGAGATATTTAGTCCTTTTCTTCCTATTAAAATTTTCGAAAGACCTTTCCAAGTCTTCTTGTTGTTGCCTGATAGCGCCCAAAACTGAGTATAGATCTCTATAATTTCCTCCACCGTATTCGGTCCTGGGCGGTTCCTACCTAGGGCAGCCCTGCTACTTTTATAATATCATTTTACCAGCGTATTACCGGTCTTCCTCTTGCACGTTTTCCCATCCATCCTCTCCATCTCATCACTTTCCTATGCCATGTTCTGCGTAGTCCCATTTACGTAATGAAGCTTTGTCTATTACGTCTGTTACTTGCTTCTTATGTATTCCCTTCTCTTTCTATCTCACAGTAACAGACCTAGCATCTTCCTTTCCGCGGGGCTTTGAGATACCCTCAGTTTGTCCATCATCGAAACTTCCAAAAGAGTTTCGCCTCCTGCGTGGTTTGCACGTTGAGTTACCGTGCTCTTTTGCTTTTCCTTCTGATGAAGCCCCTTACGAAAGTGGGCGAAACGTTGAATACTTAGACCTCAATAATGACATGGTCCAATCCCGAAAGTCGTTTGTTACTTTATATCGTTAGCGAACCTAAAATGTATTAACCTTTCTCCGTTTATGTTGACACCTCGATTTGACCAATCTAACTGCTTAAACACTCCTTCTAAGACCAGATTAAACAATTCTGGTGATATTCTATCGCTCTGTCTTATTCCTCTTTGTATAACAAAGAAATCGGTGGTATCTTGAGTTGTTACTGTTGCGTTGACGTTTCCATAAATAATTTTTAGTATATTTGTACTCAGTAACGTCATTTTTTATTAGAATTTTAACGGTCAGGAGGTGGTCACAGGTACTGAATCTTTGCCGAATTGTTGCTGGTTCTAGAGGTTGGCAATCTTCAACTTTTTTATTTATTCTGTTTGCAATTATTCTACTAAATAATTTGAACAGTTATGATAACAGGCTAATTAATCTGTAGTTTTGTAGAAAGGTTGGGTCTCCTTTCTTAAAAAGTATGTAAAGCATGTGATATTTCTTCTACAATAATCTCAGAGATCTCCTCCGATCCGACATCATACATTTTCCTATCTTTTGAATTTGTGTAGGATTTTTGATCTGGCAACTATATGGAGGTTTGTAAAATGCGTCTATGATTTTTGGGATTTCGTCTCTGTTTTTTGTTTCTTGTCCAGTAAAGTCTTTTAGAACTATTATTTCTCTTCGTCCATCATGATGGGTTTCTAAACCTTTGGCTATCATCCTTCTTGTTTCTTTTCTTACTTCACGATAATCTGCTGTATTCTGTTTGTCTTCTCTCTGCATTTGTTTTGTTTCTTGTATCAATTTAGATCTTTGACCGATTTTTTATTTGCTATGTTAATTGCTGTTTCTTTAATTGTTTCAATTAGTTGTTCGGAGAATTCATTGATACTGCGTAGATTTTCATTTTCATTTAATTTTGTTCAGTTCTTTATGGTACGTGTCTTGTTTTTCTTTAAGAGCGTAATTATCTAACTTATTTTTGTTTATTCTCTTACGTCTTCTCGGTTTTTGAATTGATAGTTTTGCTCTTACTAAATTGTAGTCACTTCAAGTGTTAAACGAATTTAGGCGTGATACGTCATTTACTGGATTTCATGTTTGGTATCGTTTGGCTTGCAAGAAAATGGACATGATGTCTTTGAGGTTGTTTATTGAAGAAAAAGCATAAAATCTTTGGCTTTCCAAAAAGTTACACAGTTTCTGCCCTCTTTGATTTCTCTCTTCTAACCCATGTCTTCCAATGCATGCATGGGTCGTCGTCTGATAACTTCTTTCCAATAACTGCACTAAAATCACCGATTACTAGATCCTGATTAGGTAATTACATGTGTCTATTTCAAGGGGTTTTTCTATGTCTTCGTATATAATATATCTACCTCTTCATAGTTGTATGTTTATGTTGGTGGACGTGTTTGAATTATTTTTACTCTGCAGTTTTCTGTTAGTTTTATCACCAGATAATCCACTCTGTCTGATATTCTGTTGTAACTTTGAACGTATGTTTTAGTTTTGCATCCATTAGATATATTACGCCTTTATGGCTTCATCTTCATGTCCTTTATAATAGAAGGGGCTTCTTGATTGTAAATTTAATAAGTTTTTTCGTGTCTTCTGGCTTCACTTAATCCAAGGATGTGCCACTTTATTTTGGTAAGTTCCTTTTCTGAATCATAAAGTTGCACATCTGATATCTATCTGATGAGTTTGCGATATATATAATGACCAAGTTTGTAACTGGGTTGGCGAGAAACAAGTACCTCCTACCGCCGTTACTTTCTTTCTCCATGGTAAAGTTAATGTCTGGATGTTGACTATTGAGATGATCTAAGAAGAGAGGTAAAGTATCTTTACCATGTGGCCATGGTAAAGGTATCGTCAACGTATCGTAACCAAACCTTGGGTTTCAATTCTGAAGATTTCAGAGCCATGGTTTTGAAAGCGTCCATAAAGATATTGGCAACGACAGGAAAAAAGGCGAACCCATAGCCGCACCAGAGATATTTGTTTAAAGAACTGCTCTTGAAATAGGAAATAAATGGAAGAGAAGCATTTTTCTATAAGGGCAGATACTCTTAAGGATGTCTTCTCATGCTCTGGTAACAACTATTATATTATGACTATGTAATCGGAAATATGAACTTTAGTAAAAAAAGAAAGTGATATCGAAACTCACAAGCAAATCCTCAACTTCAACGCTTATGTTGGCTATAGGTTCAACGAAATAGGCTAAATGGTGAACATTTAATGGGAATTTACCAGTGAACTTTCCGAGGGTATTTGTTAGGTATTTCGCTAATGAGAGGGAATGTCCTGTTTATTTATTTTGGGAAGACCATAGAGCCGAGAGGGTTTTGAAGTAAGAGAAATCAACCTCCATTGACTATCAATGGAAAAATCTGAAAATTTATGATTGAAGCGGCTTCTCCTTCGATTTTGGAAGTTGGGTCGCCAGAAAATGGAACATAAGAAGAATCTTAGAGTAAACAAACCTTAGTGGCGAATTCTGTTCGATCCATGACCCGACGTTGGTGTTCAGAGATACGAGTTTTTACTGAACCGTCTGTTTTATTAATGTATACAGTTTATTGTATTCGAAATACGAATACGAATAGCAGAAAAAAAAAACTTGAATAGGATTCAAAGTATTGAGTTTTCCAATACTACCCAAATCTGGTTAGTTGTTTTGTTTGTGTATTACCCCTTCCGAAATCGTTTAATCTCTTGTGCCTTTCTATTACTTCTTTCATAAATCGGGTTTTATAGCTTATAATATCTTCTTTCGACATTTTTCTTGCAGTTCTATTCACCTCTGCACATTCTATTGCATGTATTTTACGTTCTTGCAACATCATCTATTCTTGAAGAATATTAATTAGATGGGCGTTCTTTAAAAGTTGTATAGTAAACCTTTTAAAAGAAGTATGCGGTATTACAAATGAAAATAAAAGTAGAAAATAAACATAAACGAAAAGATACGAGAACAACTCAAATGGAAAATACAACAGTATAAAGAGTGTTTAAAGATGGAACGAACGCAAAACACAAGTAACATAAAGAATTGAGTAAAGCGACTGGTACAGGCAGCAGAGAAGTCTTGGGATGAATTTGATAAGAAGATGGAGAAGAAATTTAATTATTTTACAGACAATGACAAGATAAAATGTGTTTTACATTGTTTTCTTATCTTACATTTTTAAATGTTATGGTGTGAATCACGAATAAGAGGTTTTCCTCTTTACCTAATCAATTATAAGGTCATCAATGTTACAACAATGTAACAAATCTTTTAAAGTGGTGTTTTGCATTTTATGTTTCAAAAATCATAAATGACTGCAATTTATTTCCCACTTATTTCACAAAAAATCAGCCTTAAGAATCATAAATCAATCGAAGTAAATAAGAAAATATTAGAGCAGGTCGCTACATACAGGATAAGGAAGACTAAACAACGGCAAGAATTGATACTGCAACCTGTAAGTTGAATCAGACAAGCAAAAATGAGCGTCTTTAATTAAAATAATATACAGGGTGTCTCGCGAGGTTCTCTCGGCACTTAAGAAGCATGTTCTTGAGATCATTTCAAGCAAAAGAGTTCATATGAACATGTATCCTATTCTCAGTATTTATTGAGCTATACACATTTCAAACTAAATTAATGTTAAATAATTGTTGTTTCTATGACACCAAAAATAACAAAATAAATGACTGCAGACTAATAATTCAAAAGAACGTAGTCATAGATGTTCAACAATTCCACCTCCTACTTCAATGCATTTAGCCGCACGCCTGTGAATACCACGCGTTCCATTCATTACCTTAGCATGGCTGTCTTATTTGTGCTGCAGCGTTCAAAATTCGCTGGATTAAAGCCTCGCATGTTTCTACTTTCTCTTCGTATACCAACTTTTTCATCAAACCCCATATGTTGTAATCTAGGGGATTTAGATCTGGAGATCTGGCCGGTCAATTGTGTGGCCCACTCGACCAATCCAATACTGAAAATAGGACACATATTCATATGAACTTTTTTGCTTGAAATGATCTCAAGAACATGCTCCTTAAGTGCCGGGAGAACTTCGCGAGACACCCTGTATATCCCTATTTTAACCTTTGGGAGCGAAAGTTGAGTTCTAAACAAGAAATTAAACAGCAAAACAAGAGAAATCAAAATTAAATGTTTTCGAGGAATTCGAAGTAGGACTGCGAGAAAAGAGAGAGTAAAAAATATTATAATCATAGACAAATTAAACATAGAATCGGTGAGAAACAGGTAAGATGGTAGGGACATCTAATATGGATGAATGACAGACAGCAAGAATGCAGAAGATCAACGGGAAGACCTATTAAAACCTGAAAAGAGAACATTGAGAACTTTCTAAAGAACAGAGGAGTCGCGTTAAACACAGCAAATACACTAGCGAGGAACAAAGTGAAGTAGAGAAAGTGTGAACACGGTGAAAAATTATGCAGCTTTTAGAAACTTTACACATTTGTTATAAATTAATATTTTTATCTACGACAGTGTGTAAAATTAACTTTTATTTGGCGGTTTTAAGTTTGTAAAACGACTGTTTAATGGCATGTTTTCATTAATTTACGTAGTCAGTAGCAACGTGTTTTAAAATGTTTAACCACTCAAAATTACTACCAGTTGCTATTGATCCTAATTGACATTTAAAATATTTTTTATATTTAGCGTGTTTTCTAGATTCTATCCTAGATAAAATATTGTACGATACACATGCGTAAAACATCTTTAGTTACTCGTGGGGCTTAAAACGCTCGCTCCCTCGCGTTTTAACTCTGCCCACTCGTGACTAAAGACTAGCTTTACGCACTTGTGTCCACGCCAATTGAGCACCAAGCTCTCGATGTAATAAATGTAGACCGGCGAACTGAGCACCAGGCAGATCAGGTACCTTTTCAAAGCAATCCTTTGAGACAGGCGAATTCAGCACTTTGACCTCTGTCCACTTTGTAATGTTAATCTGTTTATTTCAATTTATAATTATTATTAGCACACAATTAAAATTTTAACGATATCATTAAAAACCAATTTGTAACTAGTTTGGTATTGGGAAACCTCATCATCAAAATTATATTTTTCTCCGAAACACATCTATTATTTGCGATAAATGAAATAATATAAATTATGATTTTTCTGAATATACACTGCAATGTAATAACATAATTATTGCTAATAAAAAATAATAAAAGAAGGCCTACTATGATTTTTTGATTTTTATTTGGCTGAGAAAGATAACTGTTTGCATTAATTCAGCACCTGATAACTTGTTAGTTTGTTAATGAACAAACTAGTAATATAGTGCGCAATTGGCTAATCTAAAGTGCTCAATTGGTCGGTCTCCGTTTGGTCCTTGGTGCTCAATTGGTGTGTCCGGCAACGGTATACATTTTTACCTGGAGTTGTAAAGTGCTCAATTGGTGCCCGTCCACGCACTTGTATCGTAAATTACTATTTGAATTTCGTTTTGAGTTTTTTTTTATAAAAATAGCTTCTAACGCTGTCAGCAATTCAAGTTAGCTAAATGTATAGTCCTTCCGGTCGACTCTGCGAAATTGCCTTGGGTAACTTTTAAGTAAATAGGGAAATACTGAACATTATTTGTCAGGTCATTTTGGTATTTTAATTAGCCACCTAGGCTTTAGGGCAGCGTGCCCGTATGCTAAACCCTTTTAGTTATTTATTTGGCTCCATCGCCTAATTCCATAATAATGATTTTGCACATATTTGGCCCCAAACGCAGTATTTCTCGTCAGTTGGAGCACCCCTTTGCTGGTACTTTGGCAGCCGGGTGTTATCGCTCGCAAGAAATCCGAACCTTCTAGAAATCACGCCGTTGAGGCGCCTCGCCATTGGCTGTCTTTGTTACCGGAATTTATTTGTTCTATGGAGCGCATCGCCATTGGCTGTCGAGAGTCACGTGGTAACGCCGTTTTGGCTCACGCCACTGCAGGGGTCGTAACACTGCTTGCTTGGGCAGTTCAGCTCACGCCGTTGATCAAGGAAGTCGCAGAGTGTGCCGTTTCGAGGCGTTCCCGTCATTGGCCGGGACGCCAGCCTGGTTTTCCCGTCTCGTGCTGTTTCAGCGAATGTTGTGTAAATTGCCGTTGTTTGTTAGTACCGTTGCTGTGAAAGCCTTCCTATTTCCCGTGCTGTTTCAGTGAATATGCCATAAACTGTTTCGCCTTTAAGAGGTCGCGTGTGATTGTGCGAGTGGCAAGTCTTTACGCCAAAGCGTAGGTGTGTGAAGGGCTTCACGGGGCCAGTTCTGCGTTTGTGAGAAAGGGGGCTTTCCCTTTTCAACTCGCTGTTTTCGAGGATCTTTCTAGGCAGGACGAAGTAGGCCTCTTTGACGCCGTAAGTGTGCTCTCAGGAGAGCGTCCTAACGCCGCCATCTTGGCGGATTCCAGCCCGTTTACCCCAGATGCCGTGTTTTGGCGATTGAGCTGCCACAGACTGCCGCCTTCTACCAACTGACTGCACGCAACTCTCATAGACCGTCTACGGACTAAGGTATTTGTAATTACAACCATTTAAACATATTAACTGTCGCTTGTGCGAGCGGTGGTGCTTTTGTGCTCAACTTTGTGTGGGCGGATGCATGCCCCCTTGCTTGCTTGTCGCGGCTTTTAATGCCGGTTTGAGGCCACCATGCTTCAAGACGCTACTTTGGTAGCCTACTAGTAAGTTCATGTGCGCGAGTTTCGCGTTTCATGGCCTAAATAGCTAAAGAACTCTGCGCCTATGTTTTGGTGTTACGTTTGTGCTAACTTTTAATTCAGTAAAGTTAGGTGCGCGAGTTTCGCTATATTGTACCGATTAATACATAAATGGAATCGCCGTGCTGAGCCTAGCGCGCCCTAATCTGTTCGAGCTCTTTGTTTATGTTTGCGAGGGCTTTGTGCTTTGCTTATCAGGTGTTAACCGCAGCCAACGACTGCGTGGGCGACGTAGCAGGGGCTGGCAACTATTCCAAATTCGCATGCTTTAGTGAGACTATGTTAGCCCCTCTTCCTGGTCAAATATTGCAGTCACGCTGCCCCGCTGCCTAACGAGTTAGGCCTTCAATTAAATCGTCGCGCATTTGTGCGGCGTCGTGCTTTGCTGCTAGCTACACCGCTCCCGTTGCCTTTGCAGGTCGGTGTCTGTTATCGCGAACTAACGCGCCCTTTTCCGGAGGGCGTATTTCTAAGCTGTACTCTAATATGTAAAGTGTCGAGCCCACTGCGGCCTGCCACCCATAGTGTGTTGTTTACTAGCATAGCGCGTCCATCAGCTGGTGCTTAACGTAAGAAGTAACATAAGCTTGGCGGCACGATTTGCTGCCCAGATGTAGTTATCGACCAATAGACGCATATTTAATTAAGGGACGTATTATTCCTATTCGACCTGTGCATGCTTTGTTTCAGATAGCGCCTTTTACAGTGTAAAGATTGGTGTACGGCGAGACGTGAGAGATCAGAGCGTGCAGGTAGGTCCAGTGGTTGCGCAGTCTCGGCCAAAGAGTCCCAATATTACCATTCCAGTATTTGCGATCACGAAATTGTTATTTGAGCTTGCAGCTCATGAGAATTCTTATCGACGGAGTATCTTGAATACTTCGCTCCCGTCTAACCGCCCAGGCCCGGTTAGTCGGGTTAAAACAGGCTTGGTGGCGCCCTCATTATTTTATCGTTATTTACCGACCCTCTGGCCGTTACCCTCAGATAATCTCGTTAAAGGACCCGCCCATCTCCACTGAAAGTCTAGCTCGGCCTAACTTGTTGCGGCGTGGGTGGCGGCCTAGGAGATATTTCGTCCCGATTTCGTCAGTTACGGCCCGCGCCGGCCGTTTCGTTATTGTATGAGCCGGTGCGGTGTCGTAAAGACAGTTTAAGACCGTAACATATTTGTGGGGCGGATTCAGCTCCATACCTGGCCGTAAACAAAAGTCTTTTAGGGTGTGAATAAGTCGATGTAAAATGAGTTTATTTCTTAAAATGCAGTAATCGCTTAGGTTGAATTTTGCAAGGTCGAAAGAACCGACTATAACGACATACTATTGAAGACTTGACGTCCGTTAATTAAAAGTTAAAGAAACCACAGACTGGATCACATATACTATTGCTACCAACAAACCAACACAAAGTTTTTTTAGCTGCGTGAATCTGAATTTGTAATTAGCAACTGAGATTTGAATAAATTTAAAATTATTTCAAATAACACTGTCGATCATGCCTAGAGTACGTGGAATCTCGAAAGCTAGGATTATTTCTTGCTTAAAAACTGTATATATTCGACAAATTGCAAATTTATCTAGCTTTATAATTGATTTACATTGTAGCTTTCTATATTTACATTTGATATGGCCTACGATAGTTTTGAATTATTCACATTGTTAGCTTTTCTCTTACCTTTAGGTCAGCCTTCTATATTTTACTTTAAAAACCACACGCTATAACATTGTGCTTGGGGGCTCGTCACTAACTTCAGTAAAGACGGCGTATATTCTTTAGCGATGGAAAGTTCTAATTATCTGGGTACCAACAAGTTAACGTCGCTGTCAGCTTCAATTTCCTATCTAACCATATTTCGAAATAAGAAAAGGGGCACCCCATATAAGATTAGGTCAATTAACTTTTTAACTACTTTGTCTGTCTCTAATACTAACACACAGTTATTTATTAGCTAGTGTACAATTATGGGGTTATAAACTGTTGACAATATGCGAAATATTACAGTTTTAACTTTAATTCACGTACTGTAATCGTTACGCTTGCGGAATTGAAGACTAGTCTCTCAGAAGCTTTAACCAGCATGAATCACTGACCAAGAGGATGATGTGCTTTCCTAAACGCTTACTCTGATAGCCTCTAAACGTCAGCTGTCAGCTGTAAGCGTGAAATTGTCCGCGACCAATTGTCGTGCGCTAAATTGGCGGCACAGAATTGTCGGAATACCCTTCGTTAGTATCAACCATATATGTAATACTTACTACAGTGTGTCTAAAAAAGAACTACATCTAGTGTGCTTTGAATTTCCCATACAAACGTAAAATGTGCCACTCTCGCTCGCTACTGTTAGCTAGTAGTAGACCTAGTCGACGGAAGAATAACATAACCTCAACAACAGTCTTTGTTGACAAAATTTACTTGTGGTTTTCGTTTACTTTTAAATTAAGATATGTGCGCATTTTAACGCATTATTCAACAGCATGAATATCGTAAGACGTAAGACAACCCTTATTAAAAATGATTATTCCTCATTGTTTTCCAGAAAATAAAAAATATTTCTCAAATACAGAACTTAAAAGTAATGGAAGTAATATAACTTAATAAACTAAAGGTATTCCTTAGAAAAGGGTTAATTATTGACTACAACAAGTGCTCGAAGTGTCCACCATTTTGCTGAATACACAATGCTACTCGACGTTTCATGTTGTCAAAAATGTGGTGCAACATTGCAGGTGTTATATCGTTACATTTAATTCTAATGCACTCCATCAGCTCTTCCAAGTTATTAATCCTTTCTTTGTAGACCTCATTTTTAAGATGTCCAAAGATGCAGTAATCTAATGGAGTAAGGTCAGGTGAATTTGCTGGCCAAACCCCTCGACTAACTACGCGATTGGGAAAAAACTGCCCGAGAAATTCTAAATTTTCCCTTGTCGTATGCGCAGTGGCCCCGTCCTGCTGAAAGTAACCACCATTTAATTCATCGGGGTGCAGTTGATCCAAAAAGGGCACTAATAGCTGTTCTCGATAACGTTGACATTTATGGTGTTATGAAAAAATATTGGTCCTATGATCCTACGACGTGACACGGCTAACCATATTCCAACTTTAACAGGATGTAAAGGAGCTTCAACATAGTTATGTGGATTATCGACTGACCACATTCTGTAGTTCTGTTTATTTACAATCCACTTAAATGGAACTACGCCTCGTCACTAAAAAAACTTATATCAAGAACATCGTTGTTGTTTAAATTTTCTTGGAAAAAGTTGCAGTAATGTATTCGACTAGCATGGTCCCTTTGTCGAATTTCATGTACAACAGACACTTTATATGGATGCATGTGCAGTCGCTTCTTCAAAATGTTGTGAACAGTACTTCTAGGGACATCTGTCTGAGCTGAAATACGAGGCACTGACATTTTTGGTTTTCTACGACAAGAGCTTCGACATTTTCAATAATGTTTGGTTCAGTGGCTGCCCTTCCGGTAGACTTGCCTTTTTCTACACTTTCTGTCGCCCGAAATTTTTCAACAACGCAACGAATGTGGTGCAGCAAAACAGTTTCTTCGACAATTCTGTTGGGAAACTGCAGTCGAAACTGCTGCTTACAAGTCGCATAGGAATATTCTCCATTTATTAACTGTCCTGATCGAAAATATGCCTCAATAATAAACATATTTTCTTGCAAGGTGTACATTTTGTATTGTATTAACAAATATTTTATAATTAAAACTATTTGAACTGAATATTAACTTTTTTTGACAATTAATTAATGACAGCTCTGGATGTATGTATGTATGTATTATTTTTGGGGAGACTTACGTCTAGCAAGTAGGCCTTTATAGGCCCTTTTTGCCAACCCCATGAACAAGGTCTGCAGAGTACCAGGTACCTTTGTCCTACTTAGAATTTTGCCGAGACTAAGGAGTTCCAACCTTAGCAAGGGATCTTTTACATGCTACACATCGTAGTAACATGGGACCCACGGCTTTACATCACTTCCGAATGATGGCATTCTGTAGAAGCTTTCATCCGCATTTTTTATTTTTAAAAACCTCCCCGGGATCGGGGATCGAACTCTCGACCCTTAGATCAGTAGCCAGAATGCTTACCACAATACCACTGAGATATGGAGCCCGGCGACAGCTCTGGATAATGCAATACCAATAACAATCTAGTGGCACATAAAAATTTACATGTAAACAAATTTCACAGGTAACTAGATGTAATTCTTTTTTAGACACTCTGTATATTGCTAGCGGCAATGAGTGGGAAACTGATGAAGGAAGTGAGACAGACAACCCAACTCCTAAATGTATATGGTGAGCTGTGCGCAAGCGCGTCGTCCGCGCGGTGGAGAAGTGAACCAACCAAGTTTAAAATTCGCTTCTAAAGGAGGAGTTCGAATTCTCACGTATGCGCACGAGTCGCGTTATACCCTAAGTGGCACTATGTTGGCGCCGTAATTTTTTCGGGCGTTCCGAGGCCCTACTAGCAATATATGTATAATACATATATGGTATCAACATACCATTAACTTAGAACGAGAAATATCGAGTTCACTACATTTTTACGACGAAGCTCTTAATGCGCAGCTATGATTTTCTCATGCCACCGATTCGATAACAAAAACCCGTTATTATTTTCTTACCCTCTTTTCTTTTTCTAAAAACCCTTGCAACTCGGATATTAATTTTTATACGCTTCGACTGCGTTTTCTCAATTGATCGTCTATTCATGGCCATATATAACGTAGTCCTAGTGTTTTTTGTAGCAATAATACATTGTGTGTAAACATCTACTAGAACAATAAGCATGGTTTAATATTTTATCGTGACGGATATTTAATGTGTTCACTATTTCGACTCGAGGGAAACTGATTGAAAGTATTTTTTTAGAATTTTAGATGCATCTCGTGTCATCCAAGTGGAGGAAAAAAACGAATTCGAAGGAAGCGTGGCAAGCTATCCAGAGAGCATCGCAAACAGAGGTAGAGGTTTTCATACTAGAGTTAAAGGATATTAATAATACTAATACTTAAACGATGCATTTATTAGTATTAGTATAACAAATTTAAAGCGGATTTCTGTAAGAAGTAACAATACAAATTAAACTAGAGAGTAATAATATAGTACAACAGCATAATTATATAGACATACAGGCATAACTGACACATTTTAAACGCATGTGATTCATCTATTCTATTCAAACGAAACGAAAATATCTTTTATTTTCTCTTGACTTGTTAAAAGGTCGTTTACTGTAGTCGAAACTAACTCGGTAATTGAGTCTTTACAGGCTCGGTGCCTGTAAAGTGTTACTGTCGTCTGAACTGACTCGGTAAATGAGTTTTTACAGACCCGGTGCCTGTAAAGTGTTACTGTCGTCCGATATAACTCGGTAAATGAGTCTTTACAGGCATGGTACCTGTAAAATGTTGCCATAACGACTTCACAAGCACCTTATTTTGTAATAGACACATCCTTTATTAATCACTAATATTAACTTTTATGATTTTCAGCAAAAGCAAATAAAACGTTGTACGCGGCTCGCTTCCAATTAGCCTTTATTGAGGAACGCCCATAAAGTCTAATTTACTAAGCTTGTCACGTAGATAACTATAACGTGTATATTTTTAAGGTTAGTATGCCGAAGGTTAGCAGGTTAGGGTTTGCTTCACTCTTGTTTAAAGTTGAAATTATTGCTGATTTTTGCTCATGGCTTAATTTTTTTGCTATTTATTGTCATTTAGTTGACTAGCATTGTTATAACATCTTGATTCTCACTAACATTGCTTACTTTTCGAAATAATGGTACGAAAATTAAGTTAAATCCGATTGAAATTGTACGGTAACTAAACAATTTACTAGTTTAGATAATTATTCTCCTTAGCATAGAATTTCGGCTTAGACCGCGTAGTATTTGTATATGAACACCCAGCATTTTCTGGCTTAATGTGCCTTGCACCTTGTGAAGTCGAGCAAAAACCCGCGCGATGGCCATGCTCTTTGGTGGCTCGTGTTGTTTGAGTATCTTGAGAACGAGGATACTTAGGCAGATTTGGCCGTTTTGCTGTTTGTGCATCCATATTCACTAACGTTTCGCAAGACCTTGCAGCTTGCATCATCAGAGTGAAAGTCGCAGTGCGGTCTAAGCCGAAATTCTATGCTAAGGAGAATAATTCGAGTAACCGCGAAAGCCTCAAACAATACATAGTTTAGATAATTTTTTTTCATATAAACTAATTACCAATCTATTCGAATGGGAATGGTTACTAACTGTCAATTGTCTAAAAAATATTAACTAACCGATAAAGTCATTTCACAAAATGAATAATTATTTACGCGGAAAGCTTAGTTAATTAGCTTCTATGGGCGAGCCAGATAATTCACCTGTAATCCGGTGATCCCCAATAAAGGCTAATTGCAAGCGAGTCGTGTATAACGTTTTAGTTCATCTTGCTGAAAATTCTAAAAATTAAATAGCTTTGTAACAAACGACTTCCGGGATTGGACCGTGTCATGATTGAGATCGAAGAACTCAACGTTTCGCCCACTTTCGTAAGGGGCTTCATCAGGAGGAAAAAAGCAAAAGAGCACGGTAACTCAACGTGTTAACCACGCCAGAGGCGAAACTCGACTGACTATCGGAAGAAGAAAAGCGAGAATTTACAGGCAAGCGCCGTAGCGATTCAGCAAATGCCGTCGCTGTTCAGTGACGGAGGGCGGGGCTTAGGAATTAGCACTTTCCACATAGAAGGAAGGGGAAAGCCTTCTTCCCGATTGAAATTATTAGGGTGTTTGCAAATCTCAATGGCTTCGCGAATCTTTCTGCTAAAGAAGAATGGGGATTTGCAGATGATGGAAGTTTCATCAAAAAGGATCTTATGACCAGTATCGCGTTGGTGTTCGGCGATGGCCGATGATGAAACGAGACCTGACTTGAGACAGCGCTGGTGCTCAGAGATGCGAGTTTTCACCGAACGACCTGTTTCACCAATGTATACAGCATTACAAGAGCAAGGGACTCTATACAGACCATTAGATGACATAGTGTTTAATTTATCCTTAGATGAAGGAAGAACCTGTGAGATTTTGCTCGGGGTTTGAATACTGTTTTAATGTTTTGTTTTCGAAGAAACTTTCCTATGCGGTCCGTGACTTGGTGGATATAGGGAAGAAAGACTATTGCTGCAGGAGGATCGGGTTTTGGAGGTTTGGGTGGCCGTGGGTGAAGATGGCGATTGATGGCAGACTGTATATCCCTAGCACGGTAACCGTTATTCCTAAGAGCTTTCCGAATGTGATTTAATTCATCGTGGATATTATCGGGTTGGGATATGGAAACAGCCCGGTGTACAAGTGAATTGATAACGGAAAGTTTTTTGTGTAGGATGATGGTGGGAATCGGCATGTAGATAGCGATCAGTGTGAGTAGGTTTGCGATATACAGAATGACCAAGTTTGCCGCTGGGTTGGCGAGAGACCTGTACATCTGAGAAAGGAAGGAAACCGTTACTTTCTATCTCCATGGTAAAGTTAATGTCTGGATGTTGACTATTGAGATGATTTAAGAAGACGGGTAACGTGTCTTTACCATGTGGCCAAATAATAAAGGTATCATCAACGTATCGGAACCAAACCTTGGGTTTTAATTCTGAAGATTCCAGAGCTACGGTTTCGAAAGCTTTCATGAAGATATTGGCAACGACAGGTGAAAGAGGAGAACCCATGGCCGCACCAGAGATGTAAGATAGTGGGTGTACTAAAATTAAAAGTATGTAAGTGATCAGTTAAGGCTGTTTTATTGGATGAGGGTGAAATGTTATTTTTGACAGAATATTTATGTTGTCTGATTCTATTTTTTAATAATTGCTTACTTTGACCAATATATGTGGAATTACAATTGTTGCAATTAAGTTGGTAAACTACTTGAGATTCCATGTTAGTTTCAGTTTTATCTTTTAAATTAGTAAAAAACAACTTACCTAGAGTATTGTTGTTGTTAAAAGCAGTTTTGATATTATATTTTTTAAGTTCATTTTCAATTTTTTCAGCAAGTATAGGAATATATTGAATTGATACATATTTATTTTGTGAAGATGTGTTTAAAATATTAAAATCGTTGCCTAGGCAGTTGGATTGTAAAGATATAGATTGATTAAGTTTGTTTTGGTTTTTAATTTTATTCATTCGGTAGTTAATGTTTTTTGATAAAATCAATATGATAATCATTTATAACAAGAATATTAGTAATTAATTCAAATTTTTATTATGAAAATGTTTAGAGGATAATTGAATTGCTCTGGCAACTAAACTGTTTATGACACTAATTTTATATTTGATTGTTGTATTAGAGTTAAAATTTAAATATCTATTTGCTTTTATGCTTTTTCGGTACCAATTTGTTAAAATTAATCCATTCGGTTGTCTGAATAATGTGAGGTTTAAAAAATTTAAGGAGGCATTGGAATCCTCATTTTCAATTGTAAATGTTAATCTGGGGTGTACATTATTAAAGAGATTAAAAAAGTGTTGTTTATTTTGAGTATCTGTTGCCATTATTATGTCGTCCACGTATCTTAAAGAAAGAGAGAAGTTGGTATTTTGACTAAGAATTTTTGTCTCGATATCTTCCATTACGAGATTAGCAATTGTTGAAGATATAGGTGAACCCATTGCACAACCAAAAATTTGAGAATAAATTGTATTATTTTATGTAAAATACCTGTAAAATTCATTTACTTTCTGCATTCCATATTGCTCAATGCTTGTGCTATGTTATATTTTAAATTATCCAAACACAGTATTCACCCCTTCTGGGGTGCTGTTTCGTCTTTTATTTTAATATGTTAAATTTCGTCATCAAGTTACCCTCATAAAAATTACCTTTAACTTTACAATAAAATGGGATTTGCATAAATTAAGAAAAATGGTCGTAATAGTTTCTACACTTCGTCAATATTCAATATTATAATATTTCTAAGTGAGTATACAGGTTTTGTTTGAAATGAATGTATTCGCTAATCTGTTTTTTATTCCGTTTCAGAAATGTAAACCAAATTTAAAATTTTTAACAACTGATGAAGCAATCATAAATTGCGAAACGTTTTGTAAACTTATTACTATGTTAAACATGTTACGACTGATTGATTTTTTTATTATTTTAATAATTTAAAATCATGTATTATTATTGACATTATTAATCTCCATAAATTATAATAAAAACTCACAATTTGTTTGTCAAAAAAAGTGGACGTGACTACCTCCCTGGACTTTCCCATACTGGAAACTGTTTATATCGTCTTTATTCAACTGTCTTTACAACATATCAAAATTTCAACTCGATGACTCACGTCTTCACCGTGATAAGCGTTTACACTTTCACGTAAATTGCGGGTAAATATAAAAGAATGTGTAGTTCAAAACGTGACCGCCGAGCTTCTGTAGATGGCGCCAAGTGGACAAGCCGCCACTGTGCTAGTTTATGTATTATTTTTCTCAAAACGGCTGTAGCACCGAGGTGAAATTTTCTAAGTACCTGGAAATTATATTTTCTAGGGCATACAAAATCGATTTTTTTATTTTCGTGGAAAAAGTTTCTTT
Source organism: Agriotes lineatus (assembly GCA_940337035.1). Taxonomy (NCBI): domain Eukaryota; kingdom Metazoa; phylum Arthropoda; class Insecta; order Coleoptera; family Elateridae; genus Agriotes; species Agriotes lineatus. Next base: position 205,260 of record CALNHX010000467.1, read on the forward strand.
GACGCAAAAATATAACAACCGTTAGAATAAAAAAATTATTTTTCAAAAATAGAGGGGGGAGGGGGCCGGTGCGCTTACATATATCCACAAATGTAATATTTTTTTGCATATTCATATGCTCCATTATGCACTGAGCAATTCAGTGAAAACCCCAGCTACCTATCTTGTTTTGTTTATTAATTAAAGGGGTTTAAATTTTCAAACTTCAAAGCTTCGTAGCCCTTTTCGGGGTCTATCAGTGTATGAAGTTTAAACAAATTCCTGTGGGCAGTTTTTGAGAAATGATTTTTAGAAAATTTCCAAAATTTTGAAAATTTGTAATTTAGGCCCCTTAATATTTTTCAAAACACTTTTTATATCACCTCATGTTAGCCTTCATATACTATTCAGAAAAAAAATCAATTGAATCGATTCATCCGTTTTTGAGTAATAGGGCGTTAAACTCAAAATTTTCAAAAAATCATAGCGCCCTTCATTTTAAACCTAGCGAGTTCGGCAAAAAACTAACAGATTTGTCTTATGACCCTCTATCGTTATCCGCGATAAAATTTTCAAAATTTTAATCACGAAAACAGTGATACCAAAAAAAAATGCGTAACTTCCGCTTCCGGTTTCGGATTTTTTTGAAAAGCTTATTTTGTCGATGAATTTTCGATACACCCCCGCATTCCAAAGCGCATCAAAATCGGAGCAATACTTTCGGCTGTAGGAGCGTCACCCACCCACACACCCACACACAGACAGACATTTTTTAAAAACCACTTTTTTGGGTTCCTAGAGGCCCAAAACGGATATTTCTGTGAAAATCTCGATTTCCAAAATTTTCATGATTCCAAGACTTCCCTATACCTATGGGTATGGGAAAGTAAAAAAAATGTTGCGCTAAAACCGACAATGAAATGTTAAATGTTCGGTCAAAATAATATGCATTTTACATATATCACCAAATTAAAAATCTAGATAGCTTTAGATGTTGTTTTGACGTTTACGTAAACAAAGGCATCTTGTTAACCTATATTTTAGTAAGTTTGTCAACTTTGAGTAAACAGTTTGCTTAAAAATGGCTCGAGGTGTTGGGAGTTGACCCAAAAGAGTGAGAGATTTAATAATCAGCATGTTTGGGCAGGGCAAAAATGAGGCAAATAGCTAGACTTGCAATTATCAAAATCTACGGTAACTTACATATTAAAATTGTTCGCTGAATGACGTCATTTTTGACAGTGGTCTATTATGAGATGTCCACTGTCGTGGAAAAAGTTCGATAAAACATCACATCACAAAATCATATAGTGAAAAAACTCTTAACACCGATATTAAGAGAAAAAGCTCAGGACGTCCGTGTTTAGTTTCTGATGGATAAAGAAGAAAGCTAGTGAAAACCTGCAAAAATAACAGAATAGATACTTTAAGAGAAATAAAGGCTGAATGGAATGAAGCTAAAGGATTATCTCTTTCCAGGGAAACTTGCAGAAAGTGGATACATATGCATAAGGATGGCCTCGGTTTTTACTTCCTTTTACAATAAAGGAAGTATTGGATTCACCCCTAAAATTCGAAATTGAGTTTTCAACAGATCTTCACGTTTTAGGGTGTCCTGAACCCAAAAATCATGTTTTTGTTCATTGGTCTGTCTGTCTGTATGTGAACAGAATATCGAAAAAACGAAAAAAGGTATGGCGTTGAAACTTCATATATAAGTTTTGTGTATACTATTAGAGGTGACAGCAAATTTTTGAAGAAAATTGCATAACCGGAAGTATGGTGTCTACACTTGTAATTGTTCAGTTTTTTCGATTTTTTCAAAAACGGCTATAACGATTTTTTTCAAACTTTACATCTTTATTACATTTTATTTCCTTTTGCGATAAAGGAAGTATTGGATTCACCCCAAAAATTCGAAATTGAGTTTTCAACAGATCTTCACGTTTTAGAGTCCCCTGATCCCAAAAAACATATTTGTTTTCATTGATCTGTCTGTCTGTCTGTCTGTGTGTCTGTCTGTAAACAGAATATCTCAAAAATGAAAAGAGGTATGGCGTTGAAACTTCATATATAAGTTTTGTGTAGTATGTAGATGAGACATCAAGCTTTTGAAGAAAATCTCATAACCGGACGTAGGTGGTTACTCTTGTGATTTTTCAGTTTTTTTCGATTTTTTCAAAAACGGCTCTAACAATTTTTTTCAAACTTTACATTTTTTTTTAATGTGTATTGATGTGAGCTAAAAGATTTTCCAGTTGAATGGTTCTAAAGTGGGCTTCTCTTGTTTTTTTTTCTATTTATTTTTATTAACTCCTATTTCAAATAGAACACCCGGTATATTATTACATTTTTGAATTCCGCTTACAATTTTAGAGAAAATTTGTCTCTTCAACTAACGCTCTATCTTGTACCGTTTTTATAGAATTTGTAATTTTTAAAAAATTTTGACAAATGCTTCAAAATTAAAAATGAAATTTTTGACTAATAATTATAAGATCACTGTAAAAGGAAGTTGTGTGAGTGTATCACACCAGATTTTTTAATGTCTATTCATATGGGATAGGTGATTTTCAAGTTGAATACCTTTAACTCCTATTTTAAATAAAACACCCGGTAGGTATTATTACCTTTTTGAATTCAACTTAAAATTTTAGAGAAAAGTTGTCTCTTCAACTAACGCTCTATTTTGTACGGTTTCTGTAGAATTTGTAATTTTTGAAAATTTTTGACAAATGCTTAAAAATTAAAAATACAATTTTTGGCTAATTATAAGGTCACTGTAATAGATATTTAAGTAACAAGGAATGTAAGGACCTAACATTTGAGGCAGGTAAGTAATAAGTAATAAAACGTCTAGTCTGCATCTTGCGTTGTGAATTTTATTACTTCCTTTTACGATAAAGGAAGTATTGGATTCACCCCAAAAATTCTAAATTGAGTTTTCAACAGATCTTCACGTTTTCGAGTCCCCTGAACCCAAAAAAACATATTTCTTTTCATTGATCTGTCTGTCTGTCTGTCTGTGTGTCTGTCTGTAAACAGAATATCTCAAAAATGAAAAGAGGTATGGCGTTGAAACTTCATATATACGTTTTGTGTAGTATGTAGATGAGACATCAAGCTTTTGAAGAAAATCTCATAACCGGACGTAGGTGGTTACTCTTGTGATTTTTCAGTTTTTTTCGATTTTTTCAAAAACGGCTCTAACAATTTTTTTCAAACTTTACATTTTTTTTTAATGTGTATTGATGTGAGCTAAAAGATTTTCCAGTTGAATGGTTCTAAAGTGATCTTCTCTTGTTTTCTTTTCCTATTTATTTTTATTAACTCCTATTTCAAATAGAACACCCGGTATATTATTACATTTTTGAATTCCGCTTACAATTTTAGAGAAAATTTGTCTCTTCAACTAACGCTCTATCTTTTACCGTTTTTATAGAATTTGTAATTTTTGAAAATTTTTGACAAATGCTTAAAAATTAAAAATACAATTTTTGGCTAATTATAAGGTCACTGTAATAGATATTTAAGTAACAAGGAATGTAAGGACCTAACATTTGAGGCAGGTAAGTAATAAGTAATAAAACGTCTAGTCTGCATCTTGCGTTGTTAATTTTATTACTTCCTTTTACGATAAAGGAAGTATTGGATTCACCCCAAAAATTCTAAATTGAGTTTTCAACAAATCTTCACGTTTTCGAGTCCCCTGAACCCAAAAAAACATATTTGTTTTCATTGGTCTGTCTATCTGTCTGTGTGTCTGTGAACAGAATATCTCAAAATCTAAAAGAGGTAAATGTCATTGAAACTTCATATATAAGTTTTATGTACTATGTAGATACGACAGCAAGCTTTTGAATAAAATCGCATAACCGGAAGTAGGTGTTTACTCTTGTGATTTTTAATTTTTTTTCGATTTTTTCAAAAACGGCTTTTTTTCAAACTTTATATTTTTATTGCATTTTGAATATGTATTGATGTGAGATAGGTGATTTTCCAGTTGAATACTTCTAAAATAGGTTTCTTTTGTTTTTTCTATTTTTTTTATTAACTCCTATTTTAAATACAACACCCGGTATATTATTACATTTTTGAATTTTGCTTGAAATTCTAGAAAAAAATTGTCTCTTCAACTAACTCTCTATTTTGCACCGTTTTTGTAGAATTTGCAATTTTTGAAAATTTTTGACAAATGCTTAGAAATTACAAATCAAATTTTTGGCTAATTATAAGATCACTGTAAAAGGAAGTTGTGTGAGTGTATCACACCAGATTTTTATCCTAGGAACTTAATAATAATAATATTAAGTTCCGTTGTCAACGGAAAGCAGCAAACAAATATAATCGCCCACTTACAGGTTTTGTTACTAAGGCTGTATCACTGACTTACAGGTTACAGAAAGTAGATTGGGACGCGGTGAAAATCGGAACTAAAGTTAGAATCTATTAATTTCCAAGTTTCGTATTGGTAACATTTTTACATCTATCATATTGATATTTAATTGTTAACCTTATTTAAGCTAAATGACACAATAAATCAGAGGCGTACGCAACATTGCGGTATGGTATATTATCAGTTCTTGAATGTTAATAGGATTGCGGAAATAATGATGTACGTTGAACAACCAGGCTTTGCTAAACGTTCTATCCCAGCAACAGCAATTTCCACACTTTAAAACACAAAGCATCTATCATATGACGTTAGTCACTGTGCAAACGAAATCCCTCTACCCACCGTTGCTGTTTACTTGTCATTTAAAATATAACCTAACTTTGTATATTTTTGGCAACTTTCCACATATTGCCAATTCATCAAATTACAGTGGCTATTGTCAGGGAAGATAGACGGTCGGCCTTACCTTTTGGCGAAAGTTATATTTGATGTTTTGCCGGCTGGTAACTATCGGCCTAATTGGGCTAGCTCGCCGCGAGGGTCGCAGGATTCCAGCTATGCTGAAAAAGTATAATAAAAAAAAAGGAGTGGGCGCCAGGTCCTAGACTCAGATCCAATTCCTTGTGCCGGACCTTACACAAGGTCGAGGATAAAAACCAGCAAGTCAAAAATAAACAAACCAACAACCAATGAATAGATCACAGCTTTATTCTAAATATATTGGTACGTACTATAGTGCAATGCTAACATAAACTAAATATATATAGATCACAGCAGGCAATATTCTTAGCAACACCAAAGAAAACACACAGTATGCGACATGCAATAATAAATATCAATACAAATATAAATATAAATATCGAGCAAATAGTAGCAGTGACTATGACCTGAGAATGGGCTAACCCATTAAGACATTGCGCGGTTAAAAACGGAGCGTAGCGAGTATTAAATAAATTAAATAAAAAAACAATAATAAATTAATTAATCCCTGTGAGGCAGGATGTAGCAGGGCCAGGTTATGCAAGCGCTCAGCTGATGTGAAACCCCGAATATCAGCTCGGTAAGATCCTAAAGTAATTAATCCAAAATTTCTAATGTCAAAAACTACGAGGTTATATGGCCATATAGTTCACAGAGCAGTTTTATTAATGGAAATACATCAGATGCATAAATGAACGCTAAAGCAATCGCTTGAATAAACCTTCGGCAAACTTGTACCTACGTAAACTCGCAAATAAATTACAATAACGCGGAGAAATCGCGAACGCCGCAAACAGAGTTCCGACAAGATAATTAACGGGCCCACGCGACTCCCAAGTAAAGCACTCGGCTACCGAAATCGGTTCTCTAGCCACGACACGCTAACAAAAAAATGACGTCAGACCTCAGCGACCGACATGCAAATGGCGTCGAGATAAACCCGAAGATATCGAGCAAACAGTAGGCAGCATGCGGTAAGTACAGCCTTAAAACTGAAGTAACTAAACGAAGCTCGATGGGGCGCGGCAGCCGACAAATCCCCAGTCTGCAGCGGAACCACCGAAGCAGGGCTCTAGTAAGTTAATCTGACGTTAGTTTCCCAGGTTGCACATAAATGCAAGTAGGGCAGCAGCACGAGAGTTAATTGAACTGTAAATTTGTAGGTTCCACGGAGAAGCCGTGGCTCGGGGCCAATTAAAAACCGAAGGCTACTACGGGATTGAGCCGCAGAACTATTTTCGCAAAACTCAGGTAAGCTCGATTAAGGATTCAGTAAAGACCAGTAGCCTGCACAAAATGGGCGCTCGAAATTTGTAATAGCCCTATCATAATAACACATTAAAATTATACAAAAAAAACATGCCCTAACATCTAACTCGACAAAGCATTGCTGGGCCAAGAATATCATACATGCCCTAACTGTTAACGAGACGAGATTCTAATAACTAACTATGGAATACACCAGGCACAAATAGCTATATCAGTTTCTTGCCTGTAGTAAAAACATGTCGGCTTCTAACCTGGCGTGCGGAGGCCGGGGACGACAGAAGCGATGGAGGTTACGGCAAACGCAGCGAGAGGCCCAGCGGACCTAGGGAGCGGTGATTGTATCACAGGTGAGTGCAGTGCTACCCCTCCAGCGTAGCTACCAGGGAATTTGTCGAGCTCCTTGACAATTCGATGGTTACAGGGGCCGAAATCGACGGTTTGGGAGGCCCGCAGAGTGCCGTCGAACAAGGAATGCTAAGCCTCTTCAGGGGGAAGTTCAACCTCTCGCAGGAAGCGTCCGAACTCTCCCAAGGTCGTAGCCGACAGGAAATGGATCCCACAGGGTATGAGTGGCATCCGGCAGTAAATCCAGTCCCACAGTAAATCGAAGTCCACAGTAAATGGCTATAACGCACAACGCCCAAATAAGTCCCAAATAAGAAGAAACTGGCCTTATCTTACCTCACGCTGGAATTGAGCCAGAAGAAAGGGCAGAAGCAATGCTGACCTCAAACGAATCCGCAAAAGCGAAAGGACGTAAGTACAACCAAATCAAATACGAACGTCTTAAGGGCACATGTGCTTTTTCAGATCCTCCGAAAAATCAAGACGGAGCTGAGCTATACTAATTAGCTCAAAAATTTAAGCACACGGCCGAGGCACTAGCAGCCTGCACCAAGTTTAAAATGGGAAAGACCTAAAAAATTCCACCAGCTTCCAGTTATCAAAACTTTCCAAAATTTTTGGGCCAGTAGATGCGAAAAAAAAACAGCCTGAAAAATTTGACTGCAAGGAGTGATATCCTTTATCTAGCAACAAAATAGAATAGTGCAGAATAATTTGTAGCAGGGGTTGCCTAAACGCCATATACAAATATCTGTAGGAATATGACCAAAATAAATTTAATTAGTAGAATATGGGTAATTATTCGAAGAGTTGCTTACCAAACTGCTTGATAATTATAGGCAAATAATTAAAAATAAGATACAGCTAAATATACCTAGTTTAAAGCTTGCAAAAATTGACAAAAGCCAACCATAAATATTCAAGTTCAGAATTCAGCTAGCGAAAGTTCAATGCTACGGGGGGCACTCCAAAAGTATCGTAACAAATCCTCCCCCAACAAAAGGGAGGGTAAATCACTCCAGATTTACCCGACCATACAAATGCCATCAAAACCGAATTGCCCAAAAAAAACGATGCCTGCTGGAGAGAAATGCAAAGGGAAGAAACAGAGGATCTAAAGAAGTAGACAGGAAGAGAGGATGTAAGAGTTCAAGCACATCATCGAAGACAACTAGACACCAACCTCTTCCGTCGCTGCAAGATGATGTGAGCTGCGCCGGTGGAAGGGAAGGTTACGTCAGGTTGCAACAAAGATGCACCCGAAACGCAAACACCTCGGAAAGATGCGGAGTGGGAGACAGGAAAGCGGACGACACAGAAGAAGGAAGGGAAAGGAAAACCAACCTCAACCAAGGGTTAAGTACTTAGGCCCAGGATCGACCTACAGCACTGAAGCTATCTCCAAATGACGGAAGATAGAACGGATATCCAAAATAACACGAAGTATAAAGAGAACGAACACAGCAAAAAGAGGGAATATCCCTTTCAAACAAGAAAAAAAAATGAGACAGAGAAAGATGCGAGAAATGAAGGGACCAGATGTTTAGGTCGGGACTCCAATTCGAGAAAAAGGAAAGGTGAGTTGGGTCCCAAGATTCCGTCCGACGTCCCCAAACCAACCTCCCAAAAAGACGTAGACGAGACCACACAAACAAAGACAACAAGGGTTGGCGAGAGCATAATGCCTTGGAGAAAGATTCAGGTCCCAATAAATCCGACAAAGTCGATGCCCTAGAAGAGCGAACAAAACCGTCCTCAAAAACCAGACACACCCAAACGCACAACCGAAAAGGACAGAGGCTCAACAAAAGAGTCGGGTTCCACGAATCCAGACAAAGCCGAGGCCCTAAAAGAGGGCAGAAGAAACCGTTCTCAAACATCAAGCATGCCCAAGGCAAGGAGTAAGTTTCACTTGAGGATTGAAATCCGCCTAAGCGAGGGGATACCCTATCAACCAACCAAACACACCAGAACGTATAACTGACGGCAATAGGCATCATCAGCTATACCTCAAAAATCCAAAAATCCAAAAGGGCACCCTACAAGCATCCACCAAGCTCGCTCAAACCTCACCAAGAAAGCGGACAAAAGAAATCCTAAAAGAAATAAAGTCAAGCAATCAATCACTATACCAATCGAACCCAAACATGGCTGGAGAGATTATCCAAATCGCCGAAGCAAATCTCCCAGACACATCGCCACCGAATAACTAACCTATCATCAATCCACACAAAGAAGAAAACCAATCAAAGAAGAACTACTCTACAACAATCCAAAGAGGTTCGGGAGATTATCCAAATGTGCCGAAGCAAATCTCCCAAAACGCATCGCCACCGAACAACTTGCAAACAATCCGAAGAATAAAAGAGGAAAAGAACCAATCAAAGAAGAGCTAAACCAATCCACACTAGAAAGATGGTTTGAAGAGCCTAAAAATCCACAAAAGTGTACCCCTCAAACGCACCAATCACACTCCAAAATACTAATCATCATTCCAAAGGAAAAGACAAGAAAACAGACTACACAAAGAAAACTCAAGCAAACTAAGTCAACAAATACTCAATAAAATTCGCAACTATTACAAATCCAAATCATCAAAAAAATTCACTCATCAAAACATACCAATAACCAATTCTATAACTAGAAGTCAATCATGAAACAACACCCAAAATCAATACATCCCAACCTACTAACAATGCACTATAGTACCACCTAACCACAACGGAGACAGGGTACTACAAGAGCCCTATCGAGCCCCAGACGTTGGGCGCCAAAATCTTCTTGTAATGGAAGATAGACGGTCGGCCTTACCTTTTGGCGAAAGTTATATTTGATGTTTTGCCGGCTGGTAACTATCGGCCTAATTGGGCTAGCTCGCCGCGAGGGTCGCAGGGTTCCAGCTATGCTGAAAAAGTATAATAAAAAAAAAGGAGTGGGCGCCAGGACCTAGACTCAGATCCAATTCCTTGTGCCGAACCTTACACAAGGTCGAGGATAAAAACCAGCAAGTCAAAAATAAACAAACCAACAACCAATGAATAGATCACAGCTTTATTCTAAATATATTGGTACGTACTATAGTGCAATGCTAACATAAACTAAATATATATAGATCACAGCAGGCAATATTCTTAGCAACACCAAAGAAAACACACAGTATGCGACATGCAATAATAAATATCAATACAAATATAAATATAAATATCGAGCAAATAGTAGCAGTGACTATGACCTGAGAATGGGCTAACCCATTAAGACGTTGCGCGGTTAAAAACGGAGCGTAGCGAGTATTAAATAAATTAAATTAAAAAAAAAATTAATTAATCCCTGTGAGGCAGGATGTAGCAGGGCCAGGTTATGCAAGCGCTCAGCTGATGTGAAACCCCGAATATCAGCTCGGTAAGATCCTAAAGTAATTAATCCAAAATTTCTAATGTCAAAAACTACGAGGTTATATGGCCATATAGTTCACAGAGCAGTTTTATTAATGGAAATACATCAGATGCATAAATGAACGCTAAAGCAATCGCTTGAATAAACCTTCGGCAAACTTGTACCTACGTAAACTCGCAAATAAATTACAATAACGCGGAGAAATCGCGAACGCCGCAAACAGAGTTCCGACAAGATAATTAACGGGCCCACGCGACTCCCAAGTAAAGCACTCGGCTACCGAAATCGGTTCTCTAGCCACGACACGCTAACAAAAAAAATGACGTCAGACCTCAGCGACCGACATGCAAATGGCGTCGAGATAAACCCGAAGATATCGAGCAAACAGTAGGCAGCATGCGGTAAGTACTGCCTTAAAACTGAAGTAACTAAACGAAAGGTCTAACATACGATTTGCAGGGGAGCTCGATGGGGCGCGGCAGCCGACAAATCCCCAGTCTGCAGCGGAACCACCGAAGCAGGGCTCTAGTAAGTTAATCTGACGTTAGTTTCCCAGGTTGCACATAAATGCAAGTAGGGCAGCAGCACGAGAGTTAATTGAACTGTAAATTCGTAGGTTCCACGGAGAAGCCGTGGCTCGGGGCCAATTAAAAACCGAAGGCTACTACGGGATTGAGCCGCAGAACTATTTTCGCAAAACTCAGGTAAGCTCGATTAAGGATTCAGTAAAGACCAGTAGCCTGCACAAAATGGGCGCTCGAAATTTGTAATAGCCCTATCATAATAACACATTAAAATTATACAAAAAAAACATGCCCTAACATCTAACTCGACAAAGCATTGCTGGGCCAAGAATATCATACATGCCCTAACTGTTAACGAGACGAGATTCTAATAACTAACTATGGAATACACCAGGCACAAATAGCTATATCAGTTTCTTGCCTGTAGTAAAAACATGTCGGCTTCTAACCTGGCGTGCGGAGGCCGGGGACGACAGAAGCGATGGAGGTTACGGCAAACGCAGCTAGAGGCCCAGCGGACCTAGGGAGCGGTGATTGTATCACAGGTGAGTGCAGTGCTACCCCTCCAGCGTAGCTACCAGGGAATTTGTCGAGCTCCTTACCAATTCGATGGTTACAGGGGCCGAAATCGACGGTTTGGGAGGCCCGCAGAGTGCCGTCGAACAAGGAATGCTAAGCCTCTTCAGGGGGAAGTTCAACCTCTCGCAGGAAGCGTCCGAACTCTCCCAAGGTCGTAGCCGACAGGAAATGGATCCCACAGGGAATGAGTGGCATCCGGCAGTAAATCCAGTCCCACAGTAAATCGAAGTCCACAGTAAATGGCTATAACGCACAACGCCCAAATAAGTCCCAAATAAGAAGAAACTGGCCTTATCTTACCTCACGCTGGAATTGAGCCAGAAGAAAGGGCAGAAGCAATGCTGACCTCAAACGAATCCGCAAAAGCGAAAGGACGTAAGTACAACCAAATCAAATACGAACGTCTTAAGGGCACATGTGCTTTTTCAGATCCTCCGAAAAATCAAGACGGAGCTGAGCTATACTAATTAGCTCAAAAATTTAAGCACACGGCCGAGGCACTAGCAGCCTGCACCAAGTTTAAAATGGGAAAGACCTAAAAAATTCCACCAGCTTCCAGTTATCAAAACTTTCCAAAATTTTTGGGCCAATAGATGCGAAAAAAAACAGCCTGAAAAATTTGACTGCAAGGAGTGATATCCTTTATCTAGCAACAAAATAGAATAGTGCAGAATAATTTGTAGCAGGGGTTGCCTAAACGCCATATACAAATATCTGTAGGAATATGACCAAAATAAATTTAATTAGTAGAATATGGGTAATTATTCGAAGAGTTGCTTACCAAACTGCTTGATAATTATAGGCAAATAATTAAAAATAAGATACAGCTAAATATACCTAGTTTAAAGCTTGCAAAAATTGACAAAAGCCAACCATAAATATTCAAGTTCAGAATTCAGCTAGCGAAAGTTCAATGCTACGGGGGGCACTCCAAAAGTATCGTAACACTATATACAAGACAGTGTGGCCATAAGGATGTCTTCGCCGCTATTGGTCGACGCGAATATCCGCCATTAAAAGGCAAAATATTTAGTTACTTCTAAGTTGTTCTCAAATAGGTTAGTAGAACCTATTCATTTGGTTATAAAAGAAAATAAAACCTTTCAAATCTGACAATTGTAGATTGTCAGTGTCAAATAATTCATTAGCGTCGCAAGCGGGTGAAATTTTATCACCTGAAAAACTAATATTCTGCACAGTATTTAAATGTGACAATTTAGAATTGTGCTATTGTTGTACCTAATAGCACAAGATGCGTTCGACTTAGGAATGTATGATAAAGAGATTACATCGGTGCTACGATGAATGGGGCTTTAGCATAAGTTTAGAGAAAACGGAGTATCTATTTAGTAATCAACTCGGAAGCACAATATGAAGTCCTAATAAATGAAGATGTCGCAGTAAGACAAGTAGAAAGGTTTAAATACCTCGGTGCTAAAATACAATCGAGGAAAAATGTTTGGGAACAGAAGAGATCAAAACTCGAATAGTACAAAGTAAGAAGATAATGGGATGCTTGAAATCAATTTGATGGGACAATGCTATCTCTAACAAAAACAAAAAAAGAATAGGTGAAGTACTATCCATTTACAAAACTCGTGAACTGTCAAAACTCTGTCAAGTTGGTACCTCGTTTAAATTCCGGTTTGGAACTTCTGCTTGCTGATTTTGGCAGCGCTGAAATTTTTGCAATTTAAAAACTTGACTTATGTCACACTTTCCTGTAATGAAATAATCTCCAAAATTCTTTAATTTTTGTGCATACACCTCAGTCGCAATGGAACAGAAACGAAAGGGGGTTTTATTATTGGAAAGGAAAAAAATCTGTAGTTAATTATTACAAGGAGAAACTTCGCTTAACTTTTGACACATTTAACATAACCTAACTGTAATATTACCAAAAATCACCAGATTGGAAGTACATTCTCAAAAAAACTGTAATTTCCATGTACAGGGTGGGCCAAAGTAGACGCTTTCTTATGGAAACTCATGTTCCTGTCAAAGATAGAAAAATTTTGACCAACATCTCCCGAGCTCAAATTTTATGAAAAAGTTACTGGTGAAAACAGAATTTTGCTATCGTAAACCGTTAGGCCGCTAGGGGGCGTTTTTCAAAATTCGTCGATTTCTTTAAACCCTTCTAGCTTTTTTGTTTTTAGTAATAATTGATTTCTGTAAAAACTTTCTCATAGCAGTTTTTGGTGTAGAATAGGGTGGTGCATTTTGTTTTAATACAGGGTGATTCGTAAATTTGCTGCAACAAAAATTTTCTTATTTCTTATGGAACACCCGGTATATTTATACATTTTTTTGTAGTCCTTAAAATTCTCTATTCAAAAATATATAATACTATATGTCTAAGTTTAGCATGTTACGGTGTATTTGGCTTTAAGTTAAATAAACTAAAAATATCAAGTAGCCATTGTGTCATAGCGCCGCATGACCATTGTTTTAAACCAACAGTAGCAATATTTATGAGGAAAACAAAGTTGGCCGCTGTCAAATTAGTCAAATAGCTTTTGAATTTGAACATAATCTGGTTTTTTGTCCGTGTCTATTTAAATTTCCACCTTCCAACAAGATGGTGCACCGCCTCATAATTGAAGAGTTACAACTAATTACTTAAAAGTGCAGTTTGGTGAAGAGTGGATAGGGAACCAAGGACCAATCGCTTGGCCAGTGAAGTCTTCCATATGACACTCCTAAACTGCTATTTTTGGGGAAAAATGAAAGATTTGACATATAGACAACCGATTACATCAAGAGAATTGCAAGAGGAAGCAGTGCAAAATGCATTTGCTACAATTTCTAACATTGAGCTAAGAAATGCTGCAAATGCTGTCAAACAACGGTGCCGCTTGTGTATTAATCAGAACGGTGCCCAGTTTGAACATATGTTATAAAAGGACATATCGTTGGGTGGTAATATGTTTTATTAATTTTGTTATTTGTTCTAAATGTTTGTAACCCTATATGCTTTTTGTTTTTTCTTATTTAGTTAGCGCCAACTTTGTTTTACTCATAAATATTGCCAATTTTGGTTTAAAACAATGGTCATGCGGCGCTATGACACAATGGCTACTTAATATTTTTAGTTTATTTAACTTAAAGCCAAATATACCGTAAAATTCTAACTTTAGACATATAGTATTATATATTTTTGAAAAGAGAATTTTAAGGACTACAAAAAAATGTATAAATATACCGGGTATTCCATAAGAAATAAGAAAATTTTTGTTGCAGCAAATTTACGAATCACCCTGTATTAAAACAAAATTCACCAGCCTATTCTACACCAAAAACTGCTATGAGAAAGTTTTTACAGAAATCAATTATTACTAAAAACAAAAAAGCTAGAAGGGTTTAAAGAAATCGACGAATTTTGAAAAACGCCCCCTAGCGGCCTAACGGTTTACGATAGCAAAATTCTGTTTGCACCAGTAACTTTTTCATAAAATTTGAGCTCGGGAGACGTTGGTCAAAATTTTTCTATCTCTGACAGGAACATGAGTTTCCATAAGAAAGCGTCTACTTTGGCCCACCCTGTACACTCAGCAAATATTTCAAAAATTCGACATTGACAGTTCACGAGTTTTGTGAATGGATAATAATGGTAGAGTCGATGCTATGTTATGGCAGTGAGGTATGGACTGTAACAGCGGAAATGAAACGAAGACTAGACACAGTTCAAAGGGACGGAAAAGCGGAAAGGTATCGAGACGAGATAGAGTGACGAACGAGGAAATAAGACGCAGAATGGGGGCCCCAGAATAAGTTGTGGACAGAACTGTACGGAAAGCGTTAAACTGGTTTGGTCATCTGATGAGAATGGAGGAGACGACGTGGCCTATGAAGATCTTTAAATGGTCGACGGCGGGTAAGAAAAAAAGAGGTAGACCACACAAACCGTGGAATAAGGGTATTCGGAGAGCCATGGCGGAGAGGAACCTGGAAGAAGACCAAGCACAGGACAGGGAAGTTTGGAGACAGAGATCAGGAAGACGGCATTTAGCTGTATCGTTAACTACCATAACACCATAACTGAAACCTGTTGTAAACTTCATGCAACACCTTAAAACACCACGAACGAACGCCAATGAAAAACGTCAAACGTTCAAACATAACACTGCACGTGCAGCTAACATCAACTAGTTAAAATAACTAGCGCCAAAATAATGACCACTCAAAAACGTTCGATTATTTCTAAAGGCACTGTATATCTCTACGCTCAAATTTGCCTGAAAATGGCCGCCAACAATCGTATCGCCACACTGTCTTGTATAAGCCGTTCACGACCTTTTTGGGACAGAGTTGGCTGTGATTTTTTCTTTTCATGTTGGACTAACTGATTCGATGATGTAGCGGATTCAACTTTTTTTTCTGTCAGTGTCTGTTCTACATTTTCTTGCCACCACGTTGCCAGATTTATTATTTTAATATTCGTAAGAAAATAAATGATTTATCAAATGTGAAAAAATCATTTTAATTTCCGTCAAAGAAAAAGTCAAAATGCCCAAAATAATTGTGTTACAACTAAAAATTTCCATTAAACGATCCTACTTCCAATTTAAAAAGGACAGACCAAATTTAAAAGAACGCGAGTGGATGTGGAGACTAGAGAATATCAGGCAACAATGTACCTATTCAGAAAATATAACCTTAAACTGAAAACAACTTAACCTAATACAAAAAGTGTCAATTTCCATGAGGGAGTTTAGTTGCAAAGAGGTGCTGCCAACAAAATTACTAGATGGTCATAGCCTCACCTGACCCAAAAAGATCGTAAACGGCTTATATATAGTCACTGTACATCAAATATGATCACAGCGTCTTTCATGACCTACCTTGACACCCAATCTACTTTCTGTGACCTGTAAATGATCCGCAGCTGAAAAAAGGAAGTTGTGTGCGTGTATCACACCATATTTTTATAAGCTATTTTTATCAATGTCAATTTTTTCAATATCATAGGGATGAAAATTGTTAGCTATATTTATCTATAAATTCCTTTACCTACCTTTAGGTCATCGCTATATCTCTTAGTTAACAATCGATCACTATAAAAGTATATTTGAGGCCCGTCTCTAGCATCAGTGAAGACGTCGCGGATTCTAGTTTATGATGTTATAATTGGCGCCAACAAGTTAAACTCAAATATACTGATATAAGCCAAGAAACTTGTAAGTTCACTTTCTATCAACTAATAACAATACGATTATTGAACTCCCTAT
Organism: Agriotes lineatus; assembly: GCA_940337035.1. Classification (NCBI taxonomy): domain Eukaryota; kingdom Metazoa; phylum Arthropoda; class Insecta; order Coleoptera; family Elateridae; genus Agriotes; species Agriotes lineatus. The sequence continues at coordinate 221,456 of CALNHX010000467.1, forward strand.
CAAAATGAAAGAAAGCAATACTTGTAGCTGGTTTTATTACTACTCGAACATTACTACCATCGATCAGACAATTAGCATCTTTAATATTACTACCTCACGCAGGGTACCCCAAATACCTTAACTTAAACCGCTCGTAAGTTTAATGGTTACACAGTTTTTATATGCAAAAATATCATCAGATTCTAGCTACAACACTTATCTTTGTGCCGATATACTCGCAGACATTTAATACGTCCCGTTACTCCTATCACATGTCAGCTTGACAGGGTCCAACCTCGGCTGTCATTCGCTATACCTCGACCCCCAATATTGCGGTAGATTAGCTTTCCAAGATTTTCCGCCTAATAGTTGTTGCTATAAATCGAATTTCCAGGTAACAAAAGGCAAATTCCACATTAAACTACATACCCTGTTCACAGGCAATAAACTTCGCAATCGTTGTATTCGTGTTTCCCAGATCGCTTCACAGCTTGAATATAAATATTCATTGAAAAAATGACATCTGCTTAATGATCTCCCTTACAGGAACGGCTGGCCAGTAACCCAATTATTTACTATCACCAAACCATAATAAATGGCGAGATTGTCATTTACACCCCACGAAAACTCTTGCCTTTTTTAAAAGCTGATATACAAATTTTCTCTCAAACAAAACCAACCTTGTTTTTATATCTCCTCTAGCAACGAACAAAGCCAATCTGATATTAATTTTTATCGCGTCACTCTCACTAGATTCCTCATTCAACACTAGTATTAATATCAAATGCTTTTGACATGTAACCAACTCCCCCCTTACCAGAAAGGAAAAATTTCAACACAATTTTTAACTAAATAAAAACTTTATCCTAAAAGGATACATACATATACGCTAGAGAGTCAGTAAACCGTCTGTCATAAGACGTCTCTAACAATTAATCTAAAAAAAAAACCCAATACCCACACCACAAACAAGCAACACCACTGTAGAGACGGTGATGACCCCAGGAGGAACCCAGGACCAGATCAACCCCACGACAAGGATCAAGATTGTTCGTCGCTGCTGGATGTAAATGCTGCGCCGGTGAACAACCCTGTAACAACCTGTCGTGAAGAAGCTCCACCCCCATGAACCCCCCAAAATCACTCCAAATCCCCACAGCGTACCCCCCCTGACAACTTCCAATAAACTCCCGAGGCGGAAGCACACCTCCACACAGTTTCAGGTACTGTCAGACCGAAAATAGTTAAGCCAAAACGAAGAATAACCAGGGTTTTCCTTTTGACACGCCTGGGGAGGAAGTAACCCCAGTGACAGAGGGTTAAAGAAACCAGAAAAGTGAGAGGCAGAAGCCAACATCCACACAACTCTCATACGCTCCGACGGAGGGATCCTTCAGTGCCCCGAACGGCCTGAAGAAAATCCCCACCAATCTTCATCTTACATCCAACAATCACTCATCACCAGAGATTTCATCCGCACCAGATCAAAGAGAAATAAAAGAAAACAAATTGTCATTCATCTAAGTAAACAGTTCATTCAAAACAAAATCGACATTCACTACATTACAAGAGAGAAATATAGACAAAGCTTGAAGAAGAAAAGAAGGCGAAGAATGAAGGACTGGTCATCTTAAAAATTTTGTATTGTAGGGAAACACCCTATATCCCCAAACCCCAAGGGATACCTAAAAGAAACGAAGAAGTTGTACTTCTTTAACGATTAATCTCGTTACCCTTATGTCTCCTTAGGAAAAACAGGATAACGTAACGCTCTTCCAATACAATCAAAAACAAAACCATCCATTAACATTTCCCAACAGGGAACTCCCTATACGTTATACCCAAAAGAGGGTAGAGACAAGATATTAAAGTTTCCCAAATAGTGTCCTTCCCGACTGTGCCCTTCCAACCACCATATACCTTAAAATGGGGAAAGAACAAGATATTAAAGTTCCCAAAGAGTGACCTACCCTACTGTGCCCTTCCAACCACCCTATACCTTACACGAAATTCAATAACAGCTGGAATAACCAATCACAGCAGCAGATCATACCAAAGACTTCATTCGGCAACAACGGCTCAAAAGGAAACTAAAAGACATTAACTCGGGGACAGAGGCAGGTCCCATAAATCCGGAACGAGCCGATACTCTAAATGAGTAAACGAAACCGTTCTCCAACTCCAAGCATGACCAAAAGCGAAACCAAAACAAGGATTCGAGACTCACTTGTGGATCTAAATCCGCGTAAGCGAAATGGATACCGAAAAAAAAAACTCACACAATACACATAGCTGAAGGTAACCATACAACAACAGCTACGCCACCAAAATCCCAAAAAGGTATCCAACAAAACCCAACAAGCTAACTCAAACCTACGCTAAAGCGAAAGATGAACTTCACTCGACACGAATGCAAGTCAAACCACACAATGAACCCAACAGCTATCTGCAAGCTACTCCAGTGTTATTATAGGAAGAACTAGATGAAATAGCTCCCTACAGTGACCTTCCCTGCAATGCCCAACCAACCACCCTATACTTTACAAGAGGGAAAGCAAGATAAAAATGCTCTCTAAAGTGACCTTCCCTACAGTGCCCATCCAACCACCCTATACTGAAATATAAACCCAATCAAAAGAAAGGAGAGAATATTCCACAACCGCAGGTTCACACAAAACCACAATCATACTAACGATCCAGCTGAAGGCTGACCGACACCAAAAGAACCAAACACCAATGCACTGCTGGAGCTCAACACGACAAGAAAAACCGAAGAAACAAATTCTATCACCACACACAGAAACCACCAGAAGATCGAAAGCGGAAGAAGTAACAGAAAAAGAACAGATTACATTAGTCGAAGGAAGGGACAATGTATTGAGAAAAGAATTAAGTTTCAATTTACCACGACAGCCAGCAACCCAATGACAAATAACCAGTCACAAAGACTCCGGGAAATCGTTCCATAACAGTACCCAAGACCCAAAAATCCGCATACCAACGGAGCTTCACCAGGTCCACTTAACAATTCACCAATCTCTGAAGCTAAGGGATAATGGTACACACAATTCAAAGGTATGCTGCCGCCATTACATCACCAAACCGTTTTCTCAAACATGTCTAACATCGTTACACAACAAGGAATGAGAATCACCCCCAGGAAAAATAGATACCACTCAATTCGGGGACACAAAAACAGCCACCGAAGGAACCACCACAAACCTAATCTCGATAACTAAAGAGCTAATCGACGATTCAGAAATCATAATCAACAACCTATCTTACCCAACGGGCGTACTCGAACCTCATCAGAAACAAAGGAAAATTAAATTGAAGATCCAACAAATAATAACTACCATAATCAAAACTAGGAAGATGGTTTGAGAGACGTGATATCTGCATAAGCAAAATCTCCCAAACACACCAACACCAAGCCACGTTATCTTACCAACAAACCAGAAGAAGATGAAAGAGCCAATCGAAGAACTGTATGCCAACCCAAACTAGAAAGATGTACTGAGAGACCTAAAAATCATCAAGGATTAAAAGAAAACCGCAGAGCGAATCCCTCAGACACACCAACATCGAACCCACATCACAATCAACACCCCAAAAAGAAAAGGAAAAGAAGCAATCAACTACACCACGCCAACCTAACTAGAAGGAGGCTTATAAATCCCGCAAAAGCAAACTGCTCCAAACACATCACCATCACACTCATAACAGAGTTATCACCAAACTAAGAAGAAGACATAAAGAAAATCTCAAACACACTAAACCTTTCACACATACATTCAATTAAAAAAAATCAAGCACATCAAACCACCAGGACTCTAACATTCAATGAAGAAAAACTCAAGCACATTTGGCCAGCATATCCTCGAGGTTCCGTCAATGAAAATCGCAATCATTCAATGAAAAACTCTAAAAGATAATTCATCATGATACCTGAATAGCGTGATGTCTTCACCATTCATACAAATGAAAATAAAACCAGCCTTTATAAACATACACACAGAGCTCCTAAATCTAACATGCAACACACCCACTCAATCAAATAAAAATAAAACCAGCAAGGATTAAATGTCCAATTATAAAATATCCAAATAAGATACTACTATACTTGTTAAAACCACAAATAAACAATCCACATTAATCCAAAACAATCCCGTATTAAACACAATCCCTAAAGTTTAATTTCAATCTGATTAGCCAAAACAAACTACTCAAAATTTTGCCAAGTATACCGTTTTATGTATTATTCTCAAAGTAATTCTTTGGTTTGTCACGTTCTGACGATATTTTTCCACTTACATAAACGAGTACAGAAAGTTATGTATAACTATTGTCAGTATTGCTCCTTTCTATTATAGTACGACCTAAAGGTATATGTTCCAATCTTGTTAAAGCCCACGTTGGGCGCCAAACTTGTTAGCTATATTTATCTATAAATTCCTTTACCTACCTTTAGGTCATCGCTATATCTCTTAGTTAACAATCGATCACTATAAAAGTATATTTGAGGCCCGTCTCTAGCATCAGTGAAGACGTCGCGGATTCTAGTTTATGATGTTATAATTGGCGCCAACAAGTTAAACTCAAATATACTGATATAAGCCAAGAAACTTGTAAGTTCACTTTCTATCAACTAATAACAATACGATTATTGAACTCCCTATCAAAATGAAAGAAAGCAATACTTGTAGCTGGTTTTATTACTACTCGAACATTACTACCATCGATCAGACAATTAGCATCTTTAATATTACTACCTCACGCAGGGTACCCCAAATAGCTTAACTTAAACCGCTCGTAAGTTTAATGGTTACACAGTTTTTATATGCAAAAATATCATCAGATTCTAGCTACAACACTTATCTTTGTGCCGATATACTCGCAGACATTTAATACGTCCCGTTACTCCTATCACATGTCAGCTTGACAGGTTCCAACCTCGGCTGTCATTCGCTATACCTCGACCCCCAATATTGCGGTAGATTAGCTTTCCAAGATTTTCCGCCTAATAGTTGTTGCTATAAATCGAATTTCCAGGTAACAAAAGGCAAATTCCACATTAAACTACATACCCTGTTCACAGGCAATAAACTTCGCAATCGTTGTATTCGTGTTTCCCAGATCGCTTCACAGCTTGAATATAAATATTCATTCGAAAAATGACATCTGCTTAATGATCTCCCTTACAGGAACGGCTGGCCAGTAACCCAATTATTTACTATCACCAAACCATAATAAATGGCGAGATTGTCATTTACACCCCACGAAAACTCTTGCCTTTTTTAAAAGCTGATATACAAATTTTCTCTCAAACAAAACCAACCTTGTTTTTATATCTCCTCTAGCAACGAACAAAGCCAATCTGATATTAATTTTTATCGCGTCACTCTCACTAGATTCCTCATTCAACACTAGTATTAATATCAAATGCTTTTGACACGTAACAAAATATATAAAATTTTAGGCCAAAGAAACCGTTATTGACCAAACGTCAGAAAAAAAACCGTTTGGCTTGGTATAAGCAACGGCGATCATGGACACAGGAGCAGTGGAATTCGATTATTTTTAGTGACGAGTCGAAATTTGATGTGTGTGAGGGATAATCGAAAATCATCACACGCCGACAGGAGTGAGGCGAAAGTAAAAACGCTCACTTGGACACTAACTTCTCTGCTTGAAGACCACTTCAGGTCTGAAAAACTATCCTCTGCAGTCTGCACCCCTCACACGTTAAAGAAAGCGTAACTGCAGAAAGGAACGAAAAGTTAAAATCTCTGCTCCTTTCTTTAGCACACCTCAAAATTTCAGAAGAAACTAACTCTAACACAACTCACAACTTTATCTACGTACAGCATCAACACTTCCTTTGTCTTGCCACTTCATTATTACTATTCTAAAAATGGTGAAATGAGTTTTAGGACGAAACAAGTAGATATATCGAGAGATAAAAAAAAACTCTTCCTCAGCGGGCTGTGAAATTCAAACATTTGAATAATATGTTGGTAGCACTGTAAGTCTATGTCAAATTCTAGGTTAACAGGTTAGATTTTGCGTCAGTCTGTGTCAAAACTGACACAAAACCTAACCTGCTAACCTAGAATTTGACAGAGACTCACAGTGCTACCAACATATTATTCAAATGTTTGAATTTGAAAGCCCGCTGAGGAACAGTTTTTTTTATCTCTCGATAGTATACACATACCGGGAGATCGAGAAAGGTTGTCCAAAAAAAACTACCTTCCAAGTAGTTATCAATATTTCTTTCTAGTGTGATATTAGCCACACTCCTGTTGACAGATGTTCTCACTTGTTCTGTGTGTTTACGTTTCTTTACTTCTCCTTTTTTTTTCTTGAACGCCGTTATTATTATACAAAACAGTATTTTTCAATACTAATTAGCCATTGTTAAACGAAGTTTACAGTAAGTACAGTGTTTCCAATTAATCGAAAATGGTAATAATTATGTTTCTAAATTTTAGGTTATGTATACCCTTGAACACAACACGTTTATTATTGAATCTTATTTCCGCAATGGCCAACGCAATGAGGATAATGGTGAATGGAAATATTCAGGAAATTTATGTGTAAATGAATTCGTTAATCGGTTCCCTGACGTCGACTTTGATTACGATAATCTGAGCAGGCATGTAAAGCGTATCGTACATCGTTTCCAAACAACGGGTAGTGTTGATGCAGGAAAATCTCCTGGAAGACCAACCGTTTTAACTCAGGACACATTAGAGGATATACAGGCACGCATCTTACACAGCCCTAAAAAACCATTACGACAGTTAGCGCAACAAACAGGTGTGTATTTTTTATCCTATAAATTTTTGTATAAAAAAATTATTTTAATTTGTAATTGCAGGGTTAAGCTATGGAACGTGTCAAAAGGCAGTAAGACGAAAACTGCATTTACACCCATATAAAGTTTCAGTAATGCAAGAATTACTTCCTCCTGATTATGAAAAGCGTGTGCAGTACTGCAATTGGTTTAAACCGAAGTTTAAATAACGATGAAATGCTGGATTCAAGTTTCTTTTCAGACGAAGCGTGGTTTCATCTGACCGGTTACGTAAATAAACAAAATTACAGGATGTGGTCTGCTCATAACCCTGGTGAATTTTTACAAACTCCACTGCATCCAATAAAGATCGGCGTTTGGATTGCTATGTCAAGGAGACGCATAATTGGCCCTGTGTTTTTTGAAGATACCGTAACAGCTGACCGCTACATCACAATTCTAGACAGATTTATTAATGAACTTCACGATGATGAGTTACGTCAGGGATATTTTCAGCATGATTGTGCACCTGCACATACAGCCCTTCGAACACGTCACATTTACAACAATTTTATGATGATCGTATCATTGCAATTCCTCCACGGTCACCCGATTTGACAGCCCTGGATTATTTTCTATTTGGACATTTAAAGAACACGATCTATCAGACCCCCATGCACACACTTGAGCAACTGAAGGATGCGATTACTGCCGCTACTGCAAATATAACTGTGCAACAGCTACAAAATGTTTTTAACAGCATGAAAAGAAGAGTTCAGTGCTGTATCAACAATAATGGAGCTCATTTCGAACATGAACTGTAATAATTACTGATTAGAGTATAATTTAATTTTGTAAAATTTAATATTCTAATTATTAACCTTAATTAAAACTGATTGCAAATAACTTCTTATTGTCATAATGGTTTTCCTATTTTGAATCTACCATAAATTGCTAAATTCATTTCATACATGACAGCAGATGTCTATGATGACAGTTGGAGGATGTAAATATTGATATACTCGCTGTAGAAAGTAGTTTTTTTCGGACAACCTTTCTCGATCTCCCGGTATATAGGGCATTCAGTAAACACAAAAACATTTAAATTTTTTTAAAGTTGGCATGTGCATATAATTTTGTACTAGGGATTCTGTATTTTGTTTTGCAAAGGTTTCCACACCTGTATACAGGCAGATTTGAATTTAGAAATGACAAATAATATTTCTGATTGTCAGTGTCAAACTAGATATTTTTCTAGAAATTCTTGTCTTAAGTTTTATAAAATGTAATAAAAATACCTATTAATAACCGCTACGGCAATAGTATCCAACACAGTATTTGTATAATACCCTTAACAGTAGTTAATTACAACATTTATGACAGGAGGGATGTAAATGTCATACCTTTAACCTATATATGTTTCAGTAACTTTTTGTAAGTACATTCCTAGACAAAGATAAATTCTGGAAGTACACTCATGAAATTTTGGAAACCAAAGGCCACTTTGTGTTTTTATGTTTACTGAACAGACTATGGGGCATTCAGTAAACACAAAAACATTTCAAGTTTTTTGAAGTTGGCATGTGTATATCATCATTGTACTAGGGATTCCCTATTTTGTTTTGAAAAGGTTTCCACGCCTGTGTACAGGCAGATTTGATTTAAAAAATGACAATTAATATTTCTGATTGTCAGTGTCAAAGTGGAATATTTTTCTAGAAATTCTCCCCTGAAGTTTAATAAAATGTAGTAAAAATGCCTATTAGTAAACGCTACGTCAATTGTATCCAACACAGAATTTGTATAATATCTTAAAATTTGTTATTTACAACATTTATGACAGATAGGAGGTAAATGTCATACCCTTAACCTATTTGTTTTAGTAAGTTTTTGTAAGTACATTCCTAGACAAAGATAAATTCTGGAAGTACACTCATGAAATTTTGGAAATCAAAGGCCACTTTGTGTTTTTATGTTTACTGAACAGACTATACTTCGCCACAATAGATTTGTATGCCATGTATAACCATTCTGTACATATGTACTACATATAATTTGAATACTTTTGTTCAAAACGTGTGGCACTTATTCTGAATGTGTTTGCTAAAGCTAAGTCGATCACAAAATGAACCGAAAGTTTTATCGATGCGCAAGTTCTCGCCTGGGATAAGCATAGACTTGAATCTGCCGATGAGCGTATCTGATAGAGATGTAATCTTTCTAAAGCAATCTGAATTGTTTTTGTTTGGGGACTCGTTACCAAAATTCCAGTTGGAAACTAACACTACCAAACAATTGCATGACGGTCAGTATAATACAAATTATGGATTAGTATTTTTGTTTTCATTTTTTACCAGTTATAAGTACCATCGAGTTTATAGTATTGGAGAACGTAAAGATAGTAAATCATAGAAAAGTTGTAATTAACAAATAATCCCAAATGGTAGAGTGCCTTACAACAATTACAAAAATTAAAGGTGAATTAACGAAACCTAGGTATAAGAGGAGTCTATATCGTACGGGGAATTAAATAAGACAATACGTTAGTTAGAACACAGAAAAGAGAGAGGAAAGCAAAACGACAAATGTAGAACAAGAGGAAGAAAAAATTACTAGAGAAGATATTACTACCCAGACTGCGGAAAACGAAAAAAGTAAAATGAAGTATAAAAAACTGCAAAAGGCTTTACTCAGAACTTCCCTTGCAAGTGGAAATTGTGATACCAAGATTTTTGAAAATTTCAAAAGAAAACTATACATACATGCATAATCCTTAGCCTTTCTAACTTAAAGGTGTAAGGCTTGGTGTCGATCGGTTGTCATTTTTCCCCATTTTCGTTTTTCCGACACCTCTTCTTCCACTCCTTCTTATCTTGTGCCGTTTGTCTCGCTGTGTTCCAGTTTATTTTTCTTTCTTTCGCTGCTATTCTTACACCTCCAATCCATGTCTTCCTTGGCCTTCCTACTCGGTTTTTTCCTTCCGGTCTTGCTTCTAGTATTTGTTTTACCATTCTATTCTCCCCCATTCTGTACGTACGCCCCAACCAACCTAACTGTCTTTCTACTACCACTTCATCTACTGCTTTCACCTTCAGTTGTTCCCTATAAGTTGTATTCCTAATTCTATCCAGTTTGGTTTTTTCTTCTATTTTCCTCCAAAATCTCATTTCTGTGCGTGCAATTCTCTTCTTTTGTATGTCTGTGATTGGCCAAGATTCACTTCCGTACACCAATGCAGGGTATACTACTTTCTTCACCACTTCCACTATTGTATCTTTTGGTATTTCTGCTTTACCCATGAAGCTAGTTTTGATTGCATTAAAGATTTTTCCGCCTGTGGCTGTGCGTTCGTTTATTTCCTCATCAATTTTTCCGTTACTGCTAATGCATGGCCCTAAATATTTAAAGTTAGTAACTTGTTCTACTGTCTCTACTCCTATTGCTATCTCATGTTTCCTTTCTGTTGGTCCCACGATCATTGCTTTGTCTTCTCTATATTAATTCCACGTAGAGTAACTCTGATATTTGTACCATTTCCATTTTTCGTCTTCACATTTTATATTTCCTCGTTACTTTTTTACACTCCTTGACTACATCGTCCATAATTAGTGCGAAAAATAACGGGCTCAGCACACATCCTTGCAGTGTTGAATTCAGACCTTTTGCCCCGGGGGGGGAAATAAAACTTCTGGGGGGGGGGGGGGGGGTATTAACTTTTTTATTAAAATACAGAGATACATACTACAGATATACATAGTGCTTCCTTAATTTAAAGACATAAATGCGGAATTAGATGAAAATAATTATTTCATTTAGGTAAGTAATCTAATTCTGCGTGGTTTCTGTTTGGCGTATAAATCTATCACTTCTTCAGTTAGGTTACTACTCAGCTCTTCCGGCCCTTCAATGCTAATTTTCATACATGCAATGAGTGTTTCTTGCCCCATTCTATTTCGAAGCTTCGTACATATACGATTCATTGTACTGAATGATCTTTCCGCACTAGCAGTTGTAACTGGAATGCACCATATCCGAATGCACAAATCTTTTAGACTTTCATACCCAATATTTGATTCCAGAATGTAAGCAATCACATTGTTATTGGTTTCTTTCGCAATGTTTAAAACGTACTTAAAAGAACGAATATCTGCCCAAACTGCGTCGATGTCGTTAATGTTAAGATAAGAACATAACTTGCTCACATCATCAATGGTCAAAGTGTTGAACGACTCCACCAATTCAAATTTGGAGCACAAACTTATTAGGGTAACTGCTTTATCACTGAATCGTGTTTTCATTTGATCTATCATTGTATCGACAAACTTCTTAGCCGACTTTATCGTTGTGGTTTTGGGTTCATTTTCAATAATTTTCCGCGAAGTGGAAGCTTTTTCAATTAGCTTCTCACAATTCTGGAATAATTCGCTCTCTTTATTGAAATGAACGCATTGCGAAGCAATATTTTCTAAATGGTCGTAAGTCGCCGATATTAATGTAGGCAAACTTGAAAGCATTAAACTCTCTCTTTGCAAAACTTTACTTAAGTTGCTAACTGTAAATAAGGCTTCATCCAAAACACATAGGGTGATGAGAAAACTGGATTTCTCCATTTCCAGCAAAATTCCTCCAGCCAATGAAGCAAGATCTTTGTGTATATGTTCACATGTCATCATTATAGCCACGTAACACATTTTTACAGCATGCACTGATCTATAATTACTAAGCCAGCGCACATCAATCGACTCTGGAATTTTTAAGATGGGTTCGTCTAATATTGCTTGGATATCATGTAGCACTCTTTCGCGTTTAGATGATTTATGGAATAATTTATAAATATCTTTAATTACATGTAAAACGCGCTTAACGTGAGGATATTTGTTTCCTGCACTAGTTAACGCTAATGCCAAAATATGAGCTCGACAGTGTATATAGGGAATTTCACATTGTACTTTGTCCGATAGGCGTTGTCTTACTCCGGAAATATTTCCAGAAAATGTTGCTGCTCCGTCAAAGGCACATGCAACTATTTTATTTGGATTAATATTTCTCTTCGATAGTTCATTAACAATAGTTTCAGTAACTGTGCTAGCATCTATATTTTTTAGTTCAACTAGACACAAAAACATTTCTTTGATAAGTTTATTCTCATCTAGGCAACGCATAAGAATAGTCAATTCCGTAATATTATTTATATTTGTGGACTCATCCGCGATTAAAGAGAAGTATTTATTATTTAATTTATTTGAATCTCTCTTGTCCAAAGTCTCCGATACAAGAAAGAAGTTCACTGCCTGTCGCTTTGCTGATGTAAGTTGAACGATTACTTTGATTCAGCACCCAATTATGTAAGGCAACATTGTTTTTCAGCAATAGCTTTTTAGCAAGAGGTTCGTATTTTGTTGTATGCGGAATTTCCTCTTTAGCCAAAAAATAAAGACCATGGATAAGGGAAGACAATGATTGTCTATTTTCGGAAATTTGAATTTCACTTACAGTGTTTAATATAGCATGTAACGGTATTCTCACATTTTGCAAGCGCATTTTTTCCATTGAAAGACTACGTGCATGATGATCAGAATTAGCATGTTTTTCGAGCTTTTCTGATTTACCGGTAGCTTTTCGATAATCTTGAAATGGTTTAGAGATAAACACGCCAGAACTTTTTTGTAGGGCTTTTAAATCGTTTTTCAAAAATACTTCCCAAAGCTTACAAAATGCCCCATCGCGAGTTTCATCTAAGTAGAGCCAGTCATATTTTGTCAACCAATTTTTATCAAAACTAACCTGCTTTCTTCTGTTACTAACATCAACATTAAAATTGTCGTCACACGACGACCCTTGTTTTACGTCACTGAATATATCGTAATGCACTACAGAAGAATCAGCAACATCAACATTTTGATCAGCATCAAGGTGGTCGGATTTGGTTTCGCTTTCGACCGGAGCCAGATCAGCTACTCATTGGCGTAACTAGGATTTTTGGCTGGGGAGGGCCAGGCCCCCAACCAACCATCGTCAATACCTATGTATACCTATGAAGACATGAATTTACGTACATACAAAACTTTTTCGCATACATTTATTTGCATATTCTTTGGCGCTGTTATACGAGGGCAGCCGCGTAAATTTCTGCAATCTAATAAAACAAAAGTTTTGTCGCCAAAATTTGTTTTTATTATTGTTTCTCAAAATATTTGCCCTTAAACTCGCATTCGGTAAAACCAATCTTCAAAACAAATTCCACTCTTCTTGAGTCACTAGAGAAACAAGATTTTTGAAGCTTTCCACAGCATCTTCGGGAGTTCAAAATCGCACACCACACATTTTATCCTTTAATGGAAGAAATAGAAAGTAATCGGAAGGTAATAGGTCGGAACTGTATGGGGGATAATTTCGCAATTTTAATCCGGAAGTCTCTAAAAGTTATTTTGTTTGATATGCGGTATGACTAAAAGCATTGTCATGGTGCAGAACGATCTCATTCCTTGGGCGCTGTTGTGTACCATTCTGCAGTAACCGTACGTCTATTTTCAAGCATGACAGTTGCGATAGGTCGTGATTTTGAGAAGAAGCAAGCAATCATTTTCTTACCAACTCTTCGAGATCTCCTCATTTTAACTAGATTATGATCTGTTGGAGACATCCATTGGGCAGACTGTAACTTAGGTTCTAGTTCAAATGCATATATCCAGCTTTCGTCACCAGTTAGGATGTAAACTGCTTTATATCTACCTTCATTATATTTCTTTTACCAATCCACATTTTGTTTTTGTGTTTCTGTTAAACTGTGTGGTATCCACCCACAACAGACTTTTCTTACACCCAAATGATTATGTAAAATCTTATTTATTGCAGTCATGTCAATGTGCAAGACGCTTTCAATAATTCTATACGTGACTCGATTGTCCTACTGAATCATTCTTCTCACAGCGTTTATGTTCGTATCGGTAACTGCAGAAATTGGTTCTCCTTCGCAAAAATCGTCACTAACTGACACTCGTTCAAATTTAAATTCATTAAACCAACAATAGACAGTCCTCTGATGCGAAGGCACTTGGGTCAGCAAAGCAGCACGAAACCATCCAAAACTTTCTTTCGGAGATATGGAACTTTTAAAGGCATAGTAAATTATGCCTCTAAAATTTTCTCTCGTTACATTTATTTTTGCTGCACAACACTTATTTCAAAATTAACTATGTAATAACTGTTGCAATGATCAAAACTAAATTTGGACTGTTAAACTAGAAAACAACAAACATTGGTTTTATGTCAAGTTTGATTTCCATGGTGCACTTGATCTGTTGCTTTGCAGAAATTATGGGTGCGCTACCCTCGTAATACTATTTGTCTGAGTAGCATATTAATAAATTATTTCTCGGTTCATAAACAACATAAAAAATGTATAGATTACTTCTTGCAACTAAATGGAATTAGGTAAGAAAATTGGTAGGACATAAAACCTTGAAGGCACCACGGGCATTATGAGCTAAGTGCCCGCGATTGTTGTACACACCTCGGGCCAAAGGCCCTCGGTTAGTACACTAACAATCTTGGGCTCTTATTTTACTCATAATGCCCTTAGTACCTTAATAACTATCTGTGCACATAAATTGGTTTTTTATTTATAGAAAACTTAAGAGAAAATAACTAAAATGGTGCACAATTAACTAAAAAAAATATTCAGACGAAAACAATCTTTTCAATATATTATTAGCTAACTAATAATGTTTTCTCTTGCATATTATTATTCACTAGCGTTCTGCTCCCAAATTGGGCGCGAAATAATTCTTTTAATGCAATTTGTACACGGGTGATCCATTTTGTGTGTCGAGTTAATTTTGAGGTTAGCTATTAACAAAAAAATCCACATAAATAAAGTTACTTATAAAAATTTGAAACCTCTACTACTGGTTTACTTGCGTCGCCCTGAGTCGATTGACACCAAAATCAGCCAATTCGGCCCACGGGTTCGCTCTCAAAGTGGAGTCAAGTAAGCAAGCAATGAAAATTATTATTGTAAGCAAACGGCGCGCTACGCGCACGTGAAATAGGATACGCGAAAGGTCACGCTCCCAGCCGAGCGCTCAGATAAGAAAAACAAAACCTAAACAAATATAAACAGCTGTGAAGCTGGAAAGTGAGATTTTATTTTGTGCCACGGACACACGGACACACATTAAGGAAAATTATATTATAGATGTCGGATTCGAGCCATCCGTCCACCAAATGGTATTTATACTATAATGTTTTTAAGCCGAAAAGGTAATAAAACCACAAAATGTAAGAACGTGTGGGGGTCGATAACCAACCCCTTAGTTTAAATGGGTTAATAATAAAAGCAGATTTTTAAATTTATTTAACTTCTATTTTTCTGGGGTGGGCCAGACGGCACTCTGGGGAGGGCCTGGCCCCCCTGGCCCCCCCGCTAGTTACGCCAATGCAGCTACTTTTTGTCTCTTGTTAAAAAAAGCAGACAAAAACGTTTGCTTTTTATTTTTTGACATGGCAAAACTGAAATAAAATTTTATGTAGACAATTGGACTAGAAAATTATATTAAAATGTTACAATTATTACGTTAATAATGTTGTATCCTATAGGAATTCCAATCACAATAAAATTTCCACGTTTATGTATCACGTTACAGGCTGCCAATATCTGCTATAATACGATTGCACAATGCACCGACTTGCAGACTGCAACTGACTGACTGTTACGTTATTATTACACCAACAAAAAACGAGGGAACATGGAAGCTATGACTCATATGAGTATGTCGTACCGATACTGACCGCTCGCCGCTAGCAGTAGAATACCATTTTCTCTCACATAGTTTGCTTGATTTTTGTTCTTATATGGTGCTATCTGATGTATCGCTAAATAGTCAAACAGTAGCCAAGTAGCCACTAATCAGAATTAGATGCCAAAAATTGGGCCAAGTCTAATAGCCAAATCTGGACACCGACTGGCAGACCACCACATGGACAGAGTCCACAAGTCTAACTCTAGTCATCAAGCCTGAAGATTTTATGCATAAGAGTTTTGAAAGTTGGACTTTATAAATGTTCACGCAGTCCACACATTTTTATTTCGTAATACATATTAAAAAATATGAATATGATGGGATAATTTTTCCGGGGGGGAATTCTGTAGGGCTCGGGGGTGAATTTCCCCCCCGGTCACCCCCCTGGATTCATCCCTGCATCCTTGTCTTAAACCTCTTGTTGTTACAAATTCCGTTGATTCCTCATTTCTGGTTCTTACTATATTTGTTGTACAAACTCTTGACCATGTCTATTCCTGTTGTATTTATACCTCTCTTCTCTAACGTCTTCTATATGACTTTTCTTCTAATTCTGTCTATAAAACACATATGGACCTTCCTTCCCTTATTTATTGCTTTCTCTGCAATTTGTCTGATTATAAATATGTGGTCCTGCACCCCTCTTCCTTTTCTAAATCCACGCTGACTATCGTTTATCGTATCTTCTAACTTATTTTTGAGTCGTGTTTCCCAGATTCTGACCCACACTCCACCATACTTTGCTTACTATGCTTAATAACGTAATACCTCTATAATTGTTGCATTCCCTGCTATCGCCCTAAAGAAAACTATATAGGGGTAAACACATATTTTAACATTCTTAATCATACTGAAACAGTAAAGGGAAACACTTGTTAATGAGAATTGCATCAACTTGTAAATATAAAAAAACTTTGTAATCGAATGAATTCGAACTTAGCGCCTGGGAGAGCGATTTTAACGCTTAACAGCAGTGCGGGCGCAACCCGCCCTTTATAGTTCCGCGCTGTCACGAAGAACGCCTTGTATTTGTGCTCGCGGCTGGATTATATAGAGGGTGGCCCAAGATGTTCTTAGTTTCTCTGATGGGGTGATGTATTACTCAAAATTGAACATTTTTTCTTTAATAACCAATTATCTATCTTAACAACCGAGTTCGTAAACAAATTCACTTTTATGTAATGTAGGCATTTTACAACGTCTGTCTTTTCAAGAAGGCTGGTAAAACAAATGCCCTTTGTTTAGGTAGTAGCATATATGTATTACTTACTATATTGCTAGTAGGGCCTGGGAACGGCCGAAAACATTACGGCGCCGACATAGTCTGTTAGTCTTACTCTGAGTATTACGCGTCTAGTGCGCATGCGTGACAATTCGAACTCCGCTTTTAGAAGCGAATTTTAAACTGGACCACTTCCCCATCGTGCCGACGACGCCAACGCGCTTGCGCACAGCTCACCATATACATTGAAGAGTTGGTTGTCTGTCTCACTTACCTTTGACCTCCCCACTCATAGCTGGTAGCAATATAGTAGTTATTAAATATATGGGTAGTAGCATCCGGCTGTCAGTACTGCCAGTAGACAATTGCCGATTGTGATTTACATTGTTATGGCTTTTCAACAAGTTCAAGTCGCAAGTTTTATGTGAGTTGGATGGTGGAAATGGCTCGTCGCTATTTAAATAACGAAATGGTGGGTAGGGTAATTATCTATGAAGAAGCTAATTACGTCGCAACACCTGCAAATAGATTTCTAAATAGAAATCACCCAGCTCAGCGTACACTTTAAAATATTGTCCTAAGGCTGAGAGAATACGACACGTTGGAGCACCGTAAAGGAGGTGGTGCTGGAAGGGCATTGCAGGTCCATGTTCACTAGGAAATATTGAACATAGTAGAGAATAACCCTAACAGCGGTACGAGGGAAATAGCAGCGAAAGTGGGAACTGTCAGAACTACGGTATGGAGGAAGGAACGGCTAAAGTTAGGACGGCGTACCAACGTTGCCAGTTCGTGCACCGATGGATAAAGCGGGAAACTTAAGCTTTTAAACTAATATGTTTCAAATTGCAATGATACGTATATTAACTCAAAAATTTACCGTAGCAGCTACTGTTATGGTTACGCATAAATTCTCCAAAATTTGCTAAAGTATATTTACTTTAATTTTCTTTTAGAGAAGCCAAATGCCAATATTTGTTAAATTAATAAAAATCAGTTTATTTAAACATTTTACATTTTTTATTAACAAAAATTTAGATATAATATAATTATTAATTTAAACAATTATTAATGTAAATATTAAAAGATAATACAAAATATGTTTTTCCTAATTATTCACTTATATAAATAATCATTTCCAGGATCCTTTGATACGATTTTATTTTATTTTTATTTTATTTTATTTCGTACTCCGCCAACAGCCGTTAGGCCAATTATAGGCGTCACTGTACATTTTATGGGGACTTCCAACTCCACTAACGACTATCATGATGATATTATGATATCCGGGACCAACTTTTTTCCGTGGTAACTGTACCACGAGGTGCCGGGAAAAGCAGCCGTGGAACTGAATGCGTGCCATATAAAGTTTCTGTAATTAGCCGAGTTTCTTCAATATTGGGTTTCCTACAGTTTCTGTTCTTATTTTGTTTACGTGTTGAATGAAAAGAGGCCTGTTTTCAAATTTTCTTATTAGCTGGCTCTTCAACATATTCTGTTTCAAATCAAAGTTTTTTATTTCCATTTCACTAATGGATTCGGCACTTTTTATATTATCTAAAATTAGTTTTAATTGTTCGATTGAATACTCTTTGGTTTTTATATTTTGAACTAGACTTAAAGCTCCAGAACTTATTTCATCCAAAAGTTTATCATTATTTCTTGAAAATGTTGCTAAATTTTGAATAACATTGTTAACTTCATTACTACTATTTCATGCTATTATATTTGTGCTACCAGGAGCTGAGTTTGGGTAATTAGATGCAATATAATGTATATGTTTACAGATTAAAGTTCTTATATTGAAATCCACACAAATGCAGCTAAAGGAATGCAAACATATGGAGCAAATAGAGCATTTTATTGGGCAGCATACATTACCGTCAGAAAGATTTTTTGTAATTAAATATGTGTTTCACTAGAATCACATTTAATGGTATAAACTTTGTTGTCTTCTATTACGTTCTCAGTAAACTTGGTGAATATTGCTACACGATGTCTTGCATGGACATTTTTCACTAGTTCTGAAGTATCCTATTTTGTTCGTTTCATAATTCTTTCATTTTTTTTATTTTTTAAAAACTCGATCAAAACATGAAGTGTCTTGTCTAAACGTTTAATCTTTTTACTTTGTAAGTAATAATATTTTAGTATGATATGTTTTTCGGACTTTTTCCACTGTCTAGGGTGTAAATCACAAAACGTTTCGGGAGTTTTGATCTACTCCCGTCTTCAGGTGTTCCTGGTTAGTCCTGAGAAGGACTGAGATTGTACGATTTTCAACGTAAATTTGTGCCTACCCCGGGGTTTGAACCCGGGACCGCTGATGGCTGTGATTACTACTCTGCCCTGGTGGCCTAGTGGTTAGAGTGGGTTTAAACCCCGGGGGAGGCACAAATTTACGTTGAAAAACGTACAATATCAGTCCTTCTCAGGACTAACCAGGAACACCTGAAGACAGAAGTAGATCAAAACTCCCGAAACGTTGTGTGATTTACACCCTAGACAGTGGAAAAAGTCCAAAAAACATATCATAATAGACCACTGCCAAAAAATGACATTCAGAGAACAATATTTCAGTGTTTTATGCATACTCTCGAGATGTATATTTGTATTGGTAATTGCTCCAATTCGAAAACAATATGCCCATTTTTCAAAACAAGTTGCATAATAATTAATGAAACATTGACGAAACTTTTGTTGATTAATTTTTCAGAATATCCAAAAACTTGAAATTTCTGCAGATCCAAAAGTGTCTGTAAATATTTTAAAGTTTTATAAACCCATTCCCTCTTCTCAGCATTATTAATTTTTGACAAATTTGGCTGCCACGCACGATCTATGTGCCAGGAACAATAAAGCTGTTTATGTGGTGGACCCATTATATTTTCCCATGGGTTATAAAATACATTTGTTATATCTGACATAAAATTGTCAATTTTTATAATTCCCACGTTATCTCTTATTTTCTGAAAGAAAACTTGATTGATATAAGAATTTTTCCTGTTTGAAAACATAAATGCTAAGGGTACTTATCACTTCATTAAACTCATCTACACTTAAAATGGTAGTGAGTTCAAAATCATAGGCAGTAAGCCCATGTGTGTTGTCAATGGCAATAAATATATTTCCAAATTTTTTAAAAAGTGCTGAATCCATTGGTGAAGTGGAAATTAAAAAAACTTTGATTTGAAAACAGAGTATGTTGGATAGCCAGCTAATAAGAAGATTCGAAAACAAGCCTTTTTTCGTTCAACACGTAAACAAAATAGGAACAGAAACTGTAGCCGGAAACCCAATATTGAAGAAACTCGACTAATTATATTTACATGGCACGCATTCAGAAATTATATCTAAAAATCCTGGAAATTATCATTTTTATGAGTAAATAATTAGGAAAAAAATATTTTGTATTATTTTTTAATATTTACATTAATAATTATTTAAATTAATAATTATATTATATCTAAATTTTTGTTAATAAAAAATATAAAATCTATAAATAACCTGATTTTGATTAATTTAACAAATGAATATGTCATTTGGCGTCTCTAAAAGAAAATTAAAGTAAAGATAATTTACTAAATTTTGGAGAATTTATGCGTAATCATAACAGTTGCTATTACGGTAAATTTTTGAGTTAATGTACGTATTGTAATTTGAAACATATTATTTTTAAAGTTTAAGTTTCCCGCTTTATCCATCGGTGCACGAACTGGCAACGTTGGTACGCCGTCCTAACTTTAGCCGTTCCTTATGGAGGACGGCTACACTTCAATATAGCGTCCCCAGTCTTCGGGCAAGCGCAATGGTTTTGCAAGTCAGCGGCTCTCAACCCGTCGTTTCAACGGATCAGAACTGGCAAAGTACTAGTGAAAGGTACGGTTTGCATATTTGAGTTCGCTCGATGCTACAGCGCAGTCCGTGAATGCCAGACTCTGATTGGTCCGTGGTGCGCCGCACAATGCTTGGTCAATGCCTCGTTTTCCTTTATGTAGGTAATTCTGTAGGCAATAAGTAAAATGATTGTTCAATAGATCTAATACCTGCTTTTGTTTACACCCGGACTAGCTCTGATACGTACATACTGTCAACACCTAATTGCAACTTAAAATTGAGTAACATTCCAAAAATAATATGAACATAATACAATTGAAAACAAAATTTAGGTTATAACAAAAATAAATTTTCATAGATCTTTTGAAGTACATCAACACAAACTGCAGTAGCTTTGCAAGAAAATAATATAAGCAGCGACTCCAACAAGTATTAAAAGACGACGAAATTCAAAATAACAAATAAGTATAACTACTTATTTATTGTTTCATACAATTCAGCTTAAGTAGTTTCTGAATAGGATGATTTCTTAACACCAAAACAGGGTAAATCTTGTCTGTTCATCTATATAGATAGATAGATATTTATTGGTGCTAATATAAGTGCACTTACGTAAGTCAAAAAAAAAAAGATTACAATAAAATTAAAACTAATAAGAATCATTGGTTCAAATTCAAACGTCATTCAAGGACACGAAGTTGGCGACCAATCAGAGGCCGGCATTCCCGGTCCGCGTTGTGGCATCGAGCGAACTCAAATATGCGTACGGTTTTACGATGGCCAGTTTCGAACGGCTAAAATGCAGTATCATAGACCACTTCTGCCTCATGCGCAGGAGGTATAATTTTCAGGGTTGGCATGATTTTCCCCAGCCCGAAAAAACCCAGTGGGTTTTTTTGGGTAAAACCCACCTGAAAAAACCCGCGGGTTTTAGACTAAACATGGGTTTTTTCAAAATTTGACAAAAAAGTATTCTAAAGCTGTAAGTGGTATAAAGTCTTTCATTAATAACAATTTCATATTTTTTTCAAACTAGTGACTTTTGCAGTTTTCAAAGTGATTTCTGCCAGGCTGTGAGTCTGTCATCTAATGGATTGGCCTGAAAATTTATACCATCGTTTCTAATATAAATTCAGAGGGCCTATTGATTTTTGGTTAAAATGAAGCAACCGGAAGTGGCACTTGACTTTTGTTATTTCTGTTTTGTGGGGAAATTTTGTAATTATTTAATCAAAATCAAATTTCATAGAACAGGATCATATATTATGCAATTATCTGCAATTTTCGTTTGAACAGTTGTTCCGTAGAAAGTATAGTTTTTGAAAAAATTGCATTTTTACAAAGATTTCCTTGGGCCCAAAAATTAATAATAGGATGTATATATTGCTATGATATAAAAATATAAAAAAGAATATATTTTATAAAAAATTGAATCACTTTAAAACTGGCCAATTGCTGTTTATACTGTGATCTGTGCCAAATAGAAATTCTATCAACTTTACTGCATATAAATTATAAATATCCCTAAAATATTTGACTACTGCGCAGATTTACAACAAAATTTACGAAAAAATATTGAACACGTTGCATATAGTCTGTTCGCTAAACATAAAAACACAAAGTGACCTTTGATTTCCAAAATTTCATGATTGTACTTCCAAGAGTCATCTTTGTCTAGGAATGTACTTACAAAAAATTACTAAAACAAATAGGTTAAGGGTGTGACATTTATCTAGCAACTGTCATAAATGTTGTAAATAATTACTTTTAAGGATATTATGCAAATACTGTGTTGGATACTATTGACGTAGCGTTTATTAATAGGTGTTTTTATTAAAAGTTCAGGGGTGAATTTCCAGAAAAAAATCTACTTTTACACTGAAATAATGAGGAATATTAATTATCATTGATTGTCATTTTTAAATTCAAACTTGCCTTTATGCAGGTGTGAAAACCTTTGCAAAACAAAATACAGAATCCCTAGTACAAAGAATGTAGATATATGCCAACTTCAAAAAAATTTAAATGTTTTTGTGTTTACTGAATGCCCTATACATATAATTTTTTGGTTAAGCCAATTTAAGCAAACAATTTACTAGTAAATTTTTTACAAAATTTATTCGTAAATTTTCACATAAATTTAGTATCGTGTCATACCAGCTTTATTATAGACGAGAGAAGTAAAAAGAGATCACGCACTATTCTGTTCTACAACATGTTTTCCTAGTTTGGTATTCTCTAAAATTATATTGTGGCGTTCTACCGGGTGTCTTAAAATGAATTACATCTGGTATGTTTTGAATTTCCCATAATGCAATCTAAATTTTTAATTGAAATTGGTAATTCTGTAAGTCTATGTCAAAGTCGAGGTTATCAGGTTATGTTTTGCGTCAGTTTGTGTCAAAACTGACGCAAAATCTAACCTGCTAACCTGGAATTTCACATAGACTTACAGTCTTGCCAATTTTAAGTAAAGGTTTGGATTGCATTATGGGAAATTCAAAGCATACTAGATGTAATCCATTTTAAGACACCCTTGTTTTATTATACAGGGTATAGAAATGCTTTACGCACCATAGGGATTTCAATGGTAATGAATATATAAAAATATTTGCTTCCCTAATTATTTTGGAGCAAACTTGTATTGAAGTTTTTTGTAGAGAAAAAAATTCTGTATCTATTTATGCCAGCATTTGTCATTTTACATTTCGGAAAACCGAAAATTTAAAGAAAAAAATTACTATTTTTAGACAAATCAGTGGTGCCTTGAAATTACTAAATCAACTCAAAGCATCAACAAATTAGTTTGCTGTTTATTTGTTTGCATCTGTCAAATGTAACGGCAACCAAATAAACAGCAAACTAATTTGTTGATGCTTTGAGATGATTTAGTAATTTCAAGGCGCTGATTTGTCTAAAAATGGTATTTTATTTCTTTAAATTTTCGGTTTTCCGAAATGTAAAATGACAAATTCTGGCTTAAATGGATACAGATTTTTTTCTCTACAAAAATCTTCAATACAAGTTTGCTCTAAAATAATTAGGGAAGCAAATATTTTCATATGAAGAAATTACCATTGAAATCCCTATGGTGCATAAAGCATTTCTACACCCTGTATGTATTTAAAATGTAAGTTTTGTTCAATGAACTTCGCGTATGACTAAGAAGTTTTATGAGTTCACGACACCGCATTGCGCTTTTTGGTAAACCTGACCATATATGGACAAATCTGATTTAAACTAGTCGATTTCGCATAAACGCCACGCAGTTTTGAGCTGTAGCACATTAATTCGTTGTTCATTCAAAAAAACCATTTCTATTTATTCCATCCTTCTCCAAAGAAAACATATAGTTCCTTCTTTCCGATACCTAGCTCGTTTAGATTAGTTGAAAATAGGAGCTATAGCAAATTTGACAAGCGTATATGGGATCTAACAACAATCGTAACTACTGTAGTTCTTAATCATGACAGCAAATACTAAACAAAGGCTCTCTAACAGCCACAAAAATGAATAAAACTCATAATTTTCACGGTTTTATTGTACATTTACCAAAGATTTAGTGAAATCGGATATCACCCAGAAGCATTGACCATTGCGCTGCCCATATGCAAATACGAAGTCACCCAACCTTTATGACGTAATTACTATTTTTGTTACTACCTGGGGGCAACCTGCTAATTTTGAAATTGCAACATACTTTCTTCTGACAACAACTAGAAAAGCTAACCCCGAAATAGCATTAAAATGGCACGTGAAACTAGAACAGTGACGGTTTGTTAGTGCACGAAGCAGGAAGGTTTTATTCACCCGAGTGGAGCAATACCTCCAGTATGGAGGACTTCAAATTTTTATTTAAGGTGGTTCTCGTAGGAAATGCAGGCGTAGGCAAGACTTGCCTCGTACGACGCTTCACGCAGGGCCTGTTTCCACCTGGCCAAGGGGCTACAATTGGCGTAGACTTCATGATAAAGACAGTCGAGGTAGATAACGAGAAAGTTAAGGTGAGTGATATTGTGAAAAATGTGTTATCCGATTGCAAGCAATAATTTGTAGCTACAAATTTGGGACACTGCTGGGCAAGAAAGGTTTCGGTCGATCACGCAGAGCTACTATAGGTCAGCGCATGCATTAATTTTAGTATATGACATATCTTGCCAACCAACCTTCGACTGTTTACCCGACTGGCTACGGGAAATCGAGGAATATGCTAGCTGCAAGGTGTTGAGGGTGCTAGTTGGTAAGCATCTTAGTCTGGTCTAATTTTGGAGTAAAACGTTAAGGAAATGGAACCATTAGTTACTATGTTTATTCACTAGTAGTTAGCCAACGCCATGGGAACTCGAAAGTGAACCTTTTTGCAATCCGATGGAGGTTTTTTATTATTCAAAACAAATCAAACTACAGATTACAGAATCTAGATTGACTCTCAAGGTAGGTCATGAAAGGTGCTGTGATCATATTTGATTTCACTGAATTGGCAATATGTGGAAAGAAGTAATTGTCAAACATACAAAATTTGGTTACCTATATTTTAAATGACAAGTAATTAGTAGCGGTTGGTAGAGGGATTTCGTTTGTGCAGTGACTAACGTCATATGACAGATTCTTTGTGTTTTAAAGTGTGAAAATTGCTGTTGCTGTTGATGTTAATTCTGTTATTTTGTTGTTATTGTTGCTATTTTTGTGAGCGTTGTTAATTCTGTCTTGAAATTCGCCATACCACAATGTTGAGTAGGCCTCTGATTTATTCTGCCATTTAGCTTAAATAAGGTTAACAATTTAATGTTAATATGATAGATGTCAAAAGTGTTACCAATACCAAACCTGGAAATTATGAGATTTTAACATTAGTTCCAATTTTCACCGCGCTTTAATCTAGAATCTGTAAGCTGTAGCTGGCTGTCTAAAGCTGTCTAAAACTTTCCAGGGCATAGTTATACAATGGCTATCTCGTCGGAAAGAATGCATGTCGCCGTCGTGGTGTTTAACAAACGCACAATCAATGTACGATAGCGGTAGGTCGTTAGGATCATTATAAATACAAGGTATATATTCGATTATTTAATTTTTTAAATACAATTACGGCCACATGTAAAGCCCCCTTGCTTTTGCTATGGACCTAGTGGCATGTCGCAATCTCTATATTCATTTTACATCTATACATATAAGTACAGTGCAGACTTAATAATTCCAATTCTTCGCTAATCCGGACACTTGTGTGGCTGTTATGTATTTTGTAACGCGGATTATTGATTGTTTTAATAATCTAGGCATGTTTTCAACGAAGATTGAGCTAAGGGCTGCCAGGTGCATATAAACCGCCTTTGTGCTAATTTTGAAAACATAATTTAAAAGTAAACTTATATACACCCTGTTCAAAGTTAATTCTTTTTATTCTTTATTAAATAGGCAAATTGCCTGTTTTATTCTGGATATAGATGTAAGCCTATTCGTGTGATGCGGATGGTCAACTATTCTGCCGTCCTTTATGTGGTTGTCCAGGAACACTACTACCTGGAGGGATTTTGTTTCTAATTATCTTAAGCAATCTTTTTTCCTTCATTCTATTTATGCATTCGTTCCACTGCCTTCCATAGTTTCTTGTCAACTAAATTATGCCAACAACTTTGCATTTCTTTTCCTGTCATGCAGTGTGTAGCCTGTGATCATTCTCTGAGTTTTCATCTGATCTGTTCTCAGTTGTATTTTGGACGTTATCATGTCGCTCTTGATTCTGCTGTTCTGTTATAGTTCTTATTCCTCCATATTACGTTCTTTAGCCATCCAGATATCGCCGTTACTATATTGACTTGTCATACTTCGTCTTTAAGATACATCTAAACCAATTGTCTGTCCTAAATATGTATGTATTCAAATTCAAATAGAAGATGAAAATGTAGAATAGGAATATTCGAAGAACCAACGCTCTATCTCGTAAGAAAAATGGACAAAATGGTGAATAAATTTTTTTCAATGTATGCAGTTTTTTAAATGCTGTCTTAGTGACCATGTAAAGCAACAAGCAAGCGAATGTTTGCATATATTGCTTTGACAGCTATTGTTGCCGTTTCAGAAATCATTCCTTGTTGATATGATAAAATATTGTAGCTAAATAATCATCACTCACTTGTCACTAACCAATATAGCCCTTACAAAATACATGTTTTTCACGTGGCTTACATTTTTGGAATTTTTAAATTAAGCAAACTTCCAGCAGAATCTTTTTACATAAAACTATATCTCTACTGAAATCTTAGGTGATTGCATTCTTGGCACATTTAAAAATGTTACATACAGTTTTCTAAACCTCTCATACAAAGATGGGTCAATGGAAAATGAAATAGTTCTAATAGTACCAATTTCAAGTATACACTCGATGTGTCAGTCCTTCTCTGATTGTAGCCCACAATCAATTAAAAAAAGTTTAAACGGTATGCAGCAAGATCTTTTCATTCTCTCCTCAGTCTTCTTCAACTGCAATGAAGACCGAATCAACGTACAGATCCATCTTCAAGTGAAATTAGAAAAAACGTTAACAAAAGTTAACAAACATATGGCGAAGTTCCAAATAAGACTAAAAACCCTAAAATCTCCATATGTTGCTTCTTCGACTTCACAACCGATTCCAGTTCAATTTTGAGGAAAATCGTAGTGAAAGAAATGAAACGCAGCTCGAGAAGGTGAAGAAAAAGACAACTAAAGAAGTCGCTACTCAAGAGAAAATTCTAACGCTTCATTCTGGCAGCTGGCAAACAACACACCTTTAAAGAAAATCAACCCATAAAATTTGTGAGTGCAGGCATCCAGGAAGCAAATCTGACAATAGATGCAATGACTCCGCCTAGGGTGAAACTGACAGTGCAATCTGCTGCCGATGAAGGCTGGTACTTTTTGGCTCGTCTGCGGGAACCGGCAATAACGAATGCCCTCAGGTTGCACATATCCTATCTACATGAACAACCACAATCAGTTTGTTATGAGGGCTTAACAAATGCTTCTCTAAGGGTGTTTTTGGCTTCTGAGAGCCTTCCTGTAGACTTGGAGTTGCTAAAAAAATTATACGTGAAGTACTTTGAAACGGGTTAAACTTCAACTAACAACTTTCTCTAATTGTTAAAGACTGAATTACTTTTAAAATATAATAACTATTCGATTTTATGAATCAAATACAAGTTTCAGGTACTTCATAAAGTTAAATTCGTACGTTCAGTTTGTTAGTAGCACATTGAAGTTGGATCTGACATTACAAAATAAAATACAAATTGTCAAAAATAATCAAATCTTAAATTTATCCAAGCTTGATTAAAATGAAAATTCTAAAAATAACCTAATTCCAGAATGTGTAAATTTCAAAATATAATTGTCGAAGAACGTCGAGTACTCGAATCACTATTGAATTTAGAAAAATAATTCTAAATTAATTTCTAAATATAATTACAATATCTTAACGATTTGCCGCACCAAACTTGCTTTATAATTTCTTAATATTTTGTAAGAAATGGTCACTAACCTTCTGAATGTTTATCTTGTACCTGAATGCTCAACCTTAGCTCATAACTGGATAAATTCTAGTCAGCAAACACCTGCTTTGGTTGTTCACGACCAAATCAAAGCTCGTTGTAGCTCTTTGAAAACTCTATTACTTGGATAGACAGTTCAGCAGTATACCACAACACTCACTTTCACTGGTTTTACTGGTTTCGTAGTAATATACCACGTTTCATGGAATCAAATAATTTTGAATTATATATTTGAATAATATTTGTGACTTGAAGTCAAATTTGATTGTAGAGAATGCCTTATTATTACTACGTATCAAATCAGCAATTATTATTTTTCACAATTAATGGGAATTTAACCCTTAACGTGACTATTTCTCATAGATTATAAATTCAAGTTATTTTGTTACCCATAAAATACAAGGTGGCACACAGCCGACTGATACATTGTGCTTTTTGTTTTGTGTCGAAGTAACTGTGCTAACAAAACTTTGCTATTCGCAACAGTTAGTGTAAGTTTTCAAGTTAATGTTTAGTAATTATAATGGAGCACTGGACCTTAGTTCATCGAACAGTGGCAGTTCAGTTTTATTATGAGACTAAACCCAATTATTACATAGAGTATTTAACAGCTTTGTGAATCGCTTGCATAAATGTATCAACAATTATGGCGGCCTCCTGCTTGATGTAATATTTAAAAAATAAGATTTGGTGTTTTTGGTTATTATAAAATTCATGTTTAGTTGTTTTAAACAAAAATTTCTACTCCAACAGTGATTTAAAATGTATCAGTCGGCTGTGCGCCACCAGTTAAAAAAACATACAACTGTTACATCGTATGATACCCATTAGATATCTGGATATAAATTAAATGTATCATACATACGGTATGTTGCATTACAATGAATTTAATAGTGAAAAGCAGATAACTGTTTCATTTCTGTAAATTCATTGTATTTTTTTATATTTTAACAAGAATTATGACATATCTAAGCACCACGGTGTATATTGTGATGAATAAAAATACTATACTATACTACTATAAAGAAATCACATCAATAATGTATGAGCAGTTCCTTTAAACTTCCAGAAATGATTTTGAATATTAACACGTTGACTGCCAAGCACGAGTTAACTCGTGGTCGGCAATCTATAGTCTGGCGCCAGCCACGAGTTAACTCGTTTTTGACCAACTGTTTTGCGGCGCCCAGCACGAATAAACTCGTGGCATTTGCGTTAAAATTTGTGGTGGTAGGCGTCCGCAATAGACTAGTAAAACACATAGTGGCGTCATAAAAAGTATATTTTTATTTTGTTTAGTACAGCGAGGAAATAAAATGTAGGGATACAAAAAAGTTAAAAATGTTTTCAAGTTTTAACAAAAAGTAAGGAAACATATAGTAAGTACCATAACAATAGGGAAACTTAATTGCCAAAGTTTAGAAGCAGTAAGATAGTATTCAAATAAAAAAAAATTGTATTCTCTAAAAAAATTGGATAGCCATTTTTAGTTTAGGTGGTAGTCCTTGAAGCAGTTTTCCACACATAGAGCTGGCTTTTCTTCGCACACAGGACAGAAATAGCGTGTTTCTCGCCGAACTTTATTTGAAGTACATACCCGGCAAGCCCTTGTGGGTCGTTGTTTTTTCTCTGTTGGTGCTATAGCTTCCAAGTAGTGAAAATTCCCCTGCTGTACGCTGCTGAATTTAGGCATTTTATCACTGAGGAGAGTAGACACAAACACCTCTCTAAATTTTAAAGATTTTATTTTGCTTCCGGTTGATTTACGAAAAAGCAAGTATGCATTGTGTATATATATTTCGAGAATATGCAATGCAATCTTTTTCGGCCATCTAATGGTTTTTCTTAGTGCGCTGTAGTAACTTAGCATTTAATCGGACTGGTCGATACCTGACATTCCAGCATTGTAGTCCTTTATTATAGGTATTAGGTTTCATAGAAACTTTTCCGTTCCTGTTGCGCACTTCGACCATTTGTACCTTGTGCATATTTGAAATCGTTAATACCTCTCGTTTATCTTTCCACTTGCAAACAACTACTGATTTGCGTCTTTGCCATATACACTCGCCTTTCTTCAGCTTTTTTGAAACAACATCCTTTGGATTTCCTTTTCGATTACTGCGTAAGGTGCCACAAATATATGTTTTTTTCGCTGTCATGTTGTTAGTTAGGCCTACTGAATTATAAAAATTATCAGTATAGAGAACATAACCCTTATCTAAATATTTCTCCATCAAATGAAGAACCACACTTGCAGCATGTCCCATATCATTTTCGGTAGCTTCTGATTTTCCGCAATATACTTTTATTATTAAAACCATGCCAGCAGATTCGCATAGTTCATACAATTTTACTCCGTACTTATGCTTTTTATTTTTAATATATTATCTAAAAAACAACCTGCCACGCCATAAGACCATTGATTCATCAATGCATAAGTTTTTATCTGGAACATAGTGATCTTGCATTATTTTGTTAAAATGATTGAGGACTGGTCTAATTTTGAATAATCGATCTTCTGTCACTAGCGAGTTGTCAGCAAAATGCAAAAAACGTAACAGTAACTGGAACCGATTTCTGCTCATAACCTGGCTCCAAAAGGCCATCTTGTACATGATATTTTGAGACCAATAATGCTCAATAGATGGAAAACTACATGGACCCATATGTAAAAGGAGACCGAAAAATATTCGCAATTCATTTGGGGTTGTTTCGACCCATCTAGTCAATCTGGAGGATCTCATCAACGGATTCTTTGCGATCTCCTGGGTTGCATATAAATTTGTTTGTTGTGCCAAATAGCTTAAAAATTCATCAGAAAAAAACAAATTTACTAAATACTCCATCGTTACCGGCCCTGGAAACTTGAATCCAACATCATTTACCAAAAAATCAAAATTTGGTGGCTCCTCCTCAATGTCAACCCACTCTGCGTCTAAATTTGGTTCTTCGGGTGGCTCGTCCTCAATGTCAACCCACTCGGCATCTACATTTGGTTCTTCGGGCGGCTGGGTCCCATCCTGATCACTTTCACTTATCGAGCTCTCCTCATTGGACGCTTCATAGTCCGGGTCGTCATCCGAATTATCTTTCAGGAAACTGTCCCACTCACCCTCATCCATTTCGGCAAATTTCTCAAGTTCTTGGTCGTTCAAACGACGTTTTCGCGATTTTTTTTAGCTCAAGTGGCACAAACAACAATAAATATATGTCGAGAACAACTAGAAAGCGTTAGCAATAACAATCCACTCGTTTACACGCCTGGCCGCATATAACTAAACTGCGTGCTTCTGCAAAATAGGTTATGTGGATCATGCGCGCCACGTGTTTATCGTCTTCCCGCCTTACGAGTTATCTCGTGGATGGGCGCCTCAAGCAACTTCGACTCGGAGACGCCCGACCACGAGATAACTCGTAAGGTGTTTTTTTTGGAAAAAAAAATTACATGTGAACTAAAATATGAAAAATGTTAGTTTTTACCACATTTTGACTGATTATTGCGATTTTCACACCGTGGCGTCCGGGAAGGGTTTTTATAAAAATGCCATGGCAGTCAACGTGTTAAAAATTCTTTTTAGTATTGACTCTAGTAAAGCTCTTCCAGACTTTATTTTTGAAATTAAGGACGCTCATATCTTCAAGTGATAAAAATTGCAGTTTTACATCTTATATTTTGTATAGGAATGTCTGAGATGCACTTTAGGAAGTGATTCAGAGAAGGTAGTTTGTGTTGACTGGGAGGACCAGGTTAGTATTGCAGTGGTTTAATGCCCACAGCAATTCTGGTTGCCTAACTAACACAAAAATTAAAAAATAATTTAAAATGAGCGCAGAATTAATATTTTGTTTATTGCAATATAAAGTCAGTATTTTACCTTAATAAATGCACGTGATGTGATTAGCAGTAACTATAATTTGATTGAGGAAGGTTAGCATTATATAAGGCAGAATCAAAAGGGTTACGTGTAACGTTTTATTCATAATTGATGTTTGAAATGGCAAGCGCACCTTAATTTATATAGCTGGCAGATTTGATTTGGTAACATCGATACAAAAATGTGAATTTAATATAATACAAAGATGGTTTGTGGAGTTATAAAAATTATGAGCATTATGAGTAAAAGTTTATGAAGCCAGCAAACGACAACACAGCTGACGGGTAAAGAAACGGTGCAAAGCAAAGCAAAGAGCACGATAAGGCAACCTATTATAGGACACAGATAATTGTGCAGTGCTAAGATAAACATGTGAAACATTGCATTTAAAACTAATGTGAAGAAGCAGAAAAGTGCTATGATTGACAATTTCCAAGAAAAAAACATTTCTAAAAAGTTAGTTGCTAGGATACGAGACATTCAATTGTTAAATAATTGGAAAAAAAAGCCTTGTAAAAGTGTGCTGTGTGCAAGAGCTGCTTACAGTTTTATGTAAATTTTCAAATTAAAAGGTTCTCTGTTAAAATTGAAAAGTGGTTTTTAATATTTACTAATCTGCAGAGTGCAGTTGTACAAAGTTTCTTCTTGCTAGAACACTCCAGTGAAGAGGAAGAAGCTCTGCAAGATTTGACTAGGTGCGTTCTACAGCAAGGCCAGTTTTTCGGGCAAGTTTTCGAATAGTTAGAAGCATCAGCCAGCAAGAATTTTGTGTGCTGCGTATTGGGGAATCCTTTATCGAGCCCTACATCCAGAGATTTGGAGTAGGAAGCTATCACCAAGTTTATAATTGCGGTGGCGTATTTTGACTTTGTGATCCAGCCTATTAAGCTGCCCTTGCAAGGTAACCAGCCTATTAAGCTGCCCTTGCAAGGTAAATTTAACAGGAAAATAATAGGAGAAGGCCCCCTAGCTTTGGGTTTCATCAAGATTAGACTTTGTACGAGGTGTAGAAGCAGGCCCCAGTTCCCAGGTTCGTTCCAGAGAGGTTTTATCGAGGTAGCGTCCTTCGATTTTGCAGATAAGCGGTTTTGAACACCGAAAATTGCAGGAACTTAAAAAAATGCAGATCTCGGCGTCCCTACGTCACTCAAACAAAACCAGGTTAGCCGGATATTACGTCATATTATTTACATTGTAATTACCTGATGTGAATTTACCCATTTTTTTAATGTTTTGCCTTCAAATTATGCTATATTCTTGTACGAGCGGACCATGTGTGTTTACAGTCAATTTGAAGGTTAAAGCTGTCAGATACGAATTCGAACAATTGCCATACGAGTTAATCGGTCCTACTCAAAAGCAATTGTAATACAAGCTGTTGAACCTACCTCTTTGACTAGAGTTTTTCTCATGCTAGACCGGAGTTTTATCTTATTTTATTGCAATTTAATAAAATAGAAAGAGCAATAAACCATTTATTTTGCAAATATTAATTATAACATCATTTTAATAAGCCCTGAGATTACACAAGAATTCTTTATTAAAACTATTCTATTTAATTTTTAAATTGTGGTGATTTGCCGTATTCATTATTTTTTATTTAAAAAGCCTTTTTTCCTTTTAAGTAGAGGGCATCATTACAGTTGGTTAATGGGCTACTTGAGGATGGTTAGGGGTAAAATAATCTGTGAGCAGAAAAGCCAGGCCGAACCTTTTTTTTTAAAACAGTTGTAACCTGTATTGATTTATTAGCAAACAAGTTTTGTATTTATACACTACGCTAAGTTCAATGTCTACACGTAAAATGTGACTTTGCAATGTAATCTGGCATTATTAAAAGGTGTTGTGTAACATTAACTTTGTAAAATTTGTAAACACAGTCGTCTGATTACAGCAGGGCGTAATAACATTGATTTAAAAATGTTGCAATGCTTGATATAAAATCTAAACTAATTGTGCTGTACTCGTATATTGGCCCTAAAATTAACCCAAAATATGTATATTAAACTCAGTTTAAATAGACCGATTTGTACTCTCTTACTCTTACTCTTAAATTAATTATTCCTTGCTTAAAATTTACAAAACTTTAATTTGCAGCATTTTAGACATCTTAAGTCATTATTTTGAATATTCGTGAAGTGTTAAATTGTTTTTAAAATAATATTGTTCTTTGTCATAATTGCAAATATTTTTATTCTAATTCCACCAATACTTACCTAGCAGTTGTATTTGTTAAATGTTGGATGCAAAACTGAAATCGTGGATTATGTAGGTTGTACTATAGCCACAATTTATGAATAATTCTCTTTTCATTCTCTACAATAATTAATTTGATTACTAATTGTGATTAAACTACACAACTCATTATTTTAATTTTGTATTAAAATTCTAACAAAAGGGTAAATCTACATGTTAGTACTGTAAGACTAGAGCCTTTGGGGCGTTATATCTTACATAATACGCTTATATATACTGGTTGGAATAAAACGAGTTGCCTACACAATATCGATATGGCAACTATGATCCATTACATTACTCCCCTCCCAAAAAAAGAAAAGCAGGGAGGTAAGCCACGTAGGAAAACTAATATACACCTGAATAAAAGTATACAGTCAGACCTCGCCGTTCGTGGGGGTTACGTTTCAGAAGAATGCCGCGAAGCGCAAAACCGCGATGCGCAAGTAAACACAAATGATAAAAACGGGGTTAGGTTCCATAAACCAGATTTATTTATACTATGCAACCTCAAAAAACCAAAACTTTTCTGCGTTTTTTGTCTGACAAATCTGAAGCAGAAACTTTATGCTTTGACGACATGGTTTTCTGTGTTTTAAAAATTAACCTCAATTGAATTTTCGGCAGAAAACCTTGAGAAGACAATAAAGCTTGAACTAAAATTCCATACGTAACATACTTTGCCACCTGAATCTAGAGCTCGAATGTCCATTTGTTTATTCAAGTTATAATTTTACAATTTATTTCAGATCCGATTTGGTAATAAGAGATTCAAAGGAATAGGCTCGATAAGTGTGTTTACAACTTTGTGATAAATAACGTTATTTAGGTGTTCATGACATAAACTGCATACGTCTGCTTTATTTACTTACGGCCGGTCTTATGAAGGTCACTAACCTGACGTTAACTTTAAATCGCTGTTAAAATAAACAAAAGCTCATCAAAACGTTGGCGCTTAAGACATATTATTCATTAGTAAACAAATTTTTATGCGCTTTTGTTTATTTTAACAGCGAATTAAAGTTAACGTCAGATTAGTGGCCTTCATAAGACCGGCCGTTAGTGTGTAAAAGTTGAAACAGTTAACGTTGGCAATTTCATTCGCAAACGGCAAAGCAAATATCTAAAGTGGGTGATTAAGGTGTTCGTTAGAAATTACACACACGAATAACTATACCACTTTTAATATTCTTTATTTAACGCAACGGATTACAGACATAAAATTAAATGTGCGGATTTGCTACTATACTATTACACGTGTGGATCGAATAGGTCTTGTTAATCAGCATACATGTGAGCGTTTGTGGATCTGACACTTGGCTCGTGGAAACACTCAAAGTAAATGTTCCACTAAGTATGAGATGAATATTAAACGCATTGAGGATCTGATTTGCGTGTCTGTTTAACCAAAGTGGTTTAACAGGCGAAGACCTGATATGCAATGATTCCTTAAGCTCCTCGCTTTCGTATGTATACAATGTTCATACAATTACATAAGATTTCCTATTCTAGTCACAACAATGGCATTGTATCTATTGGACGTAGGGTCGACACACTTTCACTAGCGCGCACAAGGGTTGGAGGTTTATGATGCACCCACTGGACATTCACTCTCGATTTTTGAAGCTGCAGATTTACTGCCGTATTGTTCGTCCACTTTCACTTCTTATTTAGAAAAGTGTTCGTCAGATTTGAGAATTCCTTTTCGCTTTTGTTTGCAGGGACTCGTGGACGTTTAGAGAGTTTCACTCTTTTGTATTCCGCCGTACAAATCACTTTTTGGCATCAGGCGTTTTTACCCCTTTTACTCGAAAGTTTTCAAATGGCACTTAAGGTAACTGCTCGCACTTCGAGAATTTTTATTGCACGCACTGTTTAATTTTATGGGCGAGTTTCCTCTTCTTGGCAACGATCTTTTATGATTTATTGCTCCGCTACATATCCGTGAACGACAAAGAAAAGGAAGCACAAAGGTGGCCCGCGTAAAATCAAAGCTGCAAACGGCGACGTCTGACTGTATTTAGCTACAAAACCTGGATCTTTTCGACAATCCTTAAAAACTGATAACAATAAACGATAATAAAAATAAATAATAATGCTTCAGAGATGAAAGCTGGAAAAGAGAGAAAAAAAGGCAAGCGTATGCATGAAAAAGTAAAAAATTATAGGCAACAAACAAATAAACACATGGAAGTGTGGAAGCTTTGTTGATCTAAAAAGTAGGCGGGATCAGCCGAATAAAACTGACTGTCTCGGCAATGTCTTCCAGTGACATGTAGCTATTTGTGTGTTGAGAAACTTAACTTTATCAAACTATGATCCGTTACAGTACCATTTCCATTTATAGGCAGGGTTTGCGTCCAAAACATATCAAGGAGAATTCGCAGTAATGAACTCTCCACAAGCGTTGGCTAACTAGTGGAGTATATAAGTAATAATAAACCGAAAATACAGCCTATTCCATCGTTAACTGCATTTTAACAGCTATTCCTATTCTAGGCAATAAAATTGACCGGGAGGACCGAGAAATTCCAACTCTTGTTGGTGAAGACTTTGCTGCTAGACACAACATGTATTTTCTAGAAACCTCCGCAAAAGAGGCTGAAAATGTTGAAAAATTGTTCATGAAAATCGCAGAGGATCTCATGCAGGTAATTATCGTTTCTGTTTTCTTTCGCTTTGAAGAAAATAACTTCTTTAACTACTGCACATACTTTTACCTGTTGCAGCAAGCCAGAAGCAAAGATCTTCCACGGTACGACTCCAACACTGCGAACATAAGTGGCAGGACATCCACAGTCAGTGACTCGAATTGTTGTAGTAAATTAGCGTAGTTCTCATGTACCACATTTCACTTACGCACGTTGGCATAGTCACCTCGCTGTTACGTTTATAGTTTGGATATTATACTCAGGTGTTGCTAACCTCATAATTGTTCAGATTTTATGAGTTTTCGAAATGGAAAGCCCGAGTTATCTGTTGATTTAACATATAGTCGATATATGTTGTAGTTGATTAACTTATTGTTATATTCGTTTATGTGGTTGCATTTTAAACCCTTAATGCTAGTCTGTCTTGCTACTCCGTATTTTTGGCGCTCATATAAGTGTCGAAGCTTGTAGCGAAATTTATTTTATAAAACTGCAATAAAGTGATTGATTTTCTGTGTACCAGTGCCGGCAACCTTTAGAAAATGGGGTGTTATTCGGTCAAGTTCCCCATAAGCAGAATAATTTTGTGACCTTGATGTGTACTTAGTATTAATGTAATTTTTTACCCAAGTATTTGCAAAAGTCTACCTGCACTAAGCACTTTCGCTTCTATAATTAAGAAATTACTGGCTATAGGTAGCATTTGACTGTTAATTAACATTCCATTCTTAATTTATTTATGCAGTATTTGGTTGTTTGTAGTAGTTTGAACACTTAGTTTTAATGGTGATGGTGATATTTTATAGGTTTTTATGTATTAAAAATATTTATTAATTACGACCAAAGATAACACTGTAAAAGATTAATAGCGAAATAAACATGTGCAACTGATTTGTGAAGTCTGTTTTACTATAGGATATGGTTTAGAGGTTTGCGTTGAAACTTCCATCTCCAATCTACTTCTTTCAGTTGTTTTGATCTCATAAACATTTGTACTCTGACATTTTCTGGTATACCTCTTTTACCCTCTAGTATATGGTTGAAATGGTAAAATACTTGGTTACGTAATAGTATGTTGCAATAAATTATTTTTAAGACTTCAGACTATAAAAAAAAAATTAGAAGCAAGTGGTGGCATGTAAACGTGTTGTATTGTGCTCTGAGAATTTTTATTATTCTACAAACATCTGGTGGGTACATTTACACTTAAACATTAATACTTGCTAAGTACTCTACCATGCCATTGATAAAAAACTGTGGTTCCTGTGATAAGCCCCTAAATTCTGAAGAGGAGCCAATTTGCATTTGCGACAAATGCAAAATTCCATTACACTTGAGCTGCTCTGGCCTTACCCGCACTGAAGCACAGGCCTTGGTCTCCAGTGATAAACATAAACACCTACCTACATTCCACTGTGATAGCTGTATAACTAGCAAAAACGAAATTTTCGAACTAAAAACACTTATTGCTAAGCTTAATATTGAAATTGAGGCATTACAGTGTAAATCAACTACGTCACCTGAAATATAAGGTGACACAATCGAAACAGTTATCAAGGAGCGCAATAAACGATCATCGAATGTAATAATTTATAACGTTGAGGAACCTGTAACCAGTGATAAGAATGCTTGTATTGCACGTGATATTAATCGTGTCACAAATATTATTAAAAATGTTCTTAACATACAGGTATAACACGTCCGGTCAAAGTAATTCTTAATAATTCTATCGACGCTAAAACTATATTGAAAAATTAATTAATGCTTCAACAAGATTCCCACCTACGCTTTGCATCAGATCAAACTCCGCTGCAGCGTAAATATATGGAAGATCTACGAAAACCTCTAAATAATCGACTACAGGATGGAGAAGAAAATTTGACGATTTGATATATAAACGGTATCCCAAAAATTAACAACAAATTAGCAAAAAACTAACAAACTCAACCAATAATGCAACACCATTACTCGATGATATACTTGGCGCACCGAACAAATAGAGTTAAGCAGGCAACCCAAATGACATATTACAAAGCTTGCTAGATTTCTATTACCATTAAGGATCAGAGATGGCTGTTGTTATAGTTAGAACCATCGCCTGCGTTTGGTGTTTTTTTATGGTTGATAAATCTGATGTAATTTCCTCGTTACAGGTTGTGCATCTACATTTCGTATTATATGCTCCAGGATTCAACCATTTTTCCATTCTTTTCTTTACATTTGTTTATGTCTCATTTGCTTCAATTCGCCCCATATTCGCCTTTGTTTAGTTGGTATGACACATCGACGGCCCCAGCGTAGCGTCGAAATTTTGGGAATCGGAGATTATCAGAGATAACTTATAAACAAACGAGCACTGCACTACACTACAGCTAACGAGCACTGAAATGGCTTGTCAACAATGTCGATATCGCAAGTGTAGCATGTAGCAAGCAGGGGAAGTACCGCAAAGTAATTTACCTTTCACAATAATTTCTACAGCAATCGGCTCTCAGCGGTTCTACGTTCTAGCTTGTAGCTTAGTTAATTCCCTCCGTCCTACATCTTGCTCTTACCGGTGATTCCCCCGCTTGCTGCATCTACTAAAAAGTGCATTGTGCAGAGATATAAACAAAACAGAATTTTTTTTCTCCTTACAGCTAAATATGTCGCTAAATATTTTTGTCAATAAATCAATATAAAACATCCTTTGAATTTCCTGAAAAATTACCGTAGATTCTGCTAATTACCAGATATCTGGCAACACTGGTACTAGACATAATTTCGGATTTATATACAAGTATAATCAAAATGGCCGACTTTCGGTTTTACCGGAAATAACAGTAACTTTGATTTTTTAAATCAATCACCGTATATATTTAATGTTTTTCGCAATCTACGACTCAAATTACATACAACAGTGCTGCCAAATTTGCTTAGGTATTACACAAAAAGCTAGAACAAGCTAGAAGAGACGAAGACGATCCACTCAAGAAAACTGCTATGGGTAGACCTGAAGGCAGAAGACCTGTTGGCCGCCCCCGAACCAGGCTCCTGGATGCCATTGAGAATGACTTAAAAACCGTAGGGGTATGAAATTGGAAAATAAAAGCTCAAGACAGAGACGAATGGAAGCGGATCCTTGATTTGGCCAAGGCCTGCAAAAGGCTGTAGAGCCACCTGATGATGATGATTACACAAAAATATTTAAAAAAATAATTAATTAATTTTTCTTCCATTTTAGATAACAATAAAGTAGTGCATGACGCATATTCTTAGATTGGTAATTAAATGTTCTGTTTAATGGCAAGATGTCCCTTAGGTGTAGGTGGCATTTAAAAAAGTGACTTTTTCTTAAAAAACTTGTTTAGCGAATTTTTTTCTTTTATTCAGGGTTTGTTATTGATTTTATTGATAAAATAGCTATTATTATTAGTTGTTAGAGTCAATTAGAACATATTTTTTTCAAGTCACAGCCATCTCGTAAAAAATAAAAATTGAAAAAAATATTTTTCTGTTTGAAAAAATGAAAATTTTGTGAGACTAATAATGTATTTTGACTTGTAGATTCCAAAAAAACAAAATATACAGGGTGATCCATTTAAAAAATAAAATTTGGTATCATTTCCGGTGAAACCGGAAGTCGACCATTTTGACTATATCTATCGGTCAATCAGAAATTATCTCTAGTATCTTTAGATAAAATATTATCTAAATCGATTCATTAATAAAGAAGATATAAGCATGACCCTGATCTCATTGTCACCCGGTATAGCTCATTTTTTTATATGAAAATGCAAATAGCGAAATTCTAAGGTAACAATTGGCAACAAGCATTATCACTAGACTGATTTGTGTTGGTACATTATTTTTGCAGTGAGGTTAGGTTTCATGTTGAGTGGTTGACATTTAATTACTTTAAATTTTAGTTGTGCCTATTATAAATTTGAAATCGGAATTTTATAAATTAGGACCGAGGACAAATTCAGTTTATAACAAACAGTACCACAATTTAAAATAATTAAGATGTCAACCAGTCAACATGAAACCTAACCTCACTGCAAAAATAGTAACCAGAAACGTATGTACCAACACAAGTGGCAATTTGTTCCCTGCATTTCATATGAAAAAAATTGACCATATAATAGCGATGGCTATTTACTTTACACAAGAGCCGACACGTTTTTCAAAAGTTTACTAGCCTGCGATTGCCCCATGCCGAGCAAAGTTAAAAAAAATTTACAAGTACAAGATAATAGTGTTAAATTGGCCCTTTATTATAAAAAACAACATAAATTCATATAATCTGTTAATGTTTAACTAAAAACTATTACCTACAAATTTTTTTCCAACATAAAAAAAGAAATGTAATAGAAACGTAATAGAATAGTAATAGAAATTGCAAAATGTAATAAATTTTGCTTTAAAAGTAACAGCGTAATAGGCGCGAGTAAAAAGTAATAAATCTGTTACTATAGTAATAGGGTTGGCAACACTGATTGACACATATTTATAACCAATCTACGTTTGTGATCTGTCAAACGGTGTCAACCAGCGCCAATTTTATGAAGTGGCCATAATTTGCATATTACCGACATTCGTCTAGTTGACAGGCTTCACTAAGACGCAGTTTTTGTTAATCAACGCAGGCGACGGTCCAGGGCCTAATGGTGAGCTGTGTGCAAGCGCGGCGGCGTCGTCCGCCCAATGGGGAAGTGGTCAAGTTTAAAATTTGCGGAGTTCGAATTCCCACGCATGCGCACGAGACTCGTAATACTCAGAGTGAGACTATGTCGGCGCCGTAATGTTTTCGGCCGTTTCCAGGCCCTACTAGCAATATATGTGTATTATATATGTTAAGGACTTTATAAACTTTTGCCGCCTCTCTTGCATTCTGAATTCATACTGTGCGCAGTAGAAAGTCGAGCGGGCTTTGCCTCGCCGTTCACCGCACTTACGTTCCATCTGTCAGCGTGGCAGCATGCGAATCGGTCCGCTCTACGAAAGCTAATTCTTGTAAATGTTCAAATGTTCAATGTGTTGTTTATTGCTAATAAAGTAACATATTTCCGGCTTTCAACGAGTGTATTTATTCAGTGAAACCTACAATTCATACAGTCCACAAATTCCAAGGCGAGCTGGCAATCAGGAATTTTCCAAATAACGGAAAACTGAGAAGGCTCCACAACATTGGTCCTACAGAGCCAGGATTAAACCACATTAGGTCATTGCGAGTCCAATCGCGACAGCATTCGACAACATTGGTCATTGGCAAGTACAAAAGCATATTCAGTTTTGTATTGCATCGCATGTAATCGACCGCAAGGAAGCAGCGTTCCATATTCGCAGCAACGCGTGGAACGAAGAGGGCACATGCGGTGCCCGTAACGAGAGGAAGGAAGACGGCAGACGGTGCTATCAACGCCAAGTTCGTGCACGTGGGCATTGCAGCTGCAAGCCGGCAGTCTGCGGCGTCTCGTTCAGACCACAGTATCGAAAAGGAGGCACGCACCAATATCAATGTAAGCCTGATTTTCCTATGCATAAATTTGGTTTTCTATCATCTGTGTTATACATGTGCATAATTTCAGCTGCGTATTATTGCGTAAACAAATGGTTTATGAGTCATATAAACATTTTAATTGCGTGAAATGCCAAGCTATTACGTTTGTTAGCGATAACCCCTGCATTTTCAAATTGCAGAGCCGTTTGCGTTGTTAAAACAGTCTCGCGTTCGTGGCGCAATTTGGTCTTGCGTATTACACGGCCATCCGCGTCGTGATTCATTCCGAGTACCGGAGGCGTACCAAATTCGCGCCAGAGGCGTGCGAAAGGTTTTATCATTAAAGAATATTTCAGATTCTGCAAGTAGTAAGGCTACCACGCGTAGCATCTTGCCTGAAATATCACAGATAGTTGACCCGTTGGGTCCGCGTACCAGAAGCGTACAAAATTCACGCCAGTGGCGTACGAAAAGTTAGTTCGATCTGTTAAATTGTTTTAATCTCAACAATTATGGATCCGCTTGTAAGAGCACGTGGCTCTATTAAAGGAAAGCTTACGCGTTTTGCAAATTACGTGCAATCTTTGCAAATAATTCATGATGAAGATCAATTCTTATCTAGCATTCAATTGCAAGAAAGATTGGATGCTATAGCCACCGTGCTATCGGAATATTATGCGGTTCATGAACAAATTTTAGAAAACAGTAAGGATACAGAATCTGAAATGCAGCAACAAGTCGAATTTGAAGACTCTTATTTTCTTGCAATCTCACAAGCTAAATATTTGATTAATGAATACAACAAGCAGTCTGATGTTGCACCAGATCGTTCTGGATCTCCTAATGGTAGCGTAAGATCAACGCATTCAAATTGCAGTTCGCATTGCAATAATCAAGCTGTACGCCTTCCTGCCATTTCGATTCCCAAATATTCAGGAAACGTTTCAGAATGGTTAGAATTTCGTGAGATATTTAGTAGCTTAATTCATGAGAATCAAACGCTGACTAATATTCAGAAGCTGCATTACCTAAAGGCTAGT
This sequence comes from Agriotes lineatus, assembly GCA_940337035.1. NCBI lineage: Eukaryota > Metazoa > Arthropoda > Insecta > Coleoptera > Elateridae > Agriotes > Agriotes lineatus. The sequence continues at coordinate 264,900 of CALNHX010000467.1, forward strand.
TTACAGGGTGATGCAAGCCAAATTATAAAAAGTTTAGAGTTTACTGCGGGTAATTATACTCTAGCTTGGGAGGCATTGTGCAATCGATACAATGATCCAAAAATTCTGGTTCATAACCACCTCAAGGCTATTTTTGAGCTTGAATCTTGCAGTAAGGAATCTGCAACTAAATTACGTACGATTAGCGATATGTTATTCAAACATTTTGCAGCAATCAAATCATTAGCTACCAAAAGCGAGCTTCTTGATTTTGTTATAATTTATGTAGTTTCTAAAAAACTGGACCCCACTACATTTCGTGAATGGGAGGTCCTTAGAAACCGGCCAAGTTCTGACCTGCTTAATCTTGATGAGTTCAAGGAATTCTTACAAAATACAGCAAATCTTCTAGAAACTCTAGAGGTAAAAGATAGCAAGCTTGTACCCGAAAGGTCTTCCAAGGTACATTCTAAATCATTTGTGTCGGGTACCCCTTCGTGTCCACTTTGTAAAGGATCTCATTCCTTGTACAAATGCGATAAGTTTGTCAAGCTGTCTGTTCTTGACAGAAAGTCAAAGGCAAAAGAGCTCCGTGTATGCTTTAATTGCCTAACTCAGGGTCACCTATCGAGCCTCTGTAGCTCCAAATATACGTGTAGAAAGTGCAAATCAAGGCACAACACACTTCTTCATGAGGATAAGCCTCAAAATGCTTCTTCTAATCAACCAGGATCTGCGATGTCGGCAGAAACCCCTGTTGAACTAAACCAATCGATTTCGGCATTCTGTTCGAATGCTTTTCAGGTACTCTTACCTACGGCTACCGCTAAACTCATCGCTGATGATGGTACGCCTCACGTTGTGCGAATCCTGCTGGATTCCGGTTCCCAATCGAACTGTTCACAACGTTCGAAATGTTGGCGGCATGGCTCGAAATGTGGGCGGCATGGCTCGAAATGTTGGCGACATAGCTCGAAATGTTTGCGGCATGGCTCGAAATGTTGGCGGCATGGTTCGAAATGTTCGCGGCATGGCTCGAAATGTTGGCGGCATGGCTCAAAGTGTTGGCGACATGGCTCGGAATGTTGGCGGCATGGCTCGAACTGTTGGCGGCATGGTTCGAAATGTTGGCGGCGTGGCTCGAAATGTTGGCGGCATTGCTAGAAATGTTGGCGGCATGGCTCGAAATGTTGGCGGCATGGCTCGAAATGTTGGCGGCATGGCTCGAAATGTTGCGGCGTGGCTCGAAATATTGGCGGCATGGCTCGAAATGTTGGCGGCATGGCTCGAAATGTTGGCGGCATGGCTCGAAATGTTGGCGGCATGGCTCGAAATGTTGGCGGCATGGCTCGAAATGTTGCGGCGTGGCTCGAAATATTGGCGGCATGGCTCGAAATGTTGGCGGCATGGCTCGAAATATTTGCGGCATGGCTCGAAATGTTGGCGGCATGGCTCGAAATGTTGGCGGCATGGCTCGAAATGTTGCGGCGTGGCTCGAAATATTGGCGGCATGGCTCGAAATGATGGCGGCATGGCTCGAAATATTTGCGACATGGCTCGAAATGTGGGCGGCATGGCTCGAAATGTTGGCGACATAGCTCGAAATGTTTGCGGCATGGCTCGAAATGTTGGCGGCATGGTTCGAAATGTTCGCGGCATGGCTCGAAATGTTGGCGGCATGGCTCAAAGTGTTGGCGACATGGCTCGGAATGTTGGCGGCATGGCTCGAACTGTTGGCGGCATGGTTCGAAATGTTGGCGGCGTGGCTCGAAATGTTGGCGGCATTGCTAGAAATGTTGGCGGCATGGCTCGAAATGTTGGCGGCATGGCTCGAAATGTTGGCGGCATGGCTCGAAATGTTGCGGCGTGGCTCGAAATATTGGCGGCATGGCTCGAAATGTTGGCGGCATGGCTCGAAATGTTGGCGGCATGGCTCGAAATGTTGGCGGCATGGCTCGAAATGTTGGCGGCATGGCTCGAAATGTTGCGGCGTGGCTCGAAATATTGGCGGCATGGCTCGAAATGTTGGCGGCATGGCTCGAAATATTTGCGGCATGGCTCGAAATGTTGGCGGCATGGCTCGAAATGTTGGCGGCATGGCTCGAAATGTTGCGGCGTGGCTCGAAATATTGGCGGCATGGCTCGAAATGATGGCGGCATGGCTCGAAATATTTGCGACATGGCTCGAAATGTTGGCGGCATGGCTCGAAATGTTGGCGGCATGGCTCGAAATGTTGCGGCGTGGCTCGAAATATTGGCGGCATGGCTCGAAATGTTGGCGGCATGGCTCGAAATGTTGGCGGCGTGGCTCGAAATGTTGGCGGCATGGTTCGAAATTTTGGCGGCATGGCTCGAAATGTTGGCGGGATGGCTCGAAACGTTGGCGGCGTGGCTCCAAATGTTGGCGGCATGGCTCGAAATGTTGCGGCGTGGCTCGAAATATTGGCGGCATGGCTCGAAATGTTGGCGGCATGGCTCGAAATGTTGGCGGCGTGGCTCGAAATGTTGGCGGCATGGTTCGAAATTTTGGCGGCATGGCTCGAAATGTTGGCGGGATGGCTCGAAACGTTGGCGGCGTGGCTCCAAATGTTGGCGGCATGGCTCGAAATGTTGGCGGCATGGCTAGAAATGTTGACGGCATGGCTAGAAATGTTGGCGGCATGGTTCGAAATGTTGGCGGCATGGCTCGAAATGTTGGCGGGATGGCTCGAAACGTTGGCGGCGTGGCTCCAAATGTTGGCGGCATGGCTCGAAATGTTGACGGCATGGCTAGAAATGTTGGCGGCATGGCTAGAAATGTTGGCGGCATGGTTCGAAATGTTGGCGGCATGGCTCGAAATGTTGGCGGGATGGCTCGAAACGTTGGCGGCGTGGCTCCAAATGTTGGCGGCATGGCTCGAAATGTTGCGGCGTGGCTCGAAATATTGGCGGCATGGCTCGAAATGTTGGCGGCATGGCTCGAAATGTTGCGGCGTGGCTCGAAATATTGGCGGCATGGCTCGAAATGTTGGCGGCATGGCTCGAAATGTTGGCGGCGTGGCTCGAAATGTTGGCGGCATGGTTCGAAATTTTGGCGGCATGGCTCAAAGTGTTGACGGCATGGCTAGAAATGTTGGCGGCATGGCTAGAAATGTTGGCGGCATGGCTAGAAATGTTGACGGCATGGCTCGAAACGTTGGCGGCGTGGCTCCAAATGTTGGCGGCATGGCTCGAAATGTTGACGGCATGGCTAGAAATGTTGGCGGCATGGCTAGAAATGTTGGCGGCATGGTTCGAAATGTTGGCGGCATGGCTCGAAATGTTGGCGGGATGGCTCGAAACGTTGGCGGCGTGGCTCCAAATGTTGGCGGCATGGCTCGAAATGTTGCGGCGTGGCTCGAAATATTGGCGGCATGGCTCGAAATGTTGGCGGCATGGCTCGAAATGTTGCGGCGTGGCTCGAAATATTGGCGGCATGGCTCGAAATGTTGGCGGCATGGCTCGAAATGTTGGCGGCGTGGCTCGAAATGTTGGCGGCATGGTTCGAAATTTTGGCGGCATGGCTCAAAGTGTTGACGGCATGGCTAGAAATGTTGGCGGCATGGCTAGAAATGTTGGCGGCATGGTTCGAAATGTTGGCGGGATGGCTCGAAACGTTGGCGGCGTGGCTCCAAATGTTGGCGGCATGGCTCGAAATGTTGCGGCGTGGCTCGAAATATTGGCGGCATGGCTCGAAATGTTGGCGGCATGGCTCGAAATGTTGCGGCGTGGCTCGAAATATTGGCGGCATGGCTCGAAATGTTGGCGGCATGGCTCGAAATGTTGGCGGCGTGGCTCGAAATGTTGGCGGCATGGTTCGAAATTTTGGCGGCATGGCTCAAAGTGTTGACGGCATGGCTAGAAATGTTGGCGGCATGGCTAGAAATGTTGGCGGCATGGTTCGAAATGTTGGCGGCATGGCTCGAAATGTTGGCGGCGTGGCTCGAAACGTTGGCGGCGTGGCTCCAAATGTTGGCGGCATGGCTCGAAATGTTGCGGCGTGGCTCGAAATATTGGCGGCATGGCTCGAAATGTTGGCGGCATGGCTCGAAATGTTGCGGCGTGGCTCGAAATATTGGCGGCATGGCTCGAAATGTTGGCGGCATGGCTCGAAATGTTGGCGGCGTGGCTCGAAATGTTGGCGGCATGGTTCGAAATTTTGGCGGCATGGCTCAAAGTGTTGACGGCATGGCTAGAAATGTTGGCGGCATGGCTAGAAATGTTGGCGGCATGGTTCGAAATGTTGGCGGCATGGCTCGAAATGTTGGCGGGATGGCTCGAAACTTTGGCGGCGTGGCTCCAAATGTTGGCGACATGGCTCGAAATGTTGGCGGCATGGCTCGAAATGTTGGCGGCTTTTTTCGAAATGTTGGCGGCATGGCTCGAAATGTTGGCGGCATGGCTCGAAATGTTGGCGGCATGGCTGGAAATGTTGGCGGCATTGCTCGAAATGTTGGCGGCATGGCTCGAAATGTTGCCGGCATGGCTCGAAATGGCGGCGTGACTCAAAATCTTGGCGGCATGGCTCGAAGTGTTGGCGGCATAGCTCGAAATGTTGGCGGCATGGCTCGATATGTTGGCGGCATGGCTCTAAATGTTGGCGGCATGGCTCGAAATGTTGGCGGCATTGCTCGAAATGTTGCCGGCATGGCTCGAAATGGCGGCATGACTCAAAATCTTGGCGGCATGGCTCGAAGTGTTGGCGGCATAGCTCGAAATGTTAGCGGCATGGCTCGAAATGTTGGCGGCATGGCTCTAAATGTTGGCGGCATGGCTCGAAATGTTGGTGGCATAGCTCGAAATGTTAGCGGCATGGCTGGAAATGTTGGCGGCATTGCTCGAAATGTTGCCGGCATGGCTCGAAATGGCGGCATGACTCAAAATCTTGGCGGCATGGCTCGAAGTGTTGGCGGCATAGCTCGAAATGTTAGCGGCATGGCTCGAAATGTTGGCGGCATGGCTCTAAATGTTGGCGGCATGGCTCGAAATGTTGGTGGCATAGCTCGAAATGTTAGCGGCATGGCTCGAAATGTTGGCGGCATGGCTCTAAATGTTGGCGGCATGGCTCGAAATGTTGGTGGCATGGCTCGAAATGTTGGCGGCATTGCTCGAAATGTTGGCGGCAAGGCTCGAAATGTTGGCGGCATAGCTCGAAATGTCGGCGGCATAGCTCGAAATGCTGGCGGCATGGCTCGAAATGTTGGCGGCATTGCTAGAAATGTTGGCGGCATGGCTCGAAATGTTGGCGGCATAGCTCGAAATGTTGGCGGCATAGCTCGAAATGCTGGCGGCATGGCTCGAAATGTTGGCGGTATTGCTAGAAATGTTGGCGGCATGGCTCGAAATGTTGGCGGCATGGCTCGAAATGTTGGCGGCGTGGCTCGAAATGTTGGCGGCATGACTCGAAATATTGGCGGCATGGCTCAAAATGTTGGCGGCATGGTTCGAAATGTTGGCGGCATGGCTCGAAATGAGGGCGGCATGGCTCGAAATGTTGGCGGCATAGCTCGAAATGTTTGCGGCATGGCTCGAAATGTTGGCGGCATAGCTCGAAATGTTGGCGGCATGGCTCGAAATGTTGGCGGCATGGCTCGAAATGTGGGCGGCATGGCTCGAAATATTGGCGGCATGACTCGAAGTGTTGGCGGCATGGCTCGAGGTGTTAGCGGAATGGCTCGAAATGTTGGCGGCATTGCTCGAAATGTTGGCGGCATGGCTCGAAATGTTGGCGGCATGACTCGAAGTGTTGGCGGCATGGCTCGAGGTGTTAGCGGAATGGCTCGAAATGTTGGCGGCATGGCTCAAAATGTTGGCGGCATGGCTTGAAATGTTGGCGGCATGGCTCGAAGCTTTGGCGGCATAGCTAGAAATGTTGGCGGCATGGCTCGAAATGTTGGCGGCATGGCTCGAAATGTTGGCGGCATTGCTAGAAATGTTGGCGGCATGGTTCGAAATGTTGGCGGCATGGCTCGAAATGTTGGCGGCATGGCTCGAAATGTTGGCGGCGTGGCTCGAAATGTTGGCGGCTTGGCTCGAAATATTGGTAGCATGGCTCGAAATATTGGCGGCATGGTTCGAAATGTTGGCGGCATGGCTTGAAATGTGGGCGGCATGGCTCGAAATGTTGGCGGCATAGCTCGAAATGTTTGCGGCATGGCTCGAAATGTTGGCGGCATGGCTCGAAATGTTCGCGGCATGGCTCGAAATGTTGGCGGCATGGCTCAAAGTGTTGGCGACATGGCTCGGAATGTTGGCGGCATGGCTCGAACTGTTGGCGGCATGGTTCGAAATGTTGGCGGCGTGGCTCGAAATGTTGGCGGCATTGCTAGAAATGTTGGCGTCATGGCTCGAAATGTTGGCGGCATGGCTCGAAATGTTGGCGGCATAGCTCGAAATGTTTGCGGCATGGCTCGAAATGTTGGCGGCATGGCTCGAAATGTTTGCGGCATGGCTCGAAATGGTGGCGGTGGTTCGAAATGTTAGAGGCATGGCTCGAAATGTTGGCGGCATGGCTCGAAATGTTGGCGGCATGGCTCGAAATGGCGGCATGGTTCGAAATTTTAGAGGCATGGCTCGAAATGTTGGCGGCATGGCTCGAAATGTTGGCGGCATGGCTCGAAATGTTGGCGGCATGGCTCGAAATGTTGGCGGCATGGCTCGAAATGTTGACGGCGTTGCTCGAAATGTTGGCGGCCTGGCTCGAAATGTTGGCGGCATGGCTCGAAATGTTGGCGGCATTGCTAGAAATGTTGGCAGCATGGCTCGAAATGTTGGCGGCATAGCTCGAAATGTTGACGGCGTGGCTTGAAATGTTGGCGGCATGGCTCGAAATATTGCGGCATGGCTCGAAATGTTGGCGGCATGGTTCGAAATGTTGGCGGCATGGCTCGAAATGTTGGCGGCATGGCTCGAAATGTTGGCGGCATGGCTCGAAATGTTGGCGGCATGACTCGAAGTGTTGGCGGCATGGCTCGAGGTGTTAGCGGAATGGCTCGAAATGTTATCGGCATGGCTCAAAATGTTGGCGGCATGGCTTGAAATGTTGGCGGCATGGCTCGAAGCTTTGGCGGCATAGCCAGAAATGTTGGCGGCATGGCTCGAAATGTTGGCGGCATGGCTCGAAATGTTGGCGGCATGGCTCGAAATGTTGGCGCCATTGCTCGAAATGTTGGCGGCATGGCTCGAAATGTTGGCGGCATAGCTCGAAATGTTGGCGGCATAGCTCGAAATGCTGGCGGCATGGCTCGAAATGTTGGCGGCATTGCTAGAAATGTTGGCGGCATGGCTCGAAATGTTGGCGGCATGGCTCGAAATGTTGGCGGCGTGGCTCGAAATGTTGGCGGCATGGCTCGAAATATTGGCGGCATGGCTCGAAATGTTGGCGGCATGGTTCGAAATGTTGGCGGCATGGCTCGAAATGTGGGCGGCATGGCTCGAAATGTTGGCGGCATAGCTCGAAATGTTTGCGGCATGGCTCGAAATGTTGGCGGCATAGCTCGAAATGTTGACGGCATGGCTCGAAATGGCGGCATGACTCAAAATCTTGGCGGCATGGCTCGAAGTGTTGGCGGCATAGCTCGAAATGTTAGCGGCATGGCTCGAAATGTTGGCGGCATGGCTCTAAATGTTGGCGGCATGGCTCGAAATGTTGGTGGCATAGCTCGAAATGTTAGCGGCATGGCTGGAAATGTTGGCGGCATTGCTCGAAATGTTGACGGCATGGCTCGAAATGTTGCCGGCATGGCTCGAAATGGCGGCATGACTCAAAATCTTGGCGGCATGGCTCGAAGTGTTGGCGGCATAGCTCGAAATGTTAGCGGCATGGCTCGAAATGTTGGCGGCATGGCTCTAAATGTTGGCGGCATGGCTCGAAATGTTGGTGGCATAGCTCGAAATATTAGCGGCATGGCTCGAAATGTTGGCGGCATGGCTCTAAATGTTGGCGGCATGGCTCGAAATGTTGGTGGCATGGCTCGAAATGTTGGCGGCATTGCTCGAAATGTTGGCGGCATGGCTCGAAATGTTGGCGGCATAGCTCGAAATGTCGGCGGCATAGCTCGAAATGCTGGCGGCATGGCTCGAAATGTTGGCGGCATTGCTAGAAATGTTGGCGGCATGGCTCGAAATGTTGGCGGCATAGCTCGAAATGTTGGCGGCATAGCTCGAAATGCTGGTGGCATGGCTCGAAATGTTGGCGGCATTGCTAGAAATGTTGGCGGCATGGCTCGAAATGTTGGCGGCATAGCTCGAAATGTTGACGGCGTGGCTTGAAATGTTGGCGGCATGGCTCGAAATATTGCGGCATGGCTCGAAATGTTGGCGGCATGGTTCGAAATGTTGGCGGCATGGCTCGAAATGTTGGCGGCATGGCTCGAAATGTTGGCGGCATGGCTCGAAATGTTGGCGGCATGACTCGAAGTGTTGGCGGCATGGCTCGAGGTGTTAGCGGAATGGCTCGAAATGTTATCGGCATGGCTCAAAATGTTGGCGGCATGGCTTGAAATGTTGGCGGCATGGCTCGAAGCTTTGGCGGCATAGCCAGAAATGTTGGCGGCATGGCTCGAAATGTTGGCGGCATGGCTCGAAATGTTGGCGGCATGGCTCGAAATGTTGGCGCCATTGCTCGAAATGTTGGCGGCATGGCTCGAAATGTTGGCGGCATAGCTCGAAATGTTGGCGGCATAGCTCGAAATGCTGGCGGCATGGCTCGAAATGTTGGCGGCATTGCTAGAAATGTTGGCGGCATGGCTCGAAATGTTGGCGGCATGGCTCGAAATGTTGGCGGCGTGGCTCGAAATGTTGGCGGCATGGCTCGAAATATTGGCGGCATGGCTCGAAATGTTGGCGGCATGGTTCGAAATGTTGGCGGCATGGCTCGAAATGTTGGCGGCGTGGCTCGAAATGTTGGCGGCATGGCTCGAAATATTGGCGGCATGGCTCGAAATGTTGGCGGCATGGTTCGAAATGTTGGCGGCATGGCTCGAAATGTGGGCGGCATGGCTCGAAATGTTGGCGGCATAGCTCGAAATGTTTGCGGCATGGCTCGAAATGTTGGCGGCATAGCTCGAAATGTTGACGGCATGGCTCGAAATGGCGGCATGACTCAAAATCTTGGCGGCATGGCTCGAAGTGTTGGCGGCATAGCTCGAAATGTTAGCGGCATGGCTCGAAATGATGGCGGCATGGCTCGAAATATTTGCGACATGGCTCGAAATGTTGGCGGCATGGCTCGAAATGTTGGCGGCATGGCTCGAAATGTTGCGGCGTGGCTCGAAATATTGGCGGCATGGCTCGAAATGTTGGCGGCATGGCTCGAAATGTTGGCGGCGTGGCTCGAAATGTTGGCGGCATGGTTCGAAATTTTGGCGGCATGGCTCAAAGTGTTGACGGCATGGCTAGAAATGTTGGCGGCATGGCTAGAAATGTTGGCGGCATGGTTCGAAATGTTGGCGGCATGGCTCGAAATGTTGGCGGGATGGCTCGAAACGTTGGCGGCGTGGCTCCAAATGTTGGCGGCATGGCTCGAAATGTTGCGGCGTGGCTCGAAATATTGGCGGCATGGCTCGAAATGTTGGCGGCATGGCTCGAAATGTTGCGGCGTGGCTCGAAATATTGGCGGCATGGCTCGAAATGTTGGCGGCATGGCTCGAAATGTTGGCGGCGTGGCTCGAAATGTTGGCGGCATGGTTCGAAATTTTGGCGGCATGGCTCAAAGTGTTGACGGCATGGCTAGAAATGTTGGCGGCATGGCTAGAAATGTTGGCGGCATGGTTCGAAATGTTGGCGGGATGGCTCGAAACGTTGGCGGCGTGGCTCCAAATGTTGGCGGCATGGCTCGAAATGTTGCGGCGTGGCTCGAAATATTGGCGGCATGGCTCGAAATGTTGGCGGCATGGCTCGAAATGTTGCGGCGTGGCTCGAAATATTGGCGGCATGGCTCGAAATGTTGGCGGCATGGCTCGAAATGTTGGCGGCGTGGCTCGAAATGTTGGCGGCATGGTTCGAAATTTTGGCGGCATGGCTCAAAGTGTTGACGGCATGGCTAGAAATGTTGGCGGCATGGCTAGAAATGTTGGCGGCATGGTTCGAAATGTTGGCGGCATGGCTCGAAATGTTGGCGGCGTGGCTCGAAACGTTGGCGGCGTGGCTCCAAATGTTGGCGGCATGGCTCGAAATGTTGCGGCGTGGCTCGAAATATTGGCGGCATGGCTCGAAATGTTGGCGGCATGGCTCGAAATGTTGCGGCGTGGCTCGAAATATTGGCGGCATGGCTCGAAATGTTGGCGGCATGGCTCGAAATGTTGGCGGCGTGGCTCGAAATGTTGGCGGCATGGTTCGAAATTTTGGCGGCATGGCTCAAAGTGTTGACGGCATGGCTAGAAATGTTGGCGGCATGGCTAGAAATGTTGGCGGCATGGTTCGAAATGTTGGCGGCATGGCTCGAAATGTTGGCGGGATGGCTCGAAACTTTGGCGGCGTGGCTCCAAATGTTGGCGACATGGCTCGAAATGTTGGCGGCATGGCTCGAAATGTTGGCGGCTTTTTTCGAAATGTTGGCGGCATGGCTCGAAATGTTGGCGGCATGGCTCGAAATGTTGGCGGCATGGCTGGAAATGTTGGCGGCATTGCTCGAAATGTTGGCGGCATGGCTCGAAATGTTGCCGGCATGGCTCGAAATGGCGGCGTGACTCAAAATCTTGGCGGCATGGCTCGAAGTGTTGGCGGCATAGCTCGAAATGTTGGCGGCATGGCTCGATATGTTGGCGGCATGGCTCTAAATGTTGGCGGCATGGCTCGAAATGTTGGCGGCATTGCTCGAAATGTTGCCGGCATGGCTCGAAATGGCGGCATGACTCAAAATCTTGGCGGCATGGCTCGAAGTGTTGGCGGCATAGCTCGAAATGTTAGCGGCATGGCTCGAAATGTTGGCGGCATGGCTCTAAATGTTGGCGGCATGGCTCGAAATGTTGGTGGCATAGCTCGAAATGTTAGCGGCATGGCTGGAAATGTTGGCGGCATTGCTCGAAATGTTGCCGGCATGGCTCGAAATGGCGGCATGACTCAAAATCTTGGCGGCATGGCTCGAAGTGTTGGCGGCATAGCTCGAAATGTTAGCGGCATGGCTCGAAATGTTGGCGGCATGGCTCTAAATGTTGGCGGCATGGCTCGAAATGTTGGTGGCATAGCTCGAAATGTTAGCGGCATGGCTCGAAATGTTGGCGGCATGGCTCTAAATGTTGGCGGCATGGCTCGAAATGTTGGTGGCATGGCTCGAAATGTTGGCGGCATTGCTCGAAATGTTGGCGGCAAGGCTCGAAATGTTGGCGGCATAGCTCGAAATGTCGGCGGCATAGCTCGAAATGCTGGCGGCATGGCTCGAAATGTTGGCGGCATTGCTAGAAATGTTGGCGGCATGGCTCGAAATGTTGGCGGCATAGCTCGAAATGTTGGCGGCATAGCTCGAAATGCTGGCGGCATGGCTCGAAATGTTGGCGGTATTGCTAGAAATGTTGGCGGCATGGCTCGAAATGTTGGCGGCATGGCTCGAAATGTTGGCGGCGTGGCTCGAAATGTTGGCGGCATGACTCGAAATATTGGCGGCATGGCTCAAAATGTTGGCGGCATGGTTCGAAATGTTGGCGGCATGGCTCGAAATGAGGGCGGCATGGCTCGAAATGTTGGCGGCATAGCTCGAAATGTTTGCGGCATGGCTCGAAATGTTGGCGGCATAGCTCGAAATGTTGGCGGCATGGCTCGAAATGTTGGCGGCATGGCTCGAAATGTGGGCGGCATGGCTCGAAATATTGGCGGCATGACTCGAAGTGTTGGCGGCATGGCTCGAGGTGTTAGCGGAATGGCTCGAAATGTTGGCGGCATTGCTCGAAATGTTGGCGGCATGGCTCGAAATGTTGGCGGCATGACTCGAAGTGTTGGCGGCATGGCTCGAGGTGTTAGCGGAATGGCTCGAAATGTTGGCGGCATGGCTCAAAATGTTGGCGGCATGGCTTGAAATGTTGGCGGCATGGCTCGAAGCTTTGGCGGCATAGCTAGAAATGTTGGCGGCATGGCTCGAAATGTTGGCGGCATGGCTCGAAATGTTGGCGGCATTGCTAGAAATGTTGGCGGCATGGTTCGAAATGTTGGCGGCATGGCTCGAAATGTTGGCGGCATGGCTCGAAATGTTGGCGGCGTGGCTCGAAATGTTGGCGGCTTGGCTCGAAATATTGGTAGCATGGCTCGAAATATTGGCGGCATGGTTCGAAATGTTGGCGGCATGGCTTGAAATGTGGGCGGCATGGCTCGAAATGTTGGCGGCATAGCTCGAAATGTTTGCGGCATGGCTCGAAATGTTGGCGGCATGGCTCGAAATGTTCGCGGCATGGCTCGAAATGTTGGCGGCATGGCTCAAAGTGTTGGCGACATGGCTCGGAATGTTGGCGGCATGGCTCGAACTGTTGGCGGCATGGTTCGAAATGTTGGCGGCGTGGCTCGAAATGTTGGCGGCATTGCTAGAAATGTTGGCGTCATGGCTCGAAATGTTGGCGGCATGGCTCGAAATGTTGGCGGCATAGCTCGAAATGTTTGCGGCATGGCTCGAAATGTTGGCGGCATGGCTCGAAATGTTTGCGGCATGGCTCGAAATGGTGGCGGTGGTTCGAAATGTTAGAGGCATGGCTCGAAATGTTGGCGGCATGGCTCGAAATGTTGGCGGCATGGCTCGAAATGGCGGCATGGTTCGAAATTTTAGAGGCATGGCTCGAAATGTTGGCGGCATGGCTCGAAATGTTGGCGGCATGGCTCGAAATGTTGGCGGCATGGCTCGAAATGTTGGCGGCATGGCTCGAAATGTTGACGGCGTTGCTCGAAATGTTGGCGGCCTGGCTCGAAATGTTGGCGGCATGGCTCGAAATGTTGGCGGCATTGCTAGAAATGTTGGCAGCATGGCTCGAAATGTTGGCGGCATAGCTCGAAATGTTGACGGCGTGGCTTGAAATGTTGGCGGCATGGCTCGAAATATTGCGGCATGGCTCGAAATGTTGGCGGCATGGTTCGAAATGTTGGCGGCATGGCTCGAAATGTTGGCGGCATGGCTCGAAATGTTGGCGGCATGGCTCGAAATGTTGGCGGCATGACTCGAAGTGTTGGCGGCATGGCTCGAGGTGTTAGCGGAATGGCTCGAAATGTTATCGGCATGGCTCAAAATGTTGGCGGCATGGCTTGAAATGTTGGCGGCATGGCTCGAAGCTTTGGCGGCATAGCCAGAAATGTTGGCGGCATGGCTCGAAATGTTGGCGGCATGGCTCGAAATGTTGGCGGCATGGCTCGAAATGTTGGCGCCATTGCTCGAAATGTTGGCGGCATGGCTCGAAATGTTGGCGGCATAGCTCGAAATGTTGGCGGCATAGCTCGAAATGCTGGCGGCATGGCTCGAAATGTTGGCGGCATTGCTAGAAATGTTGGCGGCATGGCTCGAAATGTTGGCGGCATGGCTCGAAATGTTGGCGGCGTGGCTCGAAATGTTGGCGGCATGGCTCGAAATATTGGCGGCATGGCTCGAAATGTTGGCGGCATGGTTCGAAATGTTGGCGGCATGGCTCGAAATGTTGGCGGCGTGGCTCGAAATGTTGGCGGCATGGCTCCAAATATTGGCGGCATGGCTCGAAATGTTGGCGGCATGGTTCGAAATGTTGGCGGCATGGCTCGAAATGTGGGCGGCATGGCTCGAAATGTTGGCGGCATAGCTCGAAATGTTTGCGGCATGGCTCGAAATGTTGGCGGCATAGCTCGAAATGCTGACGGCATGGCTCGAAATGGCGGCATGACTCAAAATCTTGGCGGCATGGCTCGAAGTGTTGGCGGCATAGCTCGAAATGTTAGCGGCATGGCTCGAAATGATGGCGGCATGGCTCGAAATATTTGCGACATGGCTCGAAATGTTGGCGGCATGGCTCGAAATGTTGGCGGCATGGCTCGAAATGTTGCGGCGTGGCTCGAAATATTGGCGGCATGGCTCGAAATGTTGGCGGCATGGCTCGAAATGTTGGCGGCGTGGCTCGAAATGTTGGCGGCATGGTTCGAAATTTTGGCGGCATGGCTCAAAGTGTTGACGGCATGGCTAGAAATGTTGGCGGCATGGCTAGAAATGTTGGCGGCATGGTTCGAAATGTTGGCGGCATGGCTCGAAATGTTGGCGGGATGGCTCGAAACGTTGGCGGCGTGGCTCCAAATGTTGGCGGCATGGCTCGAAATGTTGCGGCGTGGCTCGAAATATTGGCGGCATGGCTCGAAATGTTGGCGGCATGGCTCGAAATGTTGCGGCGTGGCTCGAAATATTGGCGGCATGGCTCGAAATGTTGGCGGCATGGCTCGAAATGTTGGCGGCGTGGCTCGAAATGTTGGCGGCATGGTTCGAAATTTTGGCGGCATGGCTCAAAGTGTTGACGGCATGGCTAGAAATGTTGGCGGCATGGCTAGAAATGTTGGCGGCATGGTTCGAAATGTTGGCGGGATGGCTCGAAACGTTGGCGGCGTGGCTCCAAATGTTGGCGGCATGGCTCGAAATGTTGCGGCGTGGCTCGAAATATTGGCGGCATGGCTCGAAATGTTGGCGGCATGGCTCGAAATGTTGCGGCGTGGCTCGAAATATTGGCGGCATGGCTCGAAATGTTGGCGGCATGGCTCGAAATGTTGGCGGCGTGGCTCGAAATGTTGGCGGCATGGTTCGAAATTTTGGCGGCATGGCTCAAAGTGTTGACGGCATGGCTAGAAATGTTGGCGGCATGGCTAGAAATGTTGGCGGCATGGTTCGAAATGTTGGCGGCATGGCTCGAAATGTTGGCGGCGTGGCTCGAAACGTTGGCGGCGTGGCTCCAAATGTTGGCGGCATGGCTCGAAATGTTGCGGCGTGGCTCGAAATATTGGCGGCATGGCTCGAAATGTTGGCGGCATGGCTCGAAATGTTGCGGCGTGGCTCGAAATATTGGCGGCATGGCTCGAAATGTTGGCGGCATGGCTCGAAATGTTGGCGGCGTGGCTCGAAATGTTGGCGGCATGGTTCGAAATTTTGGCGGCATGGCTCAAAGTGTTGACGGCATGGCTAGAAATGTTGGCGGCATGGCTAGAAATGTTGGCGGCATGGTTCGAAATGTTGGCGGCATGGCTCGAAATGTTGGCGGCATGGCTCGAAATATTGGCGGCATGGCTCGAAATGTTGGCGGCATGGTTCGAAATGTTGGCGGCATGGCTCGAAATGTGGGCGGCATGGCTCGAAATGTTGGCGGCATAGCTCGAAATGTTTGCGGCATGGCTCGAAATGTTGGCGGCATAGCTCGAAATGTTGACGGCATGGCTCGAAATGGCGGCATGACTCAAAATCTTGGCGGCATGGCTCGAAGTGTTGGCGGCATAGCTCGAAATGTTAGCGGCATGGCTCGAAATGTTGGCGGCATGGCTCTAAATGTTGGCGGCATGGCTCGAAATGTTGGTGGCATAGCTCGAAATGTTAGCGGCATGGCTGGAAATGTTGGCGGCATTGCTCGAAATGTTGACGGCATGGCTCGAAATGTTGCCGGCATGGCTCGAAATGGCGGTGGCGGCATGACTCAAAATCTTGGCGGCATGGCTCGAAGTGTTGGCGGCATAGCTCGAAATGTTAGCGGCATGGCTCGAAATGTTGGCGGCATGGCTCTAAATGTTGGCGGCATGGCTCGAAATGTTGGTGGCATAGCTCGAAATATTAGCGGCATGGCTCGAAATGTTGGCGGCATGGCTCTAAATGTTGGCGGCATGGCTCGAAATGTTGGTGGCATGGCTCGAAATGTTGGCGGCATTGCTCGAAATGTTGGCGGCATGGCTCGAAATGTTGGCGGCATAGCTCGAAATGTCGGCGGCATAGCTCGAAATGCTGGCGGCATGGCTCGAAATGTTGGCGGCATTGCTAGAAATGTTGGCGGCATGGCTCGAAATGTTGGCGGCATAGCTCGAAATGTTGGCGGCATAGCTCGAAATGCTGGTGCATGGCTCGAAATGTTGGCGGCATTGCTAGAAATGTTGGCGGCATGGCTCGAAATGTTGGCGGCATGGCTCGAAATGTTGGCGGCGTGGCTCGAAATGTTGGCGGCATGACTCGAAATATTGGCGGCATGGCTCGAAATGTTGGCGGCATGGTTCGAAATGTTGGCGGCATGGCTCGAAATGAGGGCGGCATGGCTCGAAATGTTGGCGGCATAGCTCGAAATGTTTGCGGCATGGCTCGAAATGTTGGCGGCATAGCTCGAAATGTTGGCGGCATGGCTCGAAATGTTGGCGGCATGGCTCGAAATGTGGGCGGCATGGCTCGAAATATTGGCGGCATGACTCGAAGTGTTGGCGGCATGGCTCGAGGTGTTAGCGGAATGGCTCGAAATGTTGGCGGCATTGCTCGAAATGTTGGCGGCATGGCTCGAAATGTTGGCGGCATGACTCGAAGTGTTGGCGGCATGGCTCGAGGTGTTAGCGGAATGGCTCGAAATGTTGGCGGCATGGCTCAAAATGTTGGCGGCATGGCTTGAAATGTTGGCGGCATGGCTCGAAGCTTTGGCGGCATAGCTAGAAATGTTGGCGGCATGGCTCGAAATGTTGGCGGCATGGCTCGAAATGTTGGCGGCATGGCTCGAAATGTTGGCGGCATGGCTCGAAATGTTGGCGGCATGGCTCGAAATGTTGGCGGCATTGCTCGAAATGTTGGCGGCATGGCTCGAAATGTTGGCGGCATTGCTAGAAATGTTGGCGGCATGGTTCGAAATGTTGGCGGCATGGCTCGAAATGTTGGCGGCATGGCTCGAAATGTTGGCGGCGTGGCTCGAAATGTTGGCGGCTTGGCTCGAAATATTGGCAGCATGGCTCGAAATGTTGGCGGCATGGTTCGAAATGTTGGCGGCATGGCTCGAAATGTGGGCGGCATGGCTCGAAATGTTGGCGGCATAGCTCGAAATGGTTGCGGCATGGCTCGAAATGTTGGCGGCATGGCTCGAAATGTTCGCGGCATGGCTCGAAATGTTGGCGGCATGGCTCAAAGTGTTGGCGACATGGCTCGGAATGTTGGCGGCATGGCTCGAACTGTGGCGGCATGGTTCGAAATGTTGGCGGCGTGGCTCGAAATGTTGGCGGCATTGCTAGAAATGTTGGCGGCATGGCTCGAAATGTTGGCGGCATGGCTCGAAATGTTGGCGGCATAGCTCGAAATGTTTGCGGCATGGCTCGAAATGTTGGCGGCATGGCTCGAAATGTTGGCGGCATGGTTCGAAATGGTGGCGGCGTGGTTCGAAATTTTAGAGGCATGGCTCGAAATGTTGGCGGCATGGCTCGAAATGTTGGCGGCATGGCTCGAAATGTTGGCGGCATGGCTCGAAATGTTGGCGGCATGGCTCGAAATGTTGGCGGCATGGCTCGAATGTTGACGGCGTGGCTCGAAATGTTGGCGGCCTGGCTCGAAATGTTGGCGGGATGGCTCGAAACGTTGGCGGCGTGGCTCCAAATGTTGGCGGCATGGCTCGAAATGTTGCGGCGTGGCTCGAAATATTGGCGGCATGGCTCGAAATGTTGGCGGCATGGCTCGAAATGTTGCGGCGTGGCTCGAAATATTGGCGGCATGGCTCGAATGTTGGCGGCATGGCTCGAAATGTTGGTGGCATAGCTCGAAATGTTGGCGGCATGGCTCGAAATGGCGGCATGGTTCGAAATTTTAGAGGCATGGCTCGAAATGTTGGCGGCATGGCTCGAAATGTTGGCGGCATGGCTCGAAATGTTGGCGGCATGGCTCGAAATGTTGGCGGCATGGCTCGAAATGTTGACGGCGTTGCTCGAAATGTTGGCGGCCTGGCTCGAAATGTTGGCGGCATGGCTCGAAATGTTGGCGGCATTGCTAGAAATGTTGGCAGCATGGCTCGAAATGTTGGCGGCATAGCTCGAAATGTTGACGGCGTGGCTTGAAATGTTGGCGGCATGGCTCGAAATATTGCGGCATGGCTCGAAATGTTGGCGGCATGGTTCGAAATGTTGGCGGCATGGCTCGAAATGTTGGCGGCATGGCTCGAAATGTTGGCGGCATGGCTCGAAATGTTGCGGCATGACTCGAAGTGTTGGCGGCATGGCTCGAGGTGTTAGCGGAATGGCTCGAAATGTTATCGGCATGGCTCAAAATGTTGGCGGCATGGCTTGAAATGTTGGCGGCATGGCTCGAAGCTTTGGCGGCATAGCCAGAAATGTTGGCGGCATGGCTCGAAATGTTGGCGGCATGGCTCGAAATGTTGGCGGCATGGCTCGAAATGTTGGCGCCATTGCTCGAAATGTTGGCGGCATGGCTCGAAATGTTGGCGGCATAGCTCGAAATGTCGGCGGCATAGCTCGAAATGCTGCGGCATGGCTCGAAATGTTGGCGGCATTGCTAGAAATGTTGGCGGCATGGCTCGAAATGTTGGCGGCATAGCTCGAAATGTTGGCGGCATAGCTCGAAATGCTGGCGGCATGGCTCGAAATGTTGGCGGCATTGCTAGAAATGTTGGCGGCATGGCTCGAAATGTTGGCGGCATGGCTCGAAATGTTGGCGGCGTGGCTCGAAATGTTGGCGGCATGGCTCGAAATATTGGCGGCATGGCTCGAAATGTTTGGCGGCATGGTTCGAAATGTTGGCGGCATGGCTCGAAATGTGGGCGGCATGGCTCGAAATGTTGGCGGCATAGCTCGAAATGTTTGCGGCATGGCTCGAAATGTTGGCGGCATAGCTCGAAATGTTGACGGCATGGCTCGAAATGGCGGCATGACTCAAAATCTTGGCGGCATGGCTCGAAGTGTTGGCGGCATAGCTCGAAATGTTAGCGGCATGGCTCGAATGTTGGCGGCATGGCTCTAAATGTTGGCGGCATGGCTCGAAATGTTGGTGGCATAGCTCGAAATGTTAGCGGCATGGCTGGAAATGTTGGCGGCATTGCTCGAAATGTTGACGGCATGGCTCGAAATGTTGCCGGCATGGCTCGAAATGGCGGCATGACTCAAAATCTTGGCGGCATGGCTCGAAGTGTTGGCGGCATAGCTCGAAATGTTAGCGGCATGGCTCGAAATGTTGGCGGCATGGCTCTAAATGTTGGCGGCATGGCTCGAAATGTTGGTGGCATAGCTCGAAATATTAGCGGCATGGCTCGAAATGTTGGCGGCATGGCTCTAAATGTTGGCGGCATGGCTCGAAATGTTGGTGGCATGGCTCGAAATGTTGGCGGCATTGCTCGAAATGTTGGCGGCATGGCTCGAAATGTTGGCGGCATAGCTCGAAATGTCGGCGGCATAGCTCGAAATGCTGGCGGCATGGCTCGAAATGTTGGCGGCATTGCTAGAAATGTTGGCGGCATGGCTCGAAATGTTGGCGGCATAGTTCGAAATGTTGGCGGCATAGCTCGAAATGCTGGTGGCATGGCTCGAAATGTTGGCGGCATTGCTAGAAATGTTGGCGGCATGGCTCGAAATGTTGGCGGCATGGCTCGAAATGTTGGCGGCGTGGCTCGAAATGTTGGCGGCATGACTCGAAATATTGGCGGCATGGCTCGAAATGTTGGCGGCATGGTTCGAAATGTTGGCGGCATGGCTCGAAATGAGGGCGGCATGGCTCGAAATGTTGGCGGCATAGCTCGAAATGTTTGCGGCATGGCTCGAAATGTTGGCGGCATAGCTCGAAATGTTGGCGGCATGGCTCGAAATGTTGGCGGCATGGCTCGAAATGTGGGCGGCATGGCTCGAAATATTGGCGGCATGACTCGAAGTGTTGGCGGCATGGCTCGAGGTGTTAGCGGAATGGCTCGAAATGTTGGCGGCATTGCTCGAAATGTTGGCGGCATGGCTCGAAATGTTGGCGGCATGACTCGAAGTGTTGGCGGCATGGCTCGAGGTGTTAGCGGAATGGCTCGAAATGTTGGCGGCATGGCTCAAAATGTTGGCGGCATGGCTTGAAATGTTGGCGGCATGGCTCGAAGTTTTGGCGGCATAGCTAGAAATGTTGGCGGCATGGCTCGAAATGTTGGCGGCATGGCTCGAAATGTTGGCGGCATGGCTCGAAATGTTGGCGGCATGGCTCGAAATGTTGGCGGCATTGCTCGAAATGTTGGCGGCATGGCTCGAAATGTTGGCGGCATTGCTAGAAATGTTGGCGGCATGGTTCGAAATGTTGGCGGCATGGCTCGAAATGTTGGCGGCATGGCTCGAAATGTTGGCGGCGTGGCTCGAAATGTTGGCGGCTTGGCTCGAAATATTGGCAGCATGGCTCGAAATGTTGGCGGCATGGTTCGAAATGTTGGCGGCATGGCTCGAAATGTGGGCGGCATGGCTCGAAATGTTGGCGGCATAGCTCGAAATGGTTGCGGCATGGCTCGAAATGATGGCGGCATGGCTCGAAATGTTCGCGGCATGGCTCGAAATGTTGGCGGCATGGCTCAAAGTGTTGGCGACATGGCTCGGAATGTTGGCGGCATGGCTCGAACTGTTGGCGGCATGGTTCGAAATGTTGGCGGCGTGGCTCGAAATGTTGGCGGCATTGCTAGAAATGTTGGCGGCATGGCTCGAAATGTTGGCGGCATGGCTCGAAATGTTGGCGGCATAGCTCGAAATGTTTGCGGCATGGCTCGAATGTTGGCGGCATGGCTCGAAATGTTGGCGGCATGGCTCGAAATGGTGGCGGCGTGGTTCGAAATTTTAGAGGCATGGCTCGAAATGTTGGCGGCATGGCTCGAAATGTTGGCGGCATGGCTCGAAATGTTGGCGGCATGGCTCGAAATGTTGGCGGCATGGCTCGAAATGTTGGCGGCATGGCTCGAAATGTTGACGGCGTGGCTCGAAATGTTGGCGGCCTGGCTCGAAATGTTGGCGGGATGGCTCGAAACGTTGGCGGCGTGGCTCCAAATGTTGGCGGCATGGCTCGAAATGTTGCGGCGTGGCTCGAAATATTGGCGGCATGGCTCGAAATGTTGGCGGCATGGCTCGAAATGTTGCGGCGTGGCTCGAAATATTGGCGGCATGGCTCGAAATGTTGGCGGCATGGCTCGAAATGTTGGCGGCGTGGCTCGAAATGTTGGCGGCATGGTTCGAAATTTTGGCGGCATGGCTCAAAGTGTTGACGGCATGGCTAGAAATGTTGGCGGCATGGCTAGAAATGTTGGCGGCATGGTTCGAAATGTTGGCGGCATGGCTCGAAATGTTGGCGGCGTGGCTCGAAACGTTGGCGGCGTGGCTCCAAATTTTGGCGGCATGGCTCGAAATGTTGCGGCGTGGCTCGAAATATTGGCGGCATGGCTCGAAATGTTGGCGGCATGGCTCGAAATGTTGCGGCGTGGCTCGAAATATTGGCGGCATGGCTCGAAATGTTGGCGGCATGGCTCGAAATGTTGGCGGCGTGGCTCGAAATGTTGGCGGCATGGTTCGAAATTTTGGCGGCATGGCTCAAAGTGTTGACGGCATGGCTAGAAATGTTGGCGGCATGGCTAGAAATGTTGGCGGCATGGTTCGAAATGTTGGCGGCATGGCTCGAAATGTTGGCGGGATGGCTCGAAACGTTGGCGGCGTGGCTCCAAATGTTGGCGGCGTGGCTCAAAATGTTGGCGACATGGCTCGAAATGTTGGCGCATGGCTCGAAATGTTGGCGGCTTTTTCGAAATGTTGGCGGCATGGCTCGAAATGTTGGCGGCATGGCTCGAAATGTTGGCGGCATGGCTGGAAATGTTGGCGGCATTGCTCGAAATGTTGGCGGCATGGCTCGAAATGTTGCCGGCATGGCTCGAAATGGCGGCGTGACTCAAAATCTTGGCGGCATGGCTCGAAGTGTTGGCGGCATAGCTCGAAATGTTGGCGGCATGGCTCGATATGTTGGCGGCATGGCTCTAAATGTTGGCGGCATGGCTCGAAATGTTGGCGGCATTGCTCGAAATGTTGCCGGCATGGCTCGAAATGGCGGCATGACTCAAAATCTTGGCGGCATGGCTCGAAGTGTTGGCGGCATAGCTCGAAATGTTAGCGGCATGGCTCGAAATGTTGGCGGCATGGCTCTAAATGTTGGCGGCATGGCTCGAAATGTTGGTGGCATAGCTCGAAATGTTAGCGGCATGGCTGGAAATGTTGGCGGCATTGCTCGAAATGTTGCCGGCATGGCTCGAAATGGCGGCATGACTCAAAATCTTGGCGGCATGGCTCGAAGTGTTGGCGGCATAGCTCGAAATGTTAGCGGCATGGCTCGAAATGTTGGCGGCATGGCTCTAAATGTTGGCGGCATGGCTCGAAATGTTGCTGGCATAGCTCGAAATGTTAGCGGCATGGCTCGAAATGTTGGCGGCATGGCTCTAAATGTTGGCGGCATGGCTCGAAATGTTGGTGGCATGGCTCGAAATGTTGGCGGCATTGCTCGAAATGTTGGCGGCATGGCTCGAAATGTTGGCGGCATAGCTCGAAATGTCGGCGGCATAGCTCGAAATGCTGGCGGCATGGCTCGAAATGTTGGCGGCATTGCTAGAAATGTTGGCGGCATGGCTCGAAATGTTGGCGGCATAGCTCGAAATGTTGGCGGCATAGCTCGAAATGCTGGCGGCATGGCTCGAAATGTTGGCGGCATTGCTAGAAATGTTGGCGGCATGGCTCGAAATGTTGGCGGCATGGCTCGAAATGTTGGCGGCGTGGCTCGAAATGTTGGCGGCATGACTCGAAATATTGGCGGCATGGCTCAAAATGTTGGCGGCATGGTTCGAAATGTTGGCGGCATGGCTCGAAATGAGGGCGGCATGGCTCGAAATGTTGGCGGCATAGCTCGAAATGTTTGCGGTATGGCTCGAAATGTTGGCGGCATAGCTCGAAATGTTGGCGGCATGGTTCGAAATGTTGGCGGCATGGCTCGAAATGAGGGCGGCATGGCTCGAAATGTTGGCGGCGTGGCTCGAAATGTTGGCGGCATGACTCGAAATATTGGCGGCATGGCTCAAAATGTTGGCGGCATGGTTCGAAATGTTGGCGGCATGGCTCGAAATGAGGGCGGCATGGCTCGAAATGTTGGCGGCATTGCTCGAAATGTTGGCGGCATGGCTCGAAATGTTGCCGGCATGGCTCGAAATGGCGGCATGACTCAAAATCTTGGCGGCATGGCTCGAAGTGTTGGCGGCATAGCTCGAAATGTTAGCGGCATGGCTCGAAATGTTGGCGGCATGGCTCTAAATGTTGGCGGCATGGCTCGAAATGTTGGTGGCATAGCTCGAAATGTTAGCGGCATGGCTCGAAATGTTGGCGGCATGGCTCTAAATGTTGGCGGCATGGCTCGAAATGTTGGTGGCATGGCTCGAAATGTTGGCGGCATTGCTCGAAATGTTGGCGGCATGGCTCGAAATGTTGGCGGCATAGCTCGAAATGTCGGCGGCATAGCTCGAAATGCTGGCGGCATGGCTCGAAATGTTGGCGGCATTGCTAGAAATGTTGGCGGCATGGCTCGAAATGTTGGCGGCATAGCTCGAAATGTTGGCGGCATAGCTCGAAATGCTGGTGGCATGGCTCGAAATGTTGGCGGCATTGCTAGAAATGTTGGCGGCATGGCTCGAAATGTTGGCGGCATGGCTCGAAATGTTGGCGGCGTGGCTCGAAATGTTGGCGGCATGACTCGAAATATTGGCGGCATGGCTCGAAATGTTGGCGGCATGGTTCGAAATGTTGGCGGCATAGCTCGAAATGTTGGCGGCATGGCTCGAAATGTTGGCGGCATGGCTCGAAATGTGGGCGGCATGGCTCGAAATATTGGCGGCATGACTCGAAGTGTTGGCGGCATGGCTCGAGGTGTTAGCGGAATGGCTCGAAATGTTGGCGGCATTGCTCGAAATGTTGGCGGCATGGCTCGAAATGTTGGCGGCATGACTCGAAGTGTTGGCGGCATGGCTCGAGGTGTTAGCGGAATGGCTCGAAATGTTGGCGGCATGGCTCAAAATGTTGGCGGCATGGCTTGAAATGTTGGCGGCATGGCTCGAAGCTTTGGCGGCATAGCTAGAAATGTTGGCGGCATGGCTCGAAATGTTGGCGGCATGGCTCGAAATGTTGGCGGCATGGCTCGAGGTGTTAGCGGAATGGCTCGAAATGTTGGCGGCATTGCTCGAAATGTTGGCGGCATGGCTCGAAATGTTGGCGGCATGACTCGAAGTGTTGGCGGCATGGCTCGAGGTGTTAGCGGAATGGCTCGAAATGTTGGCGGCATGGCTCAAAATGTTGGCGGCATGGCTTGAAATGTTGGCGGCATGGCTCGAAGCTTTGGCGGCATAGCTAGAAATGTTGGCGGCATGGCTCGAAATGTTGGCGGCATGGCTCGAAATGTTGGCGGCATGGCTCGAAATGTTGGCGGCATGGCTCGAAATGTTGGCGGCATTGCTCGAAATGTTGGCGGCATGGCTCGAAATGTTGGCGGCATTGCTAGAAATGTTGGCGGCATGGTTCGAAATGTTGGCGGCATGGCTCGAAATGTTGGCGGCATGGCTCGAAATGTTGGCGGCGTGGCTCGAAATGTTGGCGGCTTGGCTCGAAATATTGGCAGCATGGCTCGAAATGTTGGCGGCATGGTTCGAAATGTTGGCGGCATGGCTCGAAATGTGGGCGGCATGGCTCGAAATGTTGGCGGCATAGCTCGAAATGGTTGCGGCATGGCTCGAAATGTTGGCGGCATGGCTCGAAATGTTCGCGGCATGGCTCGAAATGTTGGCGGCATGGCTCAAAGTGTTGGCGACATGGCTCGGAATGTTGGCGGCATGGCTCGAACTGTTGGCGGCATGGTTCGAAATGTTGGCGGCGTGGCTCGAAATGTTGGCGGCATTGCTAGAAATGTTGGCGGCATGGCTCGAAATGTTGGCGGCATGGCTCGAAATGTTGGCGGCATAGCTCGAAATGTTTGCGGCATGGCTCGAAATGTTGGCGGCATGGCTCGAAATGTTGGCGGCATGGCTCGAAATGGTGGCGGCGTGGTTCGAAATTTTAGAGGCATGGCTCGAAATGTTGGCGGCATGGCTCGAAATGTTGGCGGCATGGCTCGAAATGTTGGCGGCATGGCTCGAAATGTTGGCGGCATGGCTCGAAATGTTGGCGGCATGGCTCGAAATGTTGATGGCGTGGCTCGAAATGTTGGCGGCCTGGCTCGAAATGTTGGCGGGATGGCTCGAAACGTTGGCGGCGTGGCTCCAAACGTTGGCGGCATGGCTCGAAATGTTGCGGCGTGGCTCGAAATATTGGCGGCATGGCTCGAAATGTTGGCGGCATGGCTCGAAATGTTGCGGCGTGGCTCGAAATATTGGCGGCATGGCTCGAAATGTTGGCGGCATGGCTCGAAATGTTGGCGGCGTGGCTCGAAATGTTGGCGGCATGGTTCGAAATTTTGGCGGCATGGCTCAAAGTGTTGACGGCATGGCTAGAAATGTTGGCGGCATGGCTAGAAATGTTGGCGGCATGGTTCGAAATGTTGGCGGCATGGCTCGAAATGTTGGCGGCGTGGCTCGAAACGTTGGCGGCGTGGCTCCAAATGTTGGCGGCATGGCTCGAAATGTTGCGGCGTGGCTCGAAATATTGGCGGCATGGCTCGAAATGTTGGCGGCATGGCTCGAAATGTTGCGGCGTGGCTCGAAATATTGGCGGCATGGCTCGAAATGTTGGCGGCATGGCTCGAAATGTTGGCGGCGTGGCTCGAAATGTTGGCGGCATGGTTCGAAATTTTGGCGGCATGGCTCAAAGTGTTGACGGCATGGCTAGAAATGTTGGCGGCATGGCTAGAAATGTTGGCGGCATGGTTCGAAATGTTGGCGGCATGGCTCGAAATGTTGGCGGGATGGCTCGAAACGTTGGCGGCGTGGCTCCAAATGTTGGCGGCGTGGCTCAAAATGTTGGCGACATGGCTAGAAATGTTGGCGGCATGGTTCGAAATTTTGGCGGCATGGCTCAAAGTGTTGACGGCATGGCTAGAAATGTTGGCGGCATGGCTAGAAATGTTGGCGGCATGGTTCGAAATGTTGGCGGCATGGCTCGAAATGTTGGCGGGATGGTTCGAAACGTTGGCGGCGTGGCTCCAAATGTTGGCGGCGTGGCTCAAAATGTTGGCGACATGGCTCGAAATGTTGGCGGCATGGCTCGAAATGTTGGCGGCTTTTTTCGAAATGTTGGCGGCATGGCTCGAAATGTTGGCGGCATGGCTCGAAATGTTGGCGGCATGGCTGGAAATGTTGGCGGCATTGCTCGAAATGTTGGCGGCATGGCTCGAAATGTTGCCGGCATGGCTCGAAATGGCGGCGTGACTCAAAATCTTGGCGGCATGGCTCGAAGTGTTGGCGGCATAGCTCGAAATGTTGGCGGCATGGCTCGATATGTTGGCGGCATGGCTCTAAATGTTGGCGGCATGGCTCGAAATGTTGGCGGCATTGCTCGAAATGTTGCCGGCATGGCTCGAAATGGCGGCATGACTCAAAATCTTGGCGGCATGGCTCGAAGTGTTGGCGGCATAGCTCGAAATGTTAGCGGCATGGCTCGAAATGTTGGCGGCATGGCTCTAAATGTTGGCGGCATGGCTCGAAATGTTGGTGGCATAGCTCGAAATGTTAGCGGCATGGCTGGAAATGTTGGCGGCATTGCTCGAAATGTTGCCGGCATGGCTCGAAATGGCGGCATGACTCAAAATCTTGGCGGCATGGCTCGAAGTGTTGGCGGCATAGCTCGAAATGTTAGCGGCATGGCTCGAAATGTTGGCGGCATGGCTCTAAATGTTGGCGGCATGGCTCGAAATGTTGCTGGCATAGCTCGAAATGTTAGCGGCATGGCTCGAAATGCTGGCGGCATGGCTCTAAATGTTGGCGGCATGGCTCGAAATGTTGGTGGCATGGCTCGAAATGTTGGCGGCATTGCTCGAAATGTTGGCGGCATGGCTCGAAATGTTGGCGGCATAGCTCGAAATGTCGGCGGCATAGCTCGAAATGCTGGCGGCATGGCTCGAAATGTTGGCGGCATTGCTAGAAATGTTGGCGGCATGGCTCGAAATGTTGGCGGCATAGCTCGAAATGTTGGCGGCATAGCTCGAAATGCTGGCGGCATGGCTCGAAATGTTGGCGGCATTGCTAGAAATGTTGGCGGCATGGCTCGAAATGTTGGCGGCATGGCTCGAAATGTTGGCGGCGTGGCTCGAAATGTTGGCGGCATGACTCGAAATATTGGCGGCATGGCTCAAAATGTTGGCGGCATGGTTCGAAATGTTGGCGGCATGGCTCGAAATGAGGGCGGCATGGCTCGAAATGTTGGCGGCATAGCTCGAAATGTTTGCGGCATGGCTCGAAATGTTGGCGGCATAGCTCGAAATGTTGGCGCATGGTTCGAAATGTTGGCGGCATGGCTCGAAATGAGGGCGGCATGGCTCGAAATGTTGGCGGCGTGGCTCGAAATGTTGGCGGCATGACTCGAAATATTGGCGGCATGGCTCAAAATGTTGGCGGCATGGTTCGAAATGTTGGCGGCATGGCTCGAAATGAGGGCGGCATGGCTCGAAATGTTGGCGGCATTGCTCGAAATGTTGGCGGCATGGCTCGAAATGTTGCCGGCATGGCTCGAAATGGCGGCATGACTCAAAATCTTGGCGGCATGGCTCGAAGTGTTGGCGGCATAGCTCGAAATGTTAGCGGCATGGCTCGAAATGTTGGCGGCATGGCTCTAAATGTTGGCGGCATGGCTCGAAATGTTGGTGGCATAGCTCGAAATGTTAGCGGCATGGCTCGAAATGTTGGCGGCATGGCTCTAAATGTTGGCGGCATGGCTCGAAATGTTGGTGGCATGGCTCGAAATGTTGGCGGCATTGCTCGAAATGTTGGCGGCATGGCTCGAAATGTTGGCGGCATAGCTCGAAATGTCGGCGGCATAGCTCGAAATGCTGGCGGCATGGCTCGAAATGTTGGCGGCATTGCTAGAAATGTTGGCGGCATGGCTCGAAATGTTGGCGGCATAGCTCGAAATGTTGGCGGCATAGCTCGAAATGCTGGTGGCATGGCTCGAAATGTTGGCGGCATTGCTAGAAATGTTGGCGGCATGGCTCGAAATGTTGGCGGCATGGCTCGAAATGTTGGCGGCGTGGCTCGAAATGTTGGCGGCATGACTCGAAATATTGGCGGCATGGCTCGAAATGTTGGCGGCATGGTTCGAAATGTTGGCGGCATGGCTCGAAATGAGGGCGGCATGGCTCGAAATGTTGGCGGCATAGCTCGAAATGTTTGCGGCATGGCTCGAAATGTTGGCGGCATAGCTCGAAATGTTGGCGGCATGGCTCGAAATGTTGGCGGCATGGCTCGAAATGTGGGCGGCATGGCTCGAAATATTGGCGGCATGACTCGAAGTGTTGGCGGCATGGCTCGAGGTGTTAGCGGAATGGCTCGAAATGTTGGCGGCATTGCTCGAAATGTTGGCGGCATGGCTCGAAATGTTGGCGGCATGACTCGAAGTGTTGGCGGCATGGCTCGAGGTGTTAGCGGAATGGCTCGAAATGTTGGCGGCATGGCTCAAAATGTTGGCGGCATGGCTTGAAATGTTGGCGGCATGGCTCGAAGCTTTGGCGGCATAGCTAGAAATGTTGGCGGCATGGCTCGAAATGTTGGCGGCATGGCTCGAAATGTTGGCGGCATGGCTCGAAATGTTGGCGGCATGGCTCGAAATGTTGGCGGCATTGCTAGAAATGTTGGCGGCATGGTTCGAAATGTTGGCGGCATGGCTCGAAATGTTGGCGGCATGGCTCGAAATGTTGGCGGCGTGGCTCGAAATGTTGGCGGCTTGGCTCGAAATATTGGCAGCATGGCTCGAAATGTTGGCGGCATGGTTCGAAATGTTGGCGGCATGGCTCGAAATGTGGGCGGCATGGCTCGAAATGTTGGCGGCATAGCTCGAAATGGTTGCGGCATGGCTCGAAATGTTGGCGGCATGGCTCGAAATGTTCGCGGCATGGCTCGAAATGTTGGCGGCATGGCTCAAAGTGTTGGCGACATGGCTCGGAATGTTGGCGGCATGGCTCGAACTGTTGGCGGCATGGTTCGAAATGTTGGCGGCGTGGCTCGAAATGTTGGCGGCATTGCTAGAAATGTTGGCGGCATGGCTCGAAATGTTGGCGGCATGCCTCGAAATGTTGGCGGCATAGCTCGAAATGTTTGCGGCATGGCTCGAAATGTTGGCGGCATGGCTCGAAATGTTGGCGGCATGGCTCGAAATGGTGGCGGCGTGGTTCGAAATTTTAGAGGCATGGCTCGAAATGTTGGCGGCATGGCTCGAAATGTTGGCGGCATGGCTCGAAATGTTGGCGGCATGGCTCGAAATGTTGGCGGCATGGCTCGAAATGTTGGCGGCATGGCTCGAAATGTTGACGGCGTGGCTCGAAATGTTGGCGGCCTGGCTCGAAATGTTGGCGGGATGGCTCGAAACGTTGGCGGCGTGGCTCCAAATGTTGGCGGCATGGCTCGAAATGTTGCGGCGTGGCTCGAAATATTGGCGGCATGGCTCGAAATGTTGGCGGCATGGCTCGAAATGTTGCGGCGTGGCTCGAAATATTGGCGGCATGGCTCGAAATGTTGGCGGCATGGCTCGAAATGTTGGCGGCATGGTTCGAAATTTTGGCGGCATGGCTCAAAGTGTTGACGGCATGGCTAGAAATGTTGGCGGCATGGCTAGAAATGTTGGCGGCATGGCTAGAAATGTTGGCGGCATGGTTCGAAATGTTGGCGGCATGGCTCGAAATGTTGGCGGCGTGGCTCGAAACGTTGGCGGCGTGGCTCCAAATGTTGGCGGCATGGCTCGAAATGTTGCTGGCATAGCTCGAAATGTTAGCGGCATGGCTCGAAATGTTGGCGGCATGGCTCTAAATGTTGGCGGCATGGCTCGAAATGTTGGTGGCATGGCTCGAAATGTTGGCGGCATTGCTCGAAATGTTGGCGGCATGGCTCGAAATGTTGGCGGCATAGCTCGAAATGTCGGCGGCATAGCTCGAAATGCTGGCGGCATGGCTCGAAATGTTGGCGGCATTGCTAGAAATGTTGGCGGCATGGCTCGAAATGTTGGCGGCATAGCTCGAAATGTTGGCGGCATAGCTCGAAATGCTGGCGGCATGGCTCGAAATGTTGGCGGCATTGCTAGAAATGTTGGCGGCATGGCTCGAAATGTTGGCGGCATGGCTCGAAATGTTGGCGGCGTGGCTCGAAATGTTGGCGGCATGACTCGAAATATTGGCGGCATGGCTCAAAATGTTGGCGGCATGGTTCGAAATGTTGGCGGCATGGCTCGAAATGAGGGCGGCATGGCTCGAAATGTTGGCGGCATAGCTCGAAATGTTTGCGGCATGGCTCGAAATGTTGGCGGCATAGCTCGAAATGTTGGCGGCATGGTTCGAAATGTTGGCGGCATGGCTCGAAATGAGGGCGGCATGGCTCGAAATGTTGGCGGCGTGGCTCGAAATGTTGGCGGCATGACTCGAAATATTGGCGGCATGGCTCAAAATGTTGGCGGCATGGTTCGAAATGTTGGCGGCATGGCTCGAAATGAGGGCGGCATGGCTCGAAATGAGGGCGGCATGGCTCGAAATGTTGGCGGCGTGGCTCGAAATGTTGGCGGCGTGGCTCGAAATGTTGGCGGCATTGCTCGAAATGTTGGCGGCATGGCTCGAAATGTTGGCGGCATGGCTCGAAATGTTGGCGGCATGGCTCGAAATGTTGGCGGCGTGGCTCGAAATGTTGGCGGCATGACTCGAAATATTGGCGGCATGGCTCAAAATGTTGGCGGCATGGTTCGAAATGTTGGCGGCATGGCTCGAAATGAGGGCGGCATGGCTCGAAATGTTGGCGGCATAGCTCGAAATGTTTGCGGCATGGCTCGAAATGTTGGCGGCATAGCTCGAAATGTTGGCGGCATGGTTCGAAATGTTGGCGGCATGGCTCGAAATGAGGGCGGCATGGCTCGAAATGTTGGCGGCGTGGCTCGAAATGTTGGCGGCATGACTCGAAATATTGGCGGCATGGCTCAAAATGTTGGCGGCATGGTTCGAAATGTTGGCGGCATGGCTCGAAATGAGGGCGGCATGGCTCGAAATGTTGCCGGCATGGCTCGAAATGGCGGCATGACTCAAAATCTTGGCGGCATGGCTCGAAGTGTTTGCGGCATAGCTCGAAATGTTAGCGGCATGGCTCGAAATGTTGGCGGCATGGCTCTAAATGTTGGCGGCATGGCTCGAAATGTTGGTGGCATAGCTCGAAATGTTAGCGGCATGGCTCGAAATGTTGGCGGCATGGCTCTAAATGTTGGCGGCATGGCTCGAAATGTTGGTGGCATGGCTCGAAATGTTGGCGGCATTGCTCGAAATGTTGGCGGCATGGCTCGAAATGTTGGCGGCATAGCTCGAAATGTCGGCGGCATAGCTCGAAATGCTGGCGGCATGGCTCGAAATGTTGGCGGCATTGCTAGAAATGTTGGCGGCATGGCTCGAAATGTTGGCGGCATAGCTCGAAATGTTGGCGACATAGCTCGAAATGCTGGTGGCATGGCTCGAAATGTTGGCGGCATTGCTAGAAATGTTGGCGGCATGGCTCGAAATGTTGGCGGCATGGCTCGAAATGTTGGCGGCGTGGCTCGAAATGTTGGCGGCATGACTCGAAATATTGGCGGCATGGCTCGAAATGTTGGCGGCATGGTTCGAAATGTTGGCGGCATGGCTCGAAATGAGGGCGGCATGGCTCGAAATGTTGGCGGCATAGCTCGAAATGTTTGCGGCATGGCTCGAAATGTTGGCGGCATAGCTCGAAATGTTGGCGGCATAGCTCGAAATGTTGGCGGCATGGCTCGAAATGTGGGCGGCATGGCTCGAAATATTGGCGGCATGACTCGAAGTGTTGGCGGCATGGCTCGAGGTGTTAGCGGAATGGCTCGAAATGTTGGCGGCATTGCTCGAAATGTTGGCGGCATGGCTCGAAATGTTGGCGGCATGACTCGAAGTGTTGGCGGCATGGCTCGAGGTGTTAGCGGAATGGCTCGAAATGTTGGCGGCATGGCTCAAAATGTTGGCGGCATGGCTTGAAATGTTGGCGGCATGGCTCGAAGCTTTGGCGGCATAGCTAGAAATGTTGGCGGCATGGCTCGAAATGTTGGCGGCATGGCTCGAAATGTTGGCGGCATGGCTCGAAATGTTGGCGGCATGGCTCGAAATGTTGGCGGCATTGCTCGAAATGTTGGCGGCATGGCTCGAAATGTTGGCGGCATTGCTAGAAATGTTGGCGGCATGGTTCGAAATGTTGGCGGCATGGCTCGAAATGTTGGCGGCATGGCTCGAAATGTTGGCGGCGTGGCTCGAAATGTTGGCGGCTTGGCTCGAAATATTGGCAGCATGGCTCGAAAAGTTGGCGGCATGGTTCGAAATGTTGGCGGCATGGCTCGAAATGTGGGCGGCATGGCTCGAAATGTTGGCGGCATAGCTCGAAATGGTTGCGGCATGGCTCGAAATGTTGGCGGCATGGCTCGAAATGTTCGCGGCATGGCTCGAAATGTTGGCGGCATGGCTCAAAGTGTTGGCGACATGGCTCGGAATGTTGGCGGCATGGCTCGAACTGTTGGCGGCATGGTTCGAAATGTTGGCGGCGTGGCTCGAAATGTTGGCGGCATTGCTAGAAATGTTGGCGGCATGGCTCGAAATGTTGGCGGCATGGCTCGAAATGTTGGCGGCATAGCTCGAAATGTTTGCGGCATGGCTCGAAATGTTGGCGGCATGGCTCGAAATGTTGGCGGCATGGCTCGAAATGGTGGCGGCGTGGTTCGAAATTTTAGAGGCATGGCTCGAAATGTTGGCGGCATGGCTCGAAATGTTGGCGGCATGGCTCGAAATGTTGGCGGCATGGCTCGAAATGTTGGCGGCATGGCTCGAAATGTTGGCGGCATGGCTCGAAATGTTGACGGCGTGGCTCGAAATGTTGGCGGCCTGGCTCGAAATGTTGGCGGGATGGCTCGAAACGTTGGCGGCGTGGCTCCAAATGTTGGCGGCATGGCTCGAAATGTTGCGGCGTGGCTCGAAATATTGGCGGCATGGCTCGAAATGTTGGCGGCATGGCTCGAAATGTTGCGGCGTGGCTCGAAATATTGGCGGCATGGCTCGAAATGTTGGCGGCATGGCTCGAAATGTTGGCGGCGTGGCTCGAAATGTTGGCGGCATGGTTCGAAATTTTGGCGGCATGGCTCAAAGTGTTGACGGCATTGCTAGAAATGTTGGCGGCATGGCTAGAAATGTTGGCGGCATGGTTCGAAATGTTGGCGGCATGGCTCGAAATGTTGGCGGCGTGGCTCGAAACGTTGGCGGCGTGGCTCCAAATGTTGGCGGCATGGCTCGAAATGTTGCGGCGTGGCTCGAAATATTGGCGGCATGGCTCGAAATGTTGCGGCATGGTTCGAAATGTTGCGGCGTGGCTCGAAATATTGGCGGCATGGCTCGAAATGTTGGCGGCATGGCTCGAAATGTTGGCGGCGTGGCTCGAAATGTTGGCGGCATGGTTCGAAATTTTGGCGGCATGGCTCAAAGTGTTGACGGCATGGCTAGAAATGTTGGCGGCATGGCTAGAAATGTTGGCGGCATGGTTCGAAATGTTGGCGGCATGGCTCGAAATGTTGGCGGGATGGCTCGAAACGTTGGCGGCGTGGCTCCAAATGTTGGCGGCGTGGCTCCAAATGTTGGCGGCGTGGCTCAAAATGTTGGCGACATGGCTAGAAATGTTGGCGGCATGGTTCGAAATTTTGGCGGCATGGCTCAAAGTGTTGACGGCATGGCTAGAAATGTTGGCGGCATGGCTAGAAATGTTGGCGGCATGGCTCGAAATGAGGGCGGCATGGCTCGAAATGTTGGCGGCATAGCTCGAAATGTTTGCGGCATGGCTCGAAATGTTGGCGGCATAGCTCGAAATGTTGGCGGCATAGCTCGAAATGTTGGCGGCATGGCTCGAAATGTGGGCGGCATGGCTCGAAATATTGGCGGCATGACTCGAAGTGTTGGCGGCATGGCTCGAGGTGTTAGCGGAATGGCTCGAAATGTTGGCGGCATTGCTCGAAATGTTGGCGGCATGGCTCGAAATGTTGGCGGCATGACTCGAAGTGTTGGCGGCATGGCTCGAGGTG
This sequence comes from Agriotes lineatus, assembly GCA_940337035.1. Classification (NCBI taxonomy): domain Eukaryota; kingdom Metazoa; phylum Arthropoda; class Insecta; order Coleoptera; family Elateridae; genus Agriotes; species Agriotes lineatus. Next base: position 299,070 of record CALNHX010000467.1, read on the forward strand.
TTAGCGGAATGGCTCGAAATGTTGGCGGCATGGCTCAAAATGTTGGCGGCATGGCTTGAAATGTTGGCGGCATGGCTCGAAGCTTTGGCGGCATAGCTAGAAATGTTGGCGGCATGGCTCGAAATGTTGGCGGCATGGCTCGAAATGTTGGCGGCATGGCTCGAAATGTTGGCGGCATGGCTCGAAATGTTGGCGGCATTGCTCGAAATGTTGGCGGCATGGCTCGAAATGTTGGCGGCATTGCTAGAAATGTTGGCGGCATGGTTCGAAATGTTGGCGGCATGGCTCGAAATGTTGGCGGCATGGCTCGAAATGTTGGCGGCGTGGCTCGAAATGTTGGCGGCTTGGCTCGAAATATTGGCAGCATGGCTCGAAAAGTTGGCGGCATGGTTCGAAATGTTGGCGGCATGGCTCGAAATGTGGGCGGCATGGCTCGAAATGTTGGCGGCATAGCTCGAAATGGTTGCGGCATGGCTCGAAATGTTGGCGGCATGGCTCGAAATGTTCGCGGCATGGCTCGAAATGTTGGCGGCATGGCTCAAAGTGTTGGCGACATGGCTCGGAATGTTGGCGGCATGGCTCGAACTGTTGGCGGCATGGTTCGAAATGTTGGCGGCGTGGCTCGAAATGTTGGCGGCATTGCTAGAAATGTTGGCGGCATGGCTCGAAATGTTGGCGGCATGGCTCGAAATGTTGGCGGCATAGCTCGAAATGTTTGCGGCATGGCTCGAAATGTTGGCGGCATGGCTCGAAATGTTGGCGGCATGGCTCGAAATGGTGGCGGCGTGGTTCGAAATTTTAGAGGCATGGCTCGAAATGTTGGCGGCATGGCTCGAAATGTTGGCGGCATGGCTCGAAATGTTGGCGGCATGGCTCGAAATGTTGGCGGCATGGCTCGAAATGTTGGCGGCATGGCTCGAAATGTTGACGGCGTGGCTCGAAATGTTGGCGGCCTGGCTCGAAATGTTGGCGGGATGGCTCGAAACGTTGGCGGCGTGGCTCCAAATGTTGGCGGCATGGCTCGAAATGTTGCGGCGTGGCTCGAAATATTGGCGGCATGGCTCGAAATGTTGGCGGCATGGCTCGAAATGTTGCGGCGTGGCTCGAAATATTGGCGGCATGGCTCGAAATGTTGGCGGCATGGCTCGAAATGTTGGCGGCGTGGCTCGAAATGTTGGCGGCATGGTTCGAAATTTTGGCGGCATGGCTCAAAGTGTTGACGGCATGGCTAGAAATGTTGGCGGCATGGCTAGAAATGTTGGCGGCATGGTTCGAAATGTTGGCGGCATGGCTCGAAATGTTGGCGGCGTGGCTCGAAACGTTGGCGGCGTGGCTCCAAATGTTGGCGGCATGGCTCGAAATGTTGCGGCGTGGCTCGAAATATTGGCGGCATGGCTCGAAATGTTGCGGCATGGTTCGAAATGTTGCGGCGTGGCTCGAAATATTGGCGGCATGGCTCGAAATGTTGGCGGCATGGCTCGAAATGTTGGCGGCGTGGCTCGAAATGTTGGCGGCATGGTTCGAAATTTTGGCGGCATGGCTCAAAGTGTTGACGGCATGGCTAGAAATGTTGGCGGCATGGCTAGAAATGTTGGCGGCATGGTTCGAAATGTTGGCGGCATGGCTCGAAATGTTGGCGGGATGGCTCGAAACGTTGGCGGCGTGGCTCCAAATGTTGGCGGCGTGGCTCAAAATGTTGGCGACATGGCTAGAAATGTTGGCGGCATGGTTCGAAATTTTGGCGGCATGGCTCAAAGTGTTGACGGCATGGCTAGAAATGTTGGCGGCATGGCTAGAAATGTTGGCGGCATGGTTCGAAATGTTGGCGGCATGGCTCGAAATGTTGGCGGGATGGCTCGAAACGTTGGCGACGTGGCTCCAAATGTTGGCGGCGTGGCTCAAAATGTTGGCGACATGGCTCGAAATGTTGGCGGCATGGCTCGAAATGTTGGCGGCTTTTTTCGAAATGTTGGCGGCATGGCTCGAAATGTTGGCGGCATGGCTCGAAATGTTGGCGGCATGGCTGGAAATGTTGGCGGCATTGCTCGAAATGTTGGCGGCATGGCTCGAAATGTTGCCTGCATGGCTCGAAATGGCGGCGTGACTCAAATCTTGGCGGCATGGCTCGAAGTGTTGACGGCATAGCTCGAAATGTTGGCGGCATGGCTCGATATGTTGGCGGCATGGCTCTAAATGTTGGCGGCATGGCTCGAAATGTTGGCGGCATTGCTCGAAATGTTGCCGGCATGGCTCGAAATGGCGGCATGACTCAAAATCTTGGCGGCATGGCTCGAAGTGTTGGCGGCATAGCTCGAAATGTTAGCGGCATGGCTCGAAATGTTGGCGGCATGGCTCTAAATGTTGGCGGCATGGCTCGAAATGTTGGTGGCATAGCTCGAAATGTTAGCGGCATGGCTGGAAATGTTGGCGGCATTGCTCGAAATGTTGCCGGCATGGCTCGAAATGGCGGCATGACTCAAAATCTTGGCGGCATGGCTCGAAGTGTTGGCGGCATAGCTCGAAATGTTAGCGGCATGGCTCGAAATGTTGGCGGCATGGCTCTAAATGTTGGCGGCATGGCTCGAAATGTTGCTGGCATAGCTCGAAATGTTAGCGGCATGGCTCGAAATGCTGGCGGCATGGCTCTAAATGTTGGCGGCATGGCTCGAAATGTTGGTGGCATGGCTCGAAATGTTGGCGGCATTGCTCGAAATGTTGGCGGCATGGCTCGAAATGTTGGCGGCATAGCTCGAAATGTCGGCGGCATAGCTCGAAATGCTGGCGGCATGGCTCGAAATGTTGGCGGCATTGCTAGAAATGTTGGCGGCATGGCTCGAAATGTTGGCGGCATAGCTCGAAATGTTGGCGGCATAGCTCGAAATGCTGGCGGCATGGCTCGAAATGTTGGCGGCATTGCTAGAAATGTTGGCGGCATGGCTCGAAATGTTGGCGGCATGGCTCGAAATGTTGGCGGCGTGGCTCGAAATGTTGGCGGCATGACTCGAAATATTGGCGGCATGGCTCAAAATGTTGGCGGCATGGTTCGAAATGTTGGCGGCATGGCTCGAAATGAGGGCGGCATGGCTCGAAATGTTGGCGGCATAGCTCGAAATGTTTGCGGCATGGCTCGAAATGTTGGCGGCATAGCTCGAAATGTTGGCGGCATGGTTCGAAATGTTGGCGGCATGGCTCGAAATGAGGGCGGCATGGCTCGAAATGTTGGCGGCGTGGCTCGAAATGTTGGCGGCATGACTCGAAATATTGGCGGCATGGCTCAAAATGTTGGCGGCATGGTTCGAAATGTTGGCGGCATGGCTCGAAATGAGGGCGGCATGGCTCGAAATGTTGGCGGCATTGCTCGAAATGTTGGCGGCATGGCTCGAAATGTTGCCGGCATGGCTCGAAATGGCGGCATGATTCAAAATCTTGGCGGCATGGCTCGAAGTGTTGGCGGCATAGCTCGAAATGTTAGCGGCATGGCTCGAAATGTTGGCGGCATGGCTCTAAATGTTGGCGGCATGGCTCGAAATGTTGGTGGCATAGCTCGAAATGTTAGCGGCATGGCTCGAAATGTTGGCGGCATGGCTCTAAATGTTGGCGGCATGGCTCGAAATGTTGGTGGCATGGCTCGAAATGTTGGCGGCATTGCTCGAAATGTTGGCGGCATGGCTCGAAATGTTGGCGGCATAGCTCGAAATGTCGGCGGCATAGCTCGAAATGCTGGCGGCATGGCTCGAAATGTTGGCGGCATTGCTAGAAATGTTGGCGGCATGGCTCGAAATGTTGGCGGCATAGCTCGAAATGTTGGCGGCATAGCTCGAAATGCTGGTGGCATGGCTCGAAATGTTGGCGGCATTGCTAGAAATGTTGGCGGCATGGCTCGAAATGTTGGCGGCATGGCTCGAAATGTTGGCGGCGTGGCTCGAAATGTTGGCGGCATGACTCGAAATATTGGCGGCATGGCTCGAAATGTTGGCGGCATGGTTCGAAATGTTGGCGGCATGGCTCGAAATGAGGGCGGCATGGCTCGAAATGTTGGCGGCATAGCTCGAAATGTTTGCGGCATGGCTCGAAATGTTGGCGGCATAGCTCGAAATGTTGGCGGCATGGCTCGAAATGTTGGCGGCATGGCTCGAAATGTGGGCGGCATGGCTCGAAATATTGGCGGCATGACTCGAAGTGTTGGCGGCATGGCTCGAGGTGTTAGCGGAATGGCTCGAAATGTTGGCGGCATTGCTCGAAATGTTGGCGGCATGGCTCGAAATGTTGGCGGCATGACTAGAAGTGTTGGCGGCATGGCTCGAGGTGTTAGCGGAATGGCTCGAAATGTTGGCGGCATGGCTCAAAATGTTGGCGGCATGGCTTGAAATGTTGGCGGCATGGCTCGAAGCTTGGCGGCATAGCTAGAAATGTTGGCGGCATGGCTCGAAATGTTGGCGGCATGGCTCGAAATGTTGGCGGCATGGCTCGAAATGTTGGCGGCATTGCTCGAAATGTTGGCGGCATGGCTCGAAATGTTGGCGGCATTGCTAGAAATGTTGGCGGCATGGTTCGAAATGTTGGCGGCATGGCTCGAAATGTTGGCGGCATGGCTCGAAATGTTGGCGGCGTGGCTCGAAATGTTGGCGGCTTGGCTCGAAATATTGGCAGCATGGCTCGAAATGTTGGCGGCATGGTTCGAAATGTTGGCGGCATGGCTCGAAATGTGGGCGGCATGGCTCGAAATGTTGGCGGCATAGCTCGAAATGGTTGCGGCATGGCTCGAAATGTTGGCGGCATGGCTCGAAATGTTCGCGGCATGGCTCGAAATGTTGGCGGCATGGCTCAAAGTGTTGGCGACATGGCTCGGAATGTTGGCGGCATGGCTCGAACTGTTGGCGGCATGGTTCGAAATGTTGGCGGCGTGGCTCGAAATGTTGGCGGCATTGCTAGAAATGTTGGCGGCATGGCTCGAAATGTTGGCGGCATGGCTCGAAATGTTGGCGGCATAGCTCGAAATGTTTGCGGCATGGCTCGAAATGTTGGCGGCATGGCTCGAAATGTTGGCGGCATGGCTCGAAATGGTGGCGGCGTGGTTCGAAATTTTAGAGGCATGGCTCGAAATGTTTTGCGGCATGGCTCGAAATGTTGGCGGCATGGCTCGAAATGTTGGCGGCATGGCTCGAAATGTTGGCGGCATGGCTCGAAATGTTGGCGGCATGGCTCGAAATGTTGACGGCGTGGCTCGAAATGTTGGCGGCCTGGCTCGAAATGTTGGCGGGATGGCTCGAAACGTTGGCGGCGTGGCTCCAAATGTTGGCGGCATGGCTCGAAATGTTGCGGCGTGGCTCGAAATATTGGCGGCATGGCTCGAAATGTTGGCGGCATGGCTCGAAATGTTGCGGCGTGGCTCGAAATATTGGCGGCATGGCTCGAAATGTTGGCGGCATGGCTCGAAATGTTGGCGGCGTGGCTCGAAATGTTGGCGGCATGGTTCGAAATTTTGGCGGCATGGCTCAAAGTGTTGACGGCATGGCTAGAAATGTTGGCGGCATGGCTAGAAATGTTGGCGGCATGGTTCGAAATGTTGGCGGCATGGCTCGAAATGTTGGCGGCGTGGCTCGAAACGTTGGCGGCGTGGCTCCAAATGTTGGCGGCATGGCTCGAAATGTTGCGGCGTGGCTCGAAATATTGGCGGCATGGCTCGAAATGTTGGCGGCATGGCTCGAAATGTTGCGGCGTGGCTCGAAATATTGGCGGCATGGCTCGAAATGTTGGCGGCATGGCTCGAAATGTTGGCGGCGTGGCTCGAAATGTTGGCGGCATGGTTCGAAATTTTGGCGGCATGGCTCAAAGTGTTGACGGCATGGCTAGAAATGTTGGCGGCATGGCTAGAAATGTTGGCGGCATGGTTCGAAATGTTGGCGGCATGGCTCGAAATGTTGGCGGGATGGCTCGAAACGTTGGCGGCGTGGCTCCAAATGTTGGCGGCGTGGCTCAAAATGTTGGCGACATGGCTCGAAATGTTGGCGGCATGGCTCGAAATGTTGGCGGCTTTTTTCGAAATGTTGGCGGCATGGCTCGAAATGTTGGCAGCATGGCTCGAAATGTTGGCGGCATGGCTGGAAATGTTGGCGGCATTGCTCGAAATGTTGGCGGCATGGCTCGAAATGTTGCCGGCATGGCTCGAAATGGCGGCGTGACTCAAAATCTTGGCGGCATGGCTCGAAGTGTTGGCGGCATAGCTCGAAATGTTGGCGGCATGGCTCGATATGTTGGCGGCATGGCTCTAAATGTTGGCGGCATGGCTCGAAATGTTGGCGGCATTGCTCGAAATGTTGCCGGCATGGCTCGAAATGGCGGCATGACTCAAAATCTTGGCGGCATGGCTCGAAGTGTTGGCGGCATAGCTCGAAATGTTAGCGGCATGGCTCGAAATGTTGGCGGCATGGCTCTAAATGTTGGCGGCATGGCTCGAAATGTTGGTGGCATAGCTCGAAATGTTAGCGGCATGGCTGGAAATGTTGGCGGCATTGCTCGAAATGTTGCCGGCATGGCTCGAAATGGCGGCATGACTCAAAATCTTGGCGGCATGGCTCGAAGTGTTGGCGGCATAGCTCGAAATGTTAGCGGCATGGCTCGAAATGTTGGCGGCATGGCTCTAAATGTTGGCGGCATGGCTCGAAATGTTGGTGGCATAGCTCGAAATGTTAGCGGCATGGCTCGAAATGTTGGCGGCATGGCTCTAAATGTGGCGGCATGGCTCGAAATGTTGGTGGCATGGCTCGAAATGTTGGCGGCATTGCTCGAAATGTTGGCGGCATGGCTCGAAATGTTGGCGGCATAGCTCGAAATGTCGGCGGCATAGCTCGAAATGCTGGCGGCATGGCTCGAAATGTTGGCGGCATTGCTAGAAATGTTGGCGGCATGGCTCGAAATGTTGGCGGCATAGCTCGAAATGTTGGCGGCATAGCTCGAAATGCTGGCGGCATGGCTCGAAATGTTGGCGGCATTGCTAGAAATGTTGGCGGCATGGCTCGAAATGTTGGCGGCATGGCTCGAAATGTTGGCGGCGTGGCTCGAAATGTTGGCGGCATGACTCGAAATATTGGCGGCATGGCTCAAAATGTTGGCGGCATGGTTCGAAATGTTGGCGGCATGGCTCGAAATGAGGGCGGCATGGCTCGAAATGTTGGCGGCATAGCTCGAAATGTTTGCGGCATGGCTCGAAATGTTGGCGGCATAGCTCGAAATGTTGGCGGCATGGCTCGAAATGTGGGCGGCATGGCTCGAAATATTGGCGGCATGACTCGAAGTGTTGGCGGCATGGCTCGAGGTGTTAGCGGAATGGCTCGAAATGTTGGCGGCATTGCTCGAAATGTTGGCGGCATGGCTCGAAATGTTGGCGGCATGACTCGAAGTGTTGGCGGCATGGCTCGAGGTGTTAGCGGAATGGCTCGAAATGTTGGCGGCATGGCTCAAAAGTTGGCGGCATGGCTTGAAATGTTGGCGGCATGGCTCGAAGCTTTGGCGGCATAGCTAGAAATGTTGGCGGCATGGCTCGAAATGTTGGCGGCATGGCTCGAAATGTTGGCGGCGTGGCTCGAAATGTTGGCGGCTTGGCTCGAAATATTGGCGGCATGGCTCAAAATGTTGGCGGCATGGCTTGAAATGTTGGCGGCATGGCTCGAAGCTTTGGCGGCATAGCTAGAAATGTTGGCGGCATGTCTCGAAATGTTGGCGGCATGGCTCGAAATGTTGGCGGCATTGCTAGAAATGTTGGCGGCATGGTTCGAAATGTTGGCGGCATGGCTCGAAATGTTGGCGGCATGGCTCGAAATGTTGGCGGCGTGGCTCGAAATGTTGGCGGCTTGGCTCGAAATATTGGCAGCATGGCTCGAAATGTTGGCGGCATGGCTCGAAATGTTCGCGGCATGGCTCGAAATGTTGGCGGCATGGCTCAAAGTGTTGGCGACATGGCTCGGAATGTTGGCGGCATGGCTCGAACTGTTGGCGGCATGGTTCGAAATGTTGGCGGCGTGGCTCGAAATGTTGGCGGCATTGCTAGAAATGTTGGCGTCATGGCTCGAAATGTTGGCGGCATGGCTCGAAATGTTGGCGGCATAGCTCGAAATGTTTGCGGCATGGCTCGAAATGTTGGCGGCATGACTCGAAATGTTTGCGGCATGGCTCGAAATGGTGGCGGTGGTTCGAAATGTTAGAGGCATGGCTCGAAATGTTGGCGGCATGGCTCGAAATGTTGGCGGCATGGCTCGAAATGGCGGCATGGTTCGAAATTTTAGAGGCATGGCTCGAAATGTTGGCGGCATGGCTCGAAATGTTGGCGGCATAGCTCGAAATGTTTGCGGCATGGCTCGAAATGTTGGCGGCATAGCTCGAAATGTTGGCGGCATGGCTCGAAATGTTGGCGGCATGGCTCGAAATGTGGGCGGCATGGCTCGAAATATTGGCGGCATGACTCGAAGTGTTGGCGGCATGGCTCGAGGTGTTAGCGGAATGGCTCGAAATGTTGGCGGCATTGCTCGAAATGTTGGCGGCATGGCTCGAAATGTTGGCGGCATGACTAGAAGTGTTGGCGGCATGGCTCGAGGTGTTAGCGGAATGGCTCGAAATGTTGGCGGCATGGCTCAAAATGTTGGCGGCATGGCTTGAAATGTTGGCGGCATGGCTCGAAGCTTTGGCGGCATAGCTAGAAATGTTGGCGGCATGGCTCGAAATGTTGGCGGCATGGCTCGAAATGTTGGCGGCATGGCTCGAAATGTTGGCGGCATGGCTCGAAATGTTGGCGGCATTGCTCGAAATGTTGGCGGCATGGCTCGAAATGTTGGCGGCATTGCTAGAAATGTTGGCGGCATGGTTCGAAATGTTGGCGGCATGGCTCGAAATGTTGGCGGCATGGCTCGAAATGTTGGCGGCGTGGCTCGAAATGTTGGCGGCTTGGCTCGAAATATTGGCAGCATGGCTCGAAATGTTGGCGGCATGGTTCGAAATGTTGGCGGCATGGCTCGAAATGTGGGCGGCATGGCTCGAAATGTTGGCGGCATAGCTCGAAATGGTTGCGGCATGGCTCGAAATGTTGGCGGCATGGCTCGAATGTTCGCGGCATGGCTCGAAATGTTGGCGGCATGGCTCAAAGTGTTGGCGACATGGCTCGGAATGTTGGCGGCATGGCTCGAACTGTTGGCGGCATGGTTCGAAATGTTGGCGGCGTGCTCGAAATGTTGGCGGCATTGCTAGAAATGTTGGCGGCATGGCTCGAAATGTTGGCGGCATGGCTCGAAATGTTGGCGGCATAGCTCGAAATGTTTGCGGCATGGCTCGAAATGTTGGCGGCATGGCTCGAAATGTTGGCGGCATGGCTCGAAATGGTGGCGGCGTGGTTCGAAATTTTAGAGGCATGGCTCGAAATGTTTTGCGGCATGGCTCGAAATGTTGGCGGCATGGCTCGAAATGTTGGCGGCATGGCTCGAAATGTTGGCGGCATGGCTCGAAATGTTGGCGGCATGGCTCGAAATGTTGACGGCGTGGCTCGAAATGTTGGCGGCCTGGCTCGAAATGTTGGCGGGATGGCTCGAAACGTTGGCGGCGTGGCTCCAAATGTTGGCGGCATGGCTCGAAATGTTGCGGCGTGGCTCGAAATATTGGCGGCATGGCTCGAAATGTTGGCGGCATGGCTCGAAATGTTGCGGCGTGGCTCGAAATATTGGCGGCATGGCTCGAAATGTTGGCGGCATGGCTCGAAATGTTGGCGGCGTGGCTCGAAATGTTGGCGGCATGGTTCGAAATTTTGGCGGCATGGCTCAAAGTGTTGACGGCATGGCTAGAAATGTTGGCGGCATGGCTAGAAATGTTGGCGGCATGGTTCGAAATGTTGGCGGCATGGCTCGAAATGTTGGCGGCGTGGCTCGAAACGTTGGCGGCGTGGCTCCAAATGTTGGCGGCATGGCTCGAAATGTTGCGGCGTGGCTCGAAATATTGGCGGCATGGCTCGAAATGTTGGCGGCATGGCTCGAAATGTTGCGGCGTGGCTCGAAATATTGGCGGCATGGCTCGAAATGTTGGCGGCATGGCTCGAAATGTTGGCGGCGTGGCTCGAAATGTTGGCGGCATGGTTCGAAATTTTGGCGGCATGGCTCAAAGTGTTGACGGCATGGCTAGAAATGTTGGCGGCATGGCTAGAAATGTTGGCGGCATGGTTCGAAATGTTGGCGGCATGGCTCGAAATGTTGGCGGGATGGCTCGAAACGTTGGCGGCGTGGCTCCAAATGTTGGCGGCGTGGCTCAAAATGTTGGCGACATGGCTCGAAATGTTGGCGGCATGGCTCGAAATGTTGGCGGCTTTTTTCGAAATGTTGGCGGCATGGCTCGAAATGTTGGCGGCATGGCTCGAAATGTTGGCGGCATGGCTGGAAATGTTGGCGGCATTGCTCGAAATGTTGGCGGCATGGCTCGAAATGTTGCCGGCATGGCTCGAAATGGCGGCGTGACTCAAAATCTTGGCGGCATGGCTCGAAGTGTTGGCGGCATAGCTCGAAATGTTGGCGGCATGGTTCGATATGTTGGCGGCATGGCTCTAAATGTTGGCGGCATGGCTCGAAATGTTGGCGGCATTGCTCGAAATGTTGCCGGCATGGCTCGAAATGGCGGCATGACTCAAAATCTTGGCGGCATGGCTCGAAGTGTTGGCGGCATAGCTCGAAATGTTAGCGGCATGGCTCGAAATGTTGGCGGCATGGCTCTAAATGTTGGCGGCATGGCTCGAAATGTTGGTGGCATAGCTCGAAATGTTAGCGGCATGGCTGGAAATGTTGGCGGCATTGCTCGAAATGTTGCCGGCATGGCTCGAAATGGCGGCATGACTCAAAATCTTGGCGGCATGGCTCGAAGTGTTGGCGGCATAGCTCGAAATGTTAGCGGCATGGCTCGAAATGTTGGCGGCATGGCTCTAAATGTTGGCGGCATGGCTCGAAATGTTGGTGGCATAGCTCGAAATGTTAGCGGCATGGCTCGAAATGTTGGCGGCATGGCTCTAAATGTTGGCGGCATGGCTCGAAATGTTGGTGGCATGGCTCGAAATGTTGGCGGCATTGCTCGAAATGTTGGCGGCATGGCTCGAAATGTTGGCGGCATAGCTCGAAATGTCGGCGGCATAGCTCGAAATGCTGGCGGCATGGCTCGAAATGTTGGCGGCATTGCTAGAAATGTTGGCGGCATGGCTCGAAATGTTGGCGGCATAGCTCGAAATGTTGGCGGCATAGCTCGAAATGCTGGCGGCATGGCTCGAAATGTTGGCGGCATTGCTAGAAATGTTGGCGGCATGGCTCGAAATGTTGGCGGCATGGCTCGAAATGTTGGCGGCGTGGCTCGAAATGTTGGCGGCATGACTCGAAATATTGGCGGCATGGCTCAAAATGTTGGCGGCATGGTTCGAAATGTTGGCGGCATGGCTCGAAATGAGGGCGGCATGGCTCGAAATGTTGGCGGCATAGCTCGAAATGTTTGCGGCATGGCTCGAAATGTTGGCGGCATAGCTCGAAATGTTGGCGGCATGGCTCGAAATGTTGGCGGCATGGCTCGAAATGTGGGCGGCATGGCTCGAAATATTGGCGGCATGACTCGAAGTGTTGGCGGCATGGCTCGAGGTGTTAGCGGAATGGCTCGAAATGTTGGCGGCATTGCTCGAAATGTTGGCGGCATGGCTCGAAATGTTGGCGGCATGACTCGAAGTGTTGGCGGCATGGCTCGAGGTGTTAGCGGAATGGCTCGAAATGTTGGCGGCATGGCTCAAAATGTTGGCGGCATGGCTTGAAATGTTGGCGGCATGGCTCGAAGCTTTGGCGGCATAGCTAGAAATGTTGGCGGCATGGCTCGAAATGTTGGCGGCATGGCTCGAAATGTTGGCGGCGTGGCTCGAAATGTTGGCGGCTTGGCTCGAAATATTGGCGGCATGGCTCAAAATGTTGGCGGCATGGCTTGAAATGTTGGCGGCATGGCTCGAAGCTTTGGCGGCATAGCTAGAAATGTTGGCGGCATGTCTCGAAATGTTGGCGGCATGGCTCGAAATGTTGGCGGCATTGCTAGAAATGTTGGCGGCATGGTTCGAAATGTTGGCGGCATGGCTCGAAATGTTGGCGGCATGGCTCGAAATGTTGGCGGCGTGGCTCGAAATGTTGGCGGCTTGGCTCGAAATATTGGCAGCATGGCTCGAAATGTTGGCGGCATGGCTCGAAATGTTCGCGGCATGGCTCGAAATGTTGGCGGCATGGCTCAAAGTGTTGGCGACATGGCTCGGAATGTTGGCGGCATGGCTCGAACTGTTGGCGGCATGGTTCGAAATGTTGGCGGCGTGGCTCGAAATGTTGGCGGCATTGCTAGAAATGTTGGCGTCATGGCTCGAAATGTTGGCGGCATGGCTCGAAATGTTGGCGGCATAGCTCGAAATGTTTGCGGCATGGCTCGAAATGTTGGCGGCATGACTCGAAATGTTTGCGGCATGGCTCGAAATGGTGGCGGTGGTTCGAAATGTTAGAGGCATGGCTCGAAATGTTGGCGGCATGGCTCGAAATGTTGGCGGCATGGCTCGAAATGGCGGCATGGTTCGAAATTTTAGAGGCATGGCTCGAAATGTTGGCGGCATGGCTCGAAATGTTGGCGGCATGGCTCGAAATGTTGGCGGCATGGCTCGAAATGTTGGCGGCATGGCTCGAAATGTTGACGGCGTTCCTCGAAATGTTGGCGGCCTGGCTCGAAATGTTGGCGGCATGGCTCGAAATGTTGGCGGCATTGCTAGAAATGTTGGCGGCATGGCTCAAAATGTTGGCGGCATAGCTCGAAATGTTGACGGCGTGGCTTGAAATGTTGGCGGCATGGCTCGAAATATTGCGGCATGGCTCGAAATGTTGGCGGCATGGTTCGAAATGTTGGCGGCATTGCTCGAAATGTTGGCGGAATGGCTCGAAATGTTGGCGGCATGGCTCGAAATGTTGGCGGCATGACTCGAAGTGTTGGCGGCATGGCTCGAGGTGTTAGCGGAATGGCTCGAAATGTTATCGGCATGGCTCAAAATGTTGGCGGCATGGCTTGAAATGTTGGCGGCATGGCTCGAAGCTTTGGCGGCATAGCTAGAAATGTTGGCGGCATGGCTCGAAATGTTGGCGGCATGGCTCGAAATGTTGGCGGCATGGCTCGAAATGTTGGCGCCATTGCTCGAAATGTTGGCGGCATGGCTCGAAATGTTGGCGGCATAGCTCGTAATGTCGGCGGCATAGCTCGAAATGCTGGCGGCATGGCTCGAAATGTTGGCGGCATTGCTAGAAATGTTGGCGGCATGGCTCGAAATGTTGGCGGCATAGCTCGAAATGTTGGCGGCATAGCTCGAAATGCTGGCGGCATGGCTCGAAATGTTGGCGGCATTGCTAGAAATGTTGGCGGCATGGCTCGAAATGTTGGCGGCATGGCTCGAAATGTTGGCGGCGTGACTCGAAATGTTGGCGGCATGGCTCGAAATATTGGCGGCATGGCTCGAAATGTTGGCGGCATGGTTCGAAATGTTGGCGGCATGGCTCGAAATGTGGGCGGCATGGCTCGAAATGTTGGCGGCATAGCTCGAAATGTTTGCGGCATGGCTCGAAATGTTGGCGGCATAGCTCGAAATGTTGACGGCATGGCTCGAAATGGCGGCATGACTCAAAATCTTGGCGGCATGGCTCGAAGTGTTGGCGGCATAGCTCGAAATGTTAGCGGCATGGCTCGAAATGTTGGCGTCATGGCTCTAAATGTTGGCGGCATGGCTCTAAATGTTGGCGGCATGGCTCGAAATGTTGGTGGCATGGCTCGAAATGTTGGCGGCATTGCTCGAAATGTTGGCGGCATGGCTCGAAATGTTGGCGGCATAGCTCGAAATGTCGGCGGCATAGCTCGAAATGCTGGCGGCATGGCTCGAAATGTTGGCGGCATTGCTAGAAATGTTGGCGGCATGGCTCGAAATGTTGGCGGCATAGCTCGAAATGTTGGCGGCATAGCTCGAAATGCTGGCGGCATGGCTCGAAATGTTGGCGGCATTGCTAGAAATGTTGGCGGCATGGCTCGAAATGTTGGCGGCATGGCTCGAAATGTTGGCGGCGTGGCTCGAAATGTTGGCGGCATGACTCGAAATATTGGCGGCATGGCTCAAAATGTTGGCGGCATGGTTCGAAATGTTGGCGGCATGGCTCGAAATGAGGGCGGCATGGTTCGAAATGTTGGCGGCATAGCTCGAAATGTTTGCGGCATGGCTCGAAATGTTGGCGGCATAGCTCGAAATGTTGGCGGCATGGTTCGAAATGTTGGCGGCATGGCTCGAAATGAGGGCGGCATGGCTCGAAATGTTGGCGGCGTGGCTCGAAATGTTGGCGGCATGACTCGAAATATTGGCGGCATGGCTCAAAATGTTGGCGGCATGGTTCGAAATGTTGGCGGCATGGCTCGAAATGAGGGCGGCATGGCTCGAAATGTTGGCGGCATTGCTCGAAATGTTGGCGGCATGGCTCGAAATGTTGCCGGCATGGCTCGAAATGGCGGCATGACTCAAAATCTTGGCGGCATGGCTCGAAGTGTTGGCGGCATAGCTCGAAATGTTAGCGGCATGGCTCGAAATGTTGGCGGCATGGCTCTAAATGTTGGCGGCATGGCTCGAAATGTTGGTGGCATAGCTCGAAATGTTAGCGGCATGGCTCGAAATGTTGGCGGCATGGCTCTAAATGTTGGCGGCATGGCTCGAAATGTTGGTGGCATGGCTCGAAATGTTGGCGGCATTGCTCGAAATGTTGGCGGCATGGCTCGAAATGTTGGCTGCATAGCTCGAAATGTCGGCGGCATAGCTCGAAATGCTGGCGGCATGGCTCGAAATGTTGGCGGCATTGCTAGAAATGTTGGCGGCATGGCTCGAAATGTTGGCGGCATAGCTCGAAATGTTGGCGGCATAGCTCGAAATGCTGGTGGCATGGCTCGAAATGTAGGCGGCATTGCTAGAAATGTTGGCGGCATGGCTCGAAATGTTGGCGGCATGGCTCGAAATGTTGGCGGCGTGACTCGAAATGTTGGCGGCATGACTCGAAATATTGGCGGCATGGCTCGAAATGTTGGCGGCATGGTTCGAAATGTTGGCGGCATGGCTCGAAATGAGGGCGGCATGGCTCGAAATGTTGGCGGCATAGCTCGAAATGTTTGCGGCATGGCTCGAAATGTTGGCGGCATAGCTCGAAATGTTGGCGGCATGGCTCGAAATGTTGGCGGCATGGTTCGAAATGTGGGCGGCATGGCTCGAAATATTGGCGGCATGACTCGAAGTGTTGGCGGCATGGCTCGAGGTGTTAGCGGAATGGCTCGAAATGTTGGCGGCATTGCTCGAAATGTTGGCGGCATGGCTCGAAATGTTGGCGGCATGACTCGAAGTGTTGGCGGCATGGCTCGAGGTGTTAGCGGAATGGCTCGAAATGTTGGCGGCATGGCTCAAAATGTTGGCGGCATGGCTTGAAATGTTGGCGGCATGGCTCGAAGCTTTGGCGGCATAGCTAGAAATGTTGGCGGCATGGCTCGAAATGTTGGCGGCATGGCTCGAAATGTTGGCGGCATGGCTCGAAATGTTGGCGGCATGGTTCGAAATGTTGGCGGCATTGCTCGAAATGTTGGCGACATGGCTCGAAATGTTGGCGGCATTGCTAGAAATGTTGGCGGCATGGTTCGAAATGTTGGCGGCATGGCTCGAAATGTTGGCGGCATGGCTCGAAATGTTGGCGGCGTGGCTCGAAATGTTGGCGGCTTGGCTCGAAATATTGGCAGCATGGCTCGAAATGTTGGCGGCATGGTTCGAAATGTTGGCGGCATGGCTCGAAATGTGGGCGGCATGGATCGAAATGTTGGCGGCATAGCTCGAAATGGTTGCGGCATGGCTCGAAATGTTGGCGGCATGGCTCGAAATGTTCGCGGCATGGCTCGAAATGTTGGCGGCATGGCTCAAAGTGTTGGCGACATGGCTCGGAATGTTGGCGGCATGGCTCGAACTGTTGGCGGCATGGTTCGAAATGTTGGCGGCGTGGCTCGAAATGTTGGCGGCATTGCTAGAAATGTTGGCGGCATGGCTCGAAATGTTGGCGGCATGGCTCGAAATGTTGGCGGCATAGCTCGAAATGTTTGCGGCATGGCTCGAAATGTTGGCGGCATGGCTCGAAATGTTGGCGGCATGGCTCGAAATGGTGGCGGCGTGGTTCGAAATTTTAGAGGCATGGCTCGAAATGTTTTGCGGCATGGCTCGAAATGTTGGCGGCATGGCTCGAAATGTTGGCGGCATGGCTCGAAATGTTGGCGGCATGGCTCGAAATGTTGGCGGCATGGCTCGAAATGTTGACGGCGTGGCTCGAAATGTTGGCGGCCTGGCTCGAAATGTTGGCGGGATGGCTCGAAACGTTGGCGGCGTGGCTCCAAATGTTGGCGGCATGGCTCGAAATGTTGCGGCGTGGCTCGAAATATTGGCGGCATGGCTCGAAATGTTGGCGGCATGGCTCGAAATGTTGCGGCGTGGCTCGAAATATTGGCGGCATGGCTCGAAATGTTGGCGGCATGGCTCGAAATGTTGGCGGCGTGGCTCGAAATGTTGGCGGCATGGTTCGAAATTTTGGCGGCATGGCTCAAAGTGTTGACGGCATGGCTAGAAATGTTGGCGGCATGGCTAGAAATGTTGGCGGCATGGTTCGAAATGTTGGCGGCATGGCTCGAAATGTTGGCGGCGTGGCTCGAAACGTTGGCGGCGTGGCTCCAAATGTTGGCGGCATGGCTCGAAATGTTGCGGCGTGGCTCGAAATATTGGCGGCATGGCTCGAAATGTTGGCGGCATGGCTCGAAATGTTGCGGCGTGGCTCGAAATATTGGCGGCATGGCTCGAAATGTTGGCGGCATGGCTCGAAATGTTGGCGGCGTGGCTCGAAATGTTGGCGGCATGGTTCGAAATTTTGGCGGCATGGCTCAAAGTGTTGACGGCATGGCTAGAAATGTTGGCGGCATGGCTAGAAATGTTGGCGGCATGGTTCGAAATGTTGGCGGCATGGCTCGAAATGTTGGCGGGATGGCTCGAAACGTTGGCGGCGTGGCTCCAAATGTTGGCGGCGTGGCTCAAAATGTTGGCGACATGGCTCGAAATGTTGGCGGCATGGCTCGAAATGTTGGCGGCTTTTTTCGAAATGTTGGCGGCATGGCTCGAAATGTTGGCGGCATGGCTCGAAATGTTGGCGGCATGGCTGGAAATGTTGGCGGCATTGCTCGAAATGTTGGCGGCATGGCTCGAAATGTTGCCGGCATGGCTCGAAATGGCGGCGTGACTCAAAATCTTGGCGGCATGGCTCGAAGTGTTGGCGGCATAGCTCGAAATGTTGGCGGCATGGCTCGATATGTTGGCGGCATGGCTCTAAATGTTGGCGGCATGGCTCGAAATGTTGGCGGCATTGCTCGAAATGTTGCCGGCATGGCTCGAAATGGCGGCATGACTCAAAATCTTGGCGGCATGGCTCGAAGTGTTGGCGGCATAGCTCGAAATGTTAGCGGCATGGCTCGAAATGTTGGCGGCATGGCTCTAAATGTTGGCGGCATGGCTCGAAATGTTGGTGGCATAGCTCGAAATGTTAGCGGCATGGCTGGAAATGTTGGCGGCATTGCTCGAAATGTTGCCGGCATGGCTCGAAATGGCGGCATGACTCAAAATCTTGGCGGCATGGCTCGAAGTGTTGGCGGCATAGCTCGAAATGTTAGCGGCATGGCTCGAAATGTTGGCGGCATGGCTCTAAATGTTGGCGGCATGGCTCGAAATGTTGGTGGCATAGCTCGAAATGTTAGCGGCATGGCTCGAAATGTTGGCGGCATGGCTCTAAATGTTGGCGGCATGGCTCGAAATGTTGGTGGCATGGCTCGAAATGTTGGCGGCATTGCTCGAAATGTTGGCGGCATGGCTCGAAATGTTGGCGGCATAGCTCGAAATGTCGGCGGCATAGCTCGAAATGCTGGCGGCATGGCTCGAAATGTTGGCGGCATTGCTAGAAATGTTGGCGGCATGGCTCGAAATGTTGGCGGCATAGCTCGAAATGTTGGCGGCATAGCTCGAAATGCTGGCGGCATGGCTCGAAATGTTGGCGGCATTGCTAGAAATGTTGGCGGCATGGCTCGAAATGTTGGCGGCATGGCTCGAAATGTTGGCGGCGTGGCTCGAAATGTTGGCGGCATGACTCGAAATATTGGCGGCATGGCTCAAAATGTTGGCGGCATGGTTCGAAATGTTGGCGGCATGGCTCGAAATGAGGGCGGCATGGCTCGAAATGTTGGCGGCATAGCTCGAAATGTTTGCGGCATGGCTCGAAATGTTGGCGGCATAGCTCGAAATGTTGGCGGCATGGCTCGAAATGTTGGCGGCATGGCTCGAAATGTGGGCGGCATGGCTCGAAATATTGGCGGCATGACTCGAAGTGTTGGCGGCATGGCTCGAGGTGTTAGCGGAATGGCTCGAAATGTTGGCGGCATTGCTCGAAATGTTGGCGGCATGGCTCGAAATGTTGGCGGCATGACTCGAAGTGTTGGCGGCATGGCTCGAGGTGTTAGCGGAATGGCTCGAAATGTTGGCGGCATGGCTCAAAATGTTGGCGCCATGGCTTGAAATGTTGGCGGCATGGCTCGAAGCTTTGGCGGCATAGCTAGAAATGTTGGCGGCATGGCTCGAAATGTTGGCGGCATGGCTCGAAATGTTGGCGGCATTGCTAGAAATGTTGGCGGCATGGTTCGAAATGTTGGCGGCATGGCTCGAAATGTTGGCGGCATGGCTCGAAATGTTGGCGGCGTGGCTCGAAATGTTGGCGGCTTGGCTCGAAATATTGGCAGCATGGCTCGAAATATTGGCGGCATGGTTCGAAATGTTGGCGGCATGGCTCGAAATGTGGGCGGCATGGCTCGAAATGTTGGCGGCATAGCTCGAAATGTTTGCGGCATGGCTCGAAATGTTGGCGGCATGGCTCGAAATGTTCGCGGCATGGCTCGAAATGTTGGCGGCATGGCTCAAAGTGTTGGCGACATGGCTCGGAATGTTGGCGGCATGGCTCGAACTGTTGGCGGCATGGTTCGAAATGTTGGCGGCGTGGCTCGAAATGTTGGCGGCATTGCTAGAAATGTTGGCGTCATGGCTCGAAATGTTGGCGGCATGGCTCGAAATGTTGGCGGCATAGCTCGAAATGTTTGCGGCATGGCTCGAAATGTTGGCGGCATGACTCGAAATGTTTGCGGCATGGCTCGAAATGGTGGCGGTGGTTCGAAATGTTAGAGGCATGGCTCGAAATGTTGGCGGCATGGCTCGAAATGTTGGCGGCATGGCTCGAAATGGCGGCATGGTTCGAAATTTTAGAGGCATGGCTCGAAATGTTGGCGGCATGGCTCGAAATGTTGGCGGCATGGCTCGAAATGTTGGCGGCATGGCTCGAAATGTTGGCGGCATGGCTCGAAATGTTGACGGCGTTGCTCGAAATGTTGGCGGCCTGGCTCGAAATGTTGGCGGCATGGCTCGAAATGTTGGCGGCATTGCTAGAAATGTTGGCGGCATGGCTCGAAATGTTGGCGGCATAGCTCGAAATGTTGACGGCGTGGCTTGAAATGTTGGCGGCATGGCTCGAAATATTGCGGCATGGCTCGAAATGTTGGCGGCATGGTTCGAAATGTTGGCGGCATGGCTCGAAATGTTGGCGGCATGGCTCGAAATGTTGGCGGCATGGCTCGAAATGTTGGCGGCATGACTCGAAGTGTTGGCGGCATGGCTCGAGGTGTTAGCGGAATGGCTCGAAATGTTATCGGCATGGCTCAAAATGTTGGCGGCATGGCTTGAAATGTTGGCGGCATGGCTCGAAGCTTTGGCGGCATAGCTAGAAATGTTGGCGGCATGGCTCGAAATGTTGGCGGCATGGCTCGAAATGTTGGCGGCATGGCTCGAAATGTTGGCGCCATTGCTCGAAATGTTGGCGGCATGGCTCGAAATGTTGGCGGCATAGCTCGAAATGTCGGCGGCATAGCTCGAAATGCTGGCGGCATGGCTCGAAATGTTGGCGGCATTGCTAGAAATGTTGGCGGCATGGCTCGAAATGTTGGCGGCATAGCTCGAAATGTTGGCGGCATAGCTCGAAATGCTGGCGGCATGGCTCGAAATGTTGGCGGCATTGCTAGAAATGTTGGCGGCATGGCTCGAAATGTTGGCGGCATGGCTCGAAATGTTGGCGGCGTGGCTCGAAATGTTGGCGGCATGGCTCGAAATATTGGCGGCATGGCTCGAAATGTTGGCGGCATGGTTCGAAATGTTGGCGGCATGGCTCGAAATGTGGGCGGCATAGCTCGAAATGTTTGCGGCATGGCTCGAAATGTTGGCGGCATAGCTCGAAATGTTGACGGCATGGCTCGAAATGGCGGCATGACTCAAAATCTTGGCGGCATGGCTCGAAGTGTTGGCGGCATAGCTCGAAATGTTAGCGGCATGGCTCGAAATGTTGGCGTCATGGCTCTAAATGTTGGCGGCATGCCTCGAAATGTTGGTGGCATAGCTCGAAATGTTAGCGGCATGGCTGGAAATGTTGGCGGCATTGCTCGAAATGTTGGCGGCATGGCTCGAAATGTTGCCGGCATGGCTCGAAATGGCGGCATGACTCAAAATCTTGGCGGCATGGCTCGAAGTGTTGGCGGCATAGCTCGAAATGTTAGCGGCATGGCTCGAAATGTTGGCGGCATGGCTCTAAATGTTGGCGGCATGGCTCGAAATGTTGGTGGCATAGCTCGAAATGTTAGCGGCATGGCTCGAAATGTTGGCGGCATGGCTCTAAATGTTGGCGGCATGGCTCGAAATGTTGGTGGCATGGCTCGAAATGTTGGCGGCATTGCTCGAAATGTTGGCGGCATGGCTCGAAATGTTGGCGGCATAGCTCGAAATGTCGGCGGCATAGCTCGAAATGCTGGCGGCATGGCTCGAAATGTTGGCGGCATTGCTAGAAATGTTGGCGGCATGGCTCGAAATGTTGGCGGCATAGCTCGAAATGTTGGCGGCATAGCTCGAAATGCTGGTGGCATGGCTCGAAATGTTGGCGGCATTGCTAGAAATGTTGGCGGCATGGCTCGAAATGTTGGCGGCATGGCTCGAAATGTTGGCGGCGTGGCTCGAAATGTTGGCGGCATGACTCGAAATATTGGCGGCATGGCTCGAAATGTTGGCGGCATGGTTCGAAATGTTGGCGGCATGGCTCGAAATGAGGGCGGCATGGCTCGAAATGTTGGCGGCATAGCTCGAAATGTTTGCGGCATGGCTCGAAATGTTGGCGGCATAGCTCGAAATGTTGGCGGCATGGCTCGAAATGTTGGCGGCATGGCTCGAAATGTGGGCGGCATGGCTCGAAATATTGGCGGCATGACTCGAAGTGTTGGCGGCATGGCTCGAGGTGTTAGCGGAATGGCTCGAAATGTTGGCGGCATTGCTCGAAATGTTGGCGGCATGGCTCGAAATGTTGGCGGCATGACTCGAAGTGTTGGCGGCATGGCTCGAGGTGTTAGCGGAATGGCTCGAAATGTTGGCGGCATGGCTCAAAATGTTGGCGGCATGGCTTGAAATGTTGGCGGCATGGCTCGAAGCTTTGGCGGCATAGCTAGAAATGTTGGCGGCATGGCTCGAAATGTTGGCGGCATGGCTCGAAATGTTGGCGGCATGGCTCGAAATGTTGGCGGCATGGCTCGAAATGTTGGCGGCATTGCTCGAAATGTTGGCGGCATGGCTCGAAATGTTGGCGGCATTGCTAGAAATGTTGGCGGCATGGTTCGAAATGTTGGCGGCATGGCTCGAAATGTTGGCGGCATGGCTCGAAATGTTGGCGGCGTGGCTCGAAATGTTGGCGGCTTGGCTCGAAATTTTGGCAGCATGGCTCGAAATGTTGGCGGCATGGTTCGAAATGTTGGCGGCATGGCTCGAAATGTGGGCGGCATGGCTCGAAATGTTGGCGGCATAGCTCGAAATGGTTGCGGCATGGCTCGAAATGTTGGCGGCATGGCTCGAAATGTTCGCGGCATGGCTCGAAATGTTGGCGGCATGGCTCAAAGTGTTGGCGACATGGCTCGGAATGTTGGCGGCATGGCTCGAACTGTTGGCGGCATGGTTCGAAATGTTGGCGGCGTGGCTCGAAATGTTGGCGGCATTGCTAGAAATGTTGGCGGCATGGCTCGAAATGTTGGCGGCATGGCTCGAAATGTTGGCGGCATAGCTCGAAATGTTTGCGGCATGGCTCGAAATGTTGGCGGCATGGCTCGAAATGTTGGCGGCATGGCTCGAAATGGTGGCGGCGTGGTTCGAAATTTTAGAGGCATGGCTCGAAATGTTGGCGGCATGGCTCGAAATGTTGGCGGCATGGCTCGAAATGTTGGCGGCATGGCTCGAAATGTTGGCGGCATGGCTCGAAATGTTGGCGGCATGGCTCGAAATGTTGACGGCGTGGCTCGAAATGTTGGCGGCCTGGCTCGAAATGTTGGCGGCATGTCTCGAAATGTTGGCGGCATTGCTAGAAATGTTGGCGGCATGGCTCGAAATGTTGGCGGCATAGCTCGAAATGTTGACGGCGTGGCTTGAAATGTTGGCGGCATGGCTCGAAATATTGCGGCATGGCTCGAAATGTTGGCGGCATGGTTCGAAATGTTGGCGGCATGGCTCGAAATGTTGGCGGCATGGTTCGAAATGTTGGCGGCATGGCTCGAAATGTTGGCGGCATGACTCGAAGTGTTGGCGGCATGGCTCGAGGTGTTAGCGGAATGGCTCGAAATGTTATCGGCATGGCTCGAAATGTTGGCGGCATGGCTCGAAATGTTGGCGGCATTGCTAGAAATGTTGGCGGCATGGCTCGAAATGTTGGCGGAATAGCTCGAAATGTTGACGGCGTGGCTTGAAATGTTGGCGGCATGGCTCGAAATATTGCGGCATGGCTCGAAATGTTGGCGGCATGGTTCGAAATGTTGGCGGCATGGCTCGAAATGTTGGCGGCATGGCTCGAAATGTTGGCGGCATGGCTCGAAATGTTGGCGGCATGACTCGAAGTGTTGGCGGCATGGCTCGAGGTGTTAGCGGAATGGCTCGAAATGTTGGCGGCATGGCTCGAAATGTTGGCGACATGGCTCGAAATGGCGGCATGGTTCGAAATTTTAGAGGCATGGCTCGAAATGTTGGCGGCATGGCTAGAAATGTTGGCGGCGTGGCTCGAAATGTTGGCGGCATGGCTCGAAATATTTGCGGCATGGCTAGAAATGTTGGCGGCATGGTTCGAAATGTTGGCGGCGTGGCTCAAAATGTTGGCGACATGGCTCGAAATGTTGGCGGCATGGCTCGAAATGTTGGCGGCTTTTTTCGAAATGTTGGCGGCATGGCTCGAAATGTTGGCGGCATGGCTCGAAATGTTGGCGGCTTTTTTCGAAATGTTGGCGCCATTGCTCGAAATGTTGGCGGCATGGCTCGAAATGTTGGCGGCATAGCTCGAAATGTTGGCGGCATAGCTCGAAATGCTGGCGGCATGGCTCGAAATGTTGGCGGCATTGCTAGAAATGTTGGCGGCATGGCTCGAAATGTTGGCGGCATAGCTCGAAATGTTGGCGGCATAGCTCGAAATGCTGGCGGCATGGCTCGAAATGTTGGCGGCATTGCTAGAAATGTTGGCGGCATGGCTCGAAATGTTGGCGGCATGGCTCGAAATGTTGGCGGCGTGGCTCGAAATGTTGGCGGCATGGCTCGAAATATTGGCGGCATGGCTCGAAATGTTGGCGGCATGGTTCGAAATGTTGGCGGCATGGCTCGAAATGTGGGCGGCATGGCTCGAAATGTTGGCGGCATAGCTCGAAATGTTTGCGGCATGGCTCGAAATGTTGGCGGCATAGCTCGAAATGTTGACGGCATGGCTCGAAATGGCGGCATGACTCAAAATCTTGGCGGCATGGCTCGAAGTGTTGGCGGCATAGCTCGAAATGTTAGCGGCATGGCTCGAAATGTTGGCGGCATGGCTCTAAATGTTGGCGGCATGGCTCGAAATGTTGGTGGCATAGCTCGAAATGTTAGCGGCATGGCTGGAAATGTTGGCGGCATTGCTCGAAATGTTGGCGGCATGGCTCGAAATGTTGCCGGCATGGCTCGAAATGGCGGCATGACTCAAAATCTTGGCGGCATGGCTCGAAGTGTTGGCGGCATAGCTCGAAATGTTAGCGGCATGGCTCGAAATGTTGGCGGCATGGCTCTAAATGTTGGCGGCATGGCTCGAAATGTTGGTGGCATAGCTCGAAATGTTAGCGGCATGGCTCGAAATGTTGGCGGCATGGCTCTAAATGTTGGCGGCATGGCTCGAAATGTTGGTGGCATGGCTCGAAATGTTGGCGGCATTGCTCGAAATGTTGGCGGCATGGCTCGAAATGTTGGCGGCATAGCTCGAAATGTCGGCGGCATAGCTCGAAATGCTGGCGGCATGGCTCGAAATGTTGGCGGCATTGCTAGAAATGTTGGCGGCATGGCTCGAAATGTTGGCGGCATAGCTCGAAATGTTGGCGGCATAGCTCGAAATGCTGGTGGCATGGCTCGAAATGTTGGCGGCATTGCTAGAAATGTTGGCGGCATGGCTCGAAATGTTGGCGGCATGGCTCGAAATGTTGGCGGCATGGCTCGAAATGAGGGCGGCATGGCTCGAAATGTTGGCGGCATAGCTCGAAATGTTTGCGGCATGGCTCGAAATGTTGGAGGCATAGCTCGAAATGTTGGCGGCATGGCTCGAAATGTTGGCGGCATGGCTCGAAATGTGGGCGGCATGGCTCGAAATATTGGCGGCATGACTCGAAGTGTTGGCGGCATGGCTCGAAATGAGGGCGGCATGGCTCTAAATGTTGGCGGCATGGCTCGAAATGTTGGTGGCATGGCTCGAAATGTTGGCGGCATTGCTCGAAATGTTGGCAACATGGCTCGAAATGTTGGCGGCATAGCTCGAAATGTCGGCGGCATAGCTCGAAATGCTGGCGGCATGGCTCGAAATGTTGGCGGCATTGCTAGAAATGTTGGCGGCATGGCTCGAAATGTTGGCGGCATAGCTCGAAATGTTGGCGGCATAGCTCGAAATGCTGGTGGCATGGCTCGAAATGTTGGCGGCATTGCTAGAAATGTTGGCGGCATGGCTCGAAATGGTGGCGGCATGGCTCGAAATGTGGTCGGCGTGGCTCGAAATGTTGGCGGCATGACTCGAAATATTGGCGGCATGGCTCGAAATGTTGGCGGCATGGTTCGAAATGTTGGCGGCATGGCTCGAAATGAGGGCGGCATGGCTCGAAATGTTGGCGGCATAGCTCGAAATGTTTGCGGCATGGCTCGAAATGTTGGCGGCATAGCTCGAAATGTTGGCGGCATGGCTCGAAATGTTGGCGGCATGGCTCGAAATGTGGGCGGCATGGCTCGAAATATTGGCGGCATGACTCGAAGTGTTGGCGGCATGGCTCGAGGTGTTAGCGGAATGGCTCGAAATGTTGGCGGCATTGCTCGAAATGTTGGCGGCATGGCTCGAAATGTTGGCGGCATGACTCGAAGTGTTGGCGGCATGGCTCGAGGTGTTAGCGGAATGGCTCGAAATGTTGGCGGCATGGCTCAAAATGTTGGCGGCATGGCTTGAAATGTTGGCGGCATGGCTCGAAGCTTTGGCGGCATAGCTAGAAATGTTGGCGGCATGGCTCGAAATGTTGGCGGCATGGCTCGAAATGTTGGCGGCATGGCTCGAAATGTTGGCGGCATGGCTCGAAATGTTGGCGGCATTGCTCGAAATGTTGGCGGCATGGCTCGAAATGTTGGCGGCATTGCTAGAAATGTTGGCGGCATGGTTCGAAATGTTGGCGGCATGGCTCGAAATGTTGGCGGCATGGCTCGAAATGTTGGCGGCGTGGCTCGAAATGTTGGCGGCTTGGCTCGAAATTTTGGCAGCATGGCTCGAAATGTTGGCGGCATGGTTCGAAATGTTGGCGGCATGGCTCGAAATGTGGGCGGCATGGCTCGAAATGTTGGCGGCATAGCTCGAAATGGTTGCGGCATGGCTCGAAATGTTGGCGGCATGGCTCGAAATGTTCGCGGCATGGCTCGAAATGTTGGCGGCATGGCTCAAAGTGTTGGCGACATGGCTCGGAATGTTGGCGGCATGGCTCGAACTGTTGGCGGCATGGTTCGAAATGTTGGCGGCGTGGCTCGAAATGTTGGCGGCATTGCTAGAAATGTTGGCGGCATGGCTCGAAATGTTGGCGGCATGGCTCGAAATGTTGGCGGCATAGCTCGAAATGTTTGCGGCATGGCTCGAAATGTTGGCGGCATGGCTCGAAATGTTGGCGGCATGGCTCGAAATGGTGGCGGCGTGGTTCGAAATTTTAGAGGCATGGCTCGAAATGTTGGCGGCATGGCTCGAAATGTTGGCGGCATGGCTCGAAATGTTGGCGGTATGGCTCGAAATGTTGGCGGCATGGCTCGAAATGTTGGCGGCATGGCTCGAAATGTTGACGGCGTGGCTCGAAATGTTGGCGGCCTGGCTCGAAATGTTGGCGGCATGTCTCGAAATGTTGGCGGCATTGCTAGAAATGTTGGCGGCATGGCTCGAAATGTTGGCGGCATAGCTCGAAATGTTGACGGCGTGGCTTGAAATGTTGGCGGCATGGCTCGAAATATTGCGGCATGGCTCGAAATGTTGGCGGCATGGTTCGAAATGTTGGCGGCATGGCTCGAAATGTTGGCGGCATGGTTCGAAATGTTGGCGGCATGGCTCGAAATGTTGGCGGCATGACTCGAAGTGTTGGCGGCATGGCTCGAGGTGTTAGCGGAATGGCTCGAAATGTTATCGGCATGGCTCGAAATGTTGGCGGCATGGCTCGAAATGTTGGCGGCATTGCTAGAAATGTTGGCGGCATGGCTCGAAATGTTGGCGGCATAGCTCGAAATGTTGACGGCGTGGCTTGAAATGTTGGCGGCATGGCTCGAAATATTGCGGCATGGCTCGAAATGTTGGCGGCATGGTTCGAAATGTTGGCGGCATGGCTCGAAATGTTGGCGGCATGGCTCGAAATGTTGGCGGCATGGCTCGAAATGTTGGCGGCATGACTCGAAGTGTTGGCGGCATGGCTCGAGGTGTTAGCGGAATGGCTCGAAATGTTGGCGGCATGGCTCGAAATGTTGGCGACATGGCTCGAAATGGCGGCATGGTTCGAAATTTTAGAGGCATGGCTCGAAATGTTGGCGGCATGGCTAGAAATGTTGGCGGCGTGGCTCGAAATGTTGGCGGCATGGCTCGAAATATTTGCGGCATGGCTAGAAATGTTGGCGGCATGGTTCGAAATGTTGGCGGCGTGGCTCAAAATGTTGGTGACATGGCTCGAAATGTTGGCGGCATGGCTCGAAATGTTGGCGGCTTTTTTCGAAATGTTGGCGGCA
Organism: Agriotes lineatus; assembly: GCA_940337035.1. Taxonomy (NCBI): domain Eukaryota; kingdom Metazoa; phylum Arthropoda; class Insecta; order Coleoptera; family Elateridae; genus Agriotes; species Agriotes lineatus. Next base: position 326,569 of record CALNHX010000467.1, read on the forward strand.
TTGCTCGAAATGTTGGCGGCATGGCTCGAAATGTTGGCGGCTTTTTTCGAAATGTTGGCGCCATTGCTCGAAATGTTGGCGGCATGGCTCGAAATGTTGGCGGCATAGCTCGAAATGTCGGCGGCATAGCTCGAAATGCTGGCGGCATGGCTCGAAATGTTGGCGGCATTGCTAGAAATGTTGGCGGCATGGCTCGAAATGTTGGCGGCATAGCTCGAAATGTTGGCGGCATAGCTCGAAATGCTGGCGGCATGGCTCGAAATGTTGGCGGCATTGCTAGAAATGTTGGCGGCATGGCTCGAAATGTTGGCGGCATGGCTCGAAATGTTGGCGGCGTGGCTCGAAATGTTGGCGGCATGGCTCGAAATATTGGCGGCATGGCTCGAAATGTTGGCGGCATGGTTCGAAATGTTGGCGGCATGGCTCGAAATGTGGGCGGCATGGCTCGAAATGTTGGCGGCATAGCTCGAAATGTTTGCGGCATGGCTCGAAATGTTGGCGGCATAGCTCGAAATGTTGACGGCATGGCTCGAAATGGCGGCATGACTCAAAATCTTGGCGGCATGGCTCGAAGTGTTGGCGGCATAGCTCGAAATGTTAGCGGCATGGCTCGAAATGTTGGCGGCATGGCTCTAAATGTTGGCGGCATGGCTCGAAATGTTGGTGGCATAGCTCGAAATGTTAGCGGCATGGCTGGAAATGTTGGCGGCATTGCTCGAAATGTTGGCGGCATGGCTCGAAATGTTGCCGGCATGGCTCGAAATGGCGGCATGACTCAAAATCTTGGCGGCATGGCTCGAAGTGTTGGCGGCATAGCTCGAAATGTTAGCGGCATGGCTCGAAATGTTGGCGGCATGGCTCTAAATGTTGGCGGCATGGCTCGAAATGTTGGTGGCATAGCTCGAAATGTTAGCGGCATGGCTCGAAATGTTGGCGGCATGGCTCTAAATGTTGGCGGCATGGCTCGAAATGTTGGTGGCATGGCTCGAAATGTTGGCGGCATTGCTCGAAATGTTGGCGGCATGGCTCGAAATGTTGGCGGCATAGCTCGAAATGTCGGCGGCATAGCTCGAAATGCTGGCGGCATGGCTCGAAATGTTGGCGGCATTGCTAGAAATGTTGGCGGCATGGCTCGAAATGTTGGCGGCATAGCTCGAAATGTTGGCGGCATAGCTCGAAATGCTGGTGGCATGGCTCGAAATGTTGGCGGCATTGCTAGAAATGTTGGCGGCATGGCTCGAAATGTTGGCGGCATGGCTCGAAATGTTGGCGGCATGGCTCGAAATGAGGGCGGCATGGCTCGAAATGTTGGCGGCATAGCTCGAAATGTTTGCGGCATGGCTCGAAATGTTGGAGGCATAGCTCGAAATGTTGGCGGCATGGCTCGAAATGTTGGCGGCATGGCTCGAAATGTGGGCGGCATGGCTCGAAATATTGGCGGCATGACTCGAAGTGTTGGCGGCATGGCTCGAGGTGTTAGCGGAATGGCTCGAAATGTTGGCGGCATTGCTCGAAATGTTGGCGGCATGGCTCGAAATGTTGGCGGCATGACTCGAAGTGTTGGCGGCATGGCTCGAGGTGTTAGCGGAATGGCTCGAAATGTTGGCGGCATGGCTCAAAATGTTGGCGGCATGGCTTGAAATGTTGGCGGCATGGCTCGAAGCTTTGGCGGCATAGCTAGAAATGTTGGCGGCATGGCTCGAAATGTTGGCGGCATGGCTCGAAATGTTGGCGGCATGGCTCGAAATGTTGGCGGCATGGCTCGAAATGTTGGCGGCATTGCTCGAAATGTTGGCGGCATGGCTCGAAATGTTGGCGGCATTGCTAGAAATGTTGGCGGCATGGTTCGAAATGTTGGCGGCATGGCTCGAAATGTTGGCGGCATGGCTCGAAATGTTGGCGGCGTGGCTCGAAATGTTGGCGGCTTGGCTCGAAATATTGGCAGCATGGCTCGAAATGTTGGCGGCATGGTTCGAAATGTTGGCGGCATGGCTCGAAATGTGGGCGGCATGGCTCGAAATTTTGGCGGCATAGCTCGAAATGGTTGCGGCATGGCTCGAAATGTTGGCGGCATGGCTCGAAATGTTCGCGGCATGGCTCGAAATGTTGGCGGCATGGCTCAAAGTGTTGGCGACATGGCTCGGAATGTTGACGGCATGGCTCGAACTGTTGGCGGCATGGTTCGAAATGTTGGCGGCGTGGCTCGAAATGTTGGCGGCATTGCTAGAAATGTTGGCGGCATGGCTCGAAATGTTGGCGGCATGGCTCGAAATGTTGGCGGCATAGCTCGAAATGTTTGCGGCATGGCTCGAAATGTTGGCGGCATGGCTCGAAATGTTGGCGGCATGGCTCGAAATGGTGGCGGCGTGGTTCGAAATTTTAGAGGCATGGCTCGAAATGTTGGCGGCATGGCTCGAATTGTTGGCGGCATGGCTCGAAATGTTGGCGGCATGGCTCGAAATGTTGGCGGCATGGCTCGAAATGTTGGCGGCATGGCTCGAAATGTTGACGGCGTGGCTCGAAATGTTGGCGGCCTGGCTCGAAATGTTGGCGGCATGTCTCGAAATGTTGGCGGCATTGCTAGAAATGTTGGCGGCATGGCTCGAAATGTTGGCGGCATAGCTCGAAATGTTGACGGCGTGGCTTGAAATGTTGGCGGCATGGCTCGAAATATTGCGGCATGGCTCGAAATGTTGGCGGCATGGTTCGAAATGTTGGCGGCATGGCTCGAAATGTTGGCGGCATGGTTCGAAATGTTGGCGGCATGGCTCGAAATGTTGGCGGCATGACTCGAAGTGTTGGCGGCATGGCTCGAGGTGTTAGCGGAATGGCTCGAAATGTTATCGGCATGGCTCGAAATGTTGGCGGCATGGCTCGAAATGTTGGCGGCATTGCTAGAAATGTTGGCGGCATGGCTCGAAATGTTGGCGGCATAGCTCGAAATGTTGACGGCGTGGCTTGAAATGTTGGCGGCATGGCTCGAAATATTGCGGCATGGCTCGAAATGTTGGCGGCATGGTTCGAAATGTTGGCGGCATGGCTCGAAATGTTGGCGGCATGGCTCGAAATGTTGGCGGCATGGCTCGAAATGTTGGCGGCATGACTCGAAGTGTTGGCGGCATGGCTCGAGGTGTTAGCGGAATGGCTCGAAATGTTGGCGGCATGGCTCGAAATGTTGGCGACATGGCTCGAAATGCGGCATGGTTCGAAATTTTAGAGGCATGGCTCGAAATGTTGGCGCATGGCTAGAAATGTTGGCGGCGTGGCTCGAAATGTTGGCGGCATGGCTCGAAATATTTGCGGCATGGCTAGAAATGTTGGCGGCATGGTTCGAAATGTTGCGGCGTGGCTCAAAATGTTGGCGACATGGCTCGAAATGTTGGCGGCATGGCTCGAAATGTTGGCGGCTTTTTTCGAAATGTTGGCGGCATGGCTCGAAATGTTGGCGGCATGGCTCGAAATGTTGGCGGCATGGCTGGAAATGTTGGCGGCATTGCTCGAAATGATGGCGGCATGGCTCGAAAATGTTGCCGGCATGGCTCGAAATGGCGGCATGACTCAAAATCTTGGCGGCATGGCTCGTAGTGTTGGCGGCATAGCTCGAAATGTTGGCGGCATGGCTCGAAATGTTGGCGGCATGGCTCGAATGTTTGCGGCATGGCTCGAAATGTTGGTGGCATAGCTCGAAATGTTGGCGGCATGACTCGAAATGTTGGCGGCATGGCTCGAAATGATGGCGGCATGGCCGAAATGTTGGCGGCATGGCTCAAAATGTTGGCGGCATGGCTCTAAATGTTGGCGGCATGGCTCGAAATGTTGGCGGCTTTTTTCGAAATGTTGGCGGCATGGCTCGAAATGTTGGCGGCATGGCTCGAAACGTTGGCGGCATTGCTCGAAATGTTGGCGGCATGGCTCGAAATGTTGCCGGCATGGCTCGAAATGGCGGCATGACTCAAAATCTTGGCGGCATGGCTCGAAGTGTTGGCGGCATAGCTCGAAATGTTGGCGGCATGGCTCGAAATGTTGGCGGCATGGCTCGAAATGTTTGCGGCATGGCTCGAAATGTTGGTGGCATAGCTCGAAATGTTGGCGGCATGACTCGAAATGTTGGCGGCATGGCTCGAAATGATGGCGGCATGGCCCGAAATGTTGGAGGCATGGCTCAAAATGTTGGCGGCATGGCTCTAAATGTTGGCGGCATGGCTCGAAATGTTGGCGGCTTTTTTCGAAATGTTGGCGGCATGGCTCGAAATGTTGGCGGCATGGCTCGAAATGTTGGCGGCATGGCTGGAAATGTTGGCGGCATTGCTGGAAATGTTGGCGGCATGGCTCGAAATGTTGCCGGCATGGCTCGAAATGGCGGCATGACTCAAAATCTTGGCGGCATGGCTCAAAATGTTGGCGACATGGCTCGAAATGTTGGCGGCATGGCTCGAAATGTTGGCGGCTTTTTTCGAAATGTTGGCGGCATGGCTCGAAATGCTGGCGGCATGGCTCGAAATGTTGGCGGCATGGCTGGAAATGTTGGCGGCATTGCTCGAAATGTTGCCGGCATGGCTCGAAATGTTGCCGGCATGGCTCGAAATGGCGGCATGACTCAAAATCTTGGCGGCATGGCTCGAAGTGTTGGCGGCATAGCTCGAAATGTTGGCGGCATGGCTCGAAATGTTGGCGGCATGGCTCGAAATGTTTGCGGCTTGGCTCGAAATGTTGGTGGCATAGCTCGAAATGTTGGCGGCATGACTCGAAATGTTGGCGGCATGGCTCGAAATGTTGGCGGCATGGCCCGAAATGTTGGCGGCATGGCTCAAAATGTTGGCGGCATGGCTCTAAATGTTGGCGGCATGGCTCGAAATGTTGGCGGCATAGCTCGAAATGTTGGCGGCATGGCTCGAAGTGTTGGCGGCATAGCTAGAAATGTTAGCGGCATGGCTTGAAATGTTGGCGGCATGGCTCGAAATGTTGGCGGCATGGCTCGAAATGTTGGCGGCATGGCTCGATATGTTGGCGGCATGGCTCTAAATGTTGGCGGCATGGCTCGAAATGTTGGTGGCATGGGTCGAAACGTTGGCGGCATAGCTGGAAATGTTGGCGGCATGGCTCGAAATGTTGGCGGCATGGCTCGAAATGTTGACGGCATGGCTCGAAATGTTTGCGGCATGGCTCGAAATGTTGGCGCCATGGCTTGAAATGTTGGCGGCTTTTTTCGAAATGTTGGCGGCATGACTCGAAATGTTGGCGGCATGGCTCGAAATGTTGGCGGCATGACTCGAAATGTTGGCGGCATGGCTCGAAATGTTGGCGGCTTTTTTCGAAATGTTGGCGGCATGACTCGAAATGTTGGCGGCATGGCTCGAAATGTTGGCGGCATGGCTGGAAATGTTGGCGGCATTGCTCGAAATGTTGGCGGCATGGCTCAAAATGTTGCCGGCATGGCTCGAAATGACGGCATGACTCAAAATCTTGGCGGCATGGCTCGAAGTGTTGGCGGCATAGCTCGAATATTGGCGGCATGGCTCGAAATGTTGGCGGCATGGCTCGAAATGTTGGCGGCATGGCTCGAAATGTGGTGGCATAGCTCGAAATGTTGGCGGCATGACTCGAAATGTTGCGGCATGGCTCGAAATGATGGCGGCATGGGCTCGAAATGTTGGCGGCCATGGCCCGAAATGTTGGCGGCATGGCTCAAAATGTTGGCGGCATGGCTCGAAATGTTGGGCGGCATGGCTCGAAATGTTGGCGGCATAGCTCGAATGTTGGCGGCATGGCTCGAAATGTTGGCGGCATAGCTCGAAATGTTGGCGGCATGGCTGGAAATGTTGGCGGCATGGCTCGAAATGTTGGCGGCATGCTCAAAATGTTGGCGGGCGTGGCACGAAATGTTGGCGGCCTGGCTCGAAATGTTGGCGGCATGGCTCGAGGTGTTGGCGTCATGGCTCGAAATGTTGCGGCATGGCTCGAAATGTTGGCGGCATGGCTGGAAGTGTTGCGGCATGGCTCAAAATGTTGGCGGCATGGCTCGAAATGTTGGCAGCGTGGCACGAAATGTTGGCGGCATGGCTCGAAATGTTGGCGGCATGGCTCGAAATGTTGGCGGCATGGCTCGAAATGTTGGCGGCAAGGCTCAAAATGTTGGCGGCATGGCTCGAAATGTTGGCGGCATGGCTCGAAATGTTGGCGGCATGTCTCGAAATGTTGGCGGCATGGCTCGAAGTGTTGGCGGCATGGCTCGAGGTGTTAGCGGAATGCTCGAAATGTTGCGGCATGGCTCAAAATGTTGGCGCATGGCTCGAAGTGTTGGCGGCATGGCCCGAGGTGTTAGCGGAATGGCTCGAATGTTGGCGGCATGGCTCAAAATGTTGGCGGCATGTCTTGAAATGTTGGCGGCATGGCTCAAGGTGTTGGCGGCATAGCTAGAAATGTTAGCGGCATTGCTCGAAATGTTGGCGCATGGCTCGAAATGTTGGCGGCATGGCTCGAAATGTTGGCGGCATGGGTCGATATGTTGGCGGCATGGCTCGAAATGTGACGGCATGGCTCGAAATGTTTGCGGCATGGCTCGAAATGTTGGCGCCATGGCTCGAAATGTTGGCGGCATGGCTCGAAATGTTTTCGGCGTGGCTCGAATGTTGGCGGCATGGCTCGAAATGTTGGCGGCTTAGCTGGAAATGTTGGCGGCATGGCTCGAAATGTTGACGGCATGGCTCGAAATGTTGGCGGCATGGCTCGGAATGTTGGCGGCATAGCTGGAAATGTTGGCGGCATGGCTCGAAATGTTGGCGGCATGGCTTGAAATATTGACGGCATGGCTCGAAACGTTTGCGCATGGTTCGAAATGTTGGCGCCATGGCTCGAAATGTTGGCGGCATGGCTCGAAATTTTGGCGGCGTGGCTTTAAATGTTGGCGGCATGGCTCGAAATGTTGGCGGCATGGCTCGAAGTGTTGGCGGCATGGTTCGAAATGTTGGCGGCATGGCTCAAAAGTGTTGACGGCCTGGCTCGAAATGTTGGCGGCATGGCTCGAGGTGTTGGCGTCATGGCTCGAAATGTTGGCGGCATGGCTCGAAATGTTGGCGGCATGGCTGGAAGTGTTGGCGGCATGGCTCAAAATGTTGGCGGCATGGCTCGAAATGTTGGCAGCGTGGCACGAAATGTTGGCGGCATGGCTCGAAATGTTGGCGGCATGGCTCGAAATGTTGGCGGCATGGCTCGAAATGTTGGCGGCATG